>JAPQNM010000004.1:1316035-1328535 GCA_029783475.1 Metacarcinus magister | reverse complement strand
CCCTAGGTTCTGGGTTCACTCTGAGTACGCCACTTCTCCCCTTAACTCCTCTCCTTCCTCCTTATCCCCCCCCTCCCTTCCCTCCCTCGCCTTACCTCCTATAACCACCCCTTCACCCGTCAGGCTTCAAGGTTTCCACAGACCGTCTCTTCAATCTTACAAGGATGCGTTACCTTCCCTCTCTGACCCTTGCCTTCTCCCCATCCCCATCCACCCTTCTCCCCTTCTCTCCTTTCCTCGCCCACTCTCCCGCCTCTCATCATTCCTTCCTCACAGCACCTCGCAGGCCAGGGCATCGAGAGTCTTACGTGGATGATGAAGTTTCACCCCCATAAAGAAGGATAAGGAGCAGCGTACAGCCACCCACCCAGAGGATCATGACTCACTGACACTGACCCTTCCGTGACACCGTTGGGAAAGTAGGATGAGAGAGAGAGAGAGAGAGAAAGAGAAAGAGAAAGAGAGAGAGAGAGAGAGAGAGAGAGAGAGAGAGAGAGAGAGAGAGAGAGAGAGAGAGAGAGAGAGAGAGAGAGAGAGAGGAAGAGAGGAGAGAGAGAGAGAAGAGAGAGAGATGAGAGAGAGAGAGGAGAGAGAAGAGAGAGAGAGAGAGAGAGAGAGAGAGAGAGAGAGAGAGAGAGAGAGAGAGAGAGAGAGGAGAGAGAGAGAGAGGAGAGAGAGAGAGAGAGGAGAGAGAGAGAGAGAGAGAGAGAGAGAGAGAGAGAGAGAGAGAGAGAAGAGAGGAGAGAGAGAGAGAGAGAGAGAGAGGAGGAGAGAGAGAGAGAGAGGAGAGAGAGAGAGAGAGAGGAGAGAGAGAGAGAGGAGAGAGAGAGAGAGAGGAGATGAGAGAGAGGAGGAGAGAGAGGAGAGGAGAGAGAGAGAGAGAGGAGAGAGGAGAGAGAGGAGAGAGAGAGAGAGAGAGAGAGAGAGAGAGAGAGGAGAGAGAGAGAGAGAGAGAGAGAGAGAGAGGAGAGAGAGAGAGAGAGAGAGTAGGTGGGTTGGGAAAGGGGCATTACAAAGGGTTCACACACGACTGCTACAGAAGCTCACACTGGTCCCTCCTCCTCCTCCTCCTCCTCCTCCTCCTCCTCCTCCTCTCCTCCTCCTCCTCCCCCAGTGTCGCCTCGGGGTCCATCTTGGTTGTGAATTTCACGTTCCATTCTTTCATTGAGCAAATCGCTGGCCCGCATACCAACCATTAGAGAGAGAGAGAGAGAGAAAGAGAGAGAGAGAGAGAGTGCGAGTGAGAGTGAGAGAGTGAGAGAAAAAAAAAAGTAAATAAAACTTTTCTTTCATTCCTCGTCTTAATTTCAAGTCCCCAAACGAGCTTTTTTTTTTTGCATCATGAAATTAAGACTTTTAAGCGTCTCTTTCTTCCCCCCCTCCCCCTTCCCCTCCCCTCGCCCCCCCCACCCTAACCTCACATGACGTGGCAATTTTAACTTGTTGGTATTTTCCACACTTACGACAACTAGTCACCGCAAATCACTCTTTTCCTGCACTCTGATGCCTTCAACGAAACCACTAATTCATATGTTCCTCTCAGATCTCCGCCAGGTGTTTGCAGGTAAGGAAGTATTCAGGGGTTGAACGTGTACAGGTAAAACAGTTTTTATTATTTATTTTTCTCTCTCTCCCTCTCCCCCTCTCCCTCTCTCCCTCTCTCCCTCTCTCCCTCTCTCCCTCTCTCTCTCTCTCTCAGTCGTTTGCCAGGAGCCGCGAAATAAAATTGTGTAATTAAGAAAACTGGACCTGATAATGACGTTAATGACTCTTTAGGAGGTGAGAGGGAAAAGAAGAAGAAGAAGAAGGGAAATAAAATTGAAGAAAAGGGAAAAGGAAAGACAACAAAAAAATAGGAGGAGGAGGAAGAGGAAGAGGAAGAGGAGGAGGAAGAGGAGGAGGAAGAGGACTACACAAGTCAAACAGGTAATGACAGTAAGAGTTAATGTGTTCCGCTTACAATGAAAAAAAAAAATCAGATTACAACACAGTGAAAGGTAACACTCGTCTCCTGCTATACCTTCTGTCACCATACAAAGGAGTAACAAAAAACAATAACAAAAAAAACACATATGACGAAGAAAACGTGTAAAGAACAGTAAACAGGATAAGACAGTCAATCAGCAATCCATTATACACACGCAGGTGAGGGAAGACTCGCAGTGTTGGGTAAATAGTACAATTAGGAAAATACTCACAGCAACTGGTGTGCAAATAGATGAGTGGATGAGTGAAAGTGGATAGTTAAGTAGCCATTTATGTAGTGAGTGCGAATCAGATAGATAACTTTAAGCGAGGGTTAGATAGATTAATAGTTGATAATAAACGTACAGTATGAGTGAGGTTTACAGAAGCTGTTTGTGTGTGTGTGTGTGTGTGTGTGTGTGTGTGTATCAAATGGCCTTCAATGTCTCCTTTATACTCAATGTCCTTAAGGTCTTATAGTATACACGTCACCTTATCATTCTCAAAACAAAAATGGTAACATGGTACCGTGTAATCCCATCGCCTTGACACACTTATCTTATCAAGACTTAAATGTGACAGGAGTCTGCACTCACTGCACGGACGGCTCCGGGCTTTGCGATAACACGGGATCGATCAAATAAATATATTCATCCTCACTTTCACTCACTTTTCATGCCATTATTTCTGGTTACAGTGCGGCGCGATGCAAACAGTTTTCAATACCAACCAAAATATGAAGGAGGAAGAGGAGGAGGAGGTGGAGGAGGAAGAGGAGAAACAATTAAGAGTATTTAACGAGGCAGTTTGCGGAGATTACTACAGGAACTGCACTATCTAATCTACAACTAAGGAAACAGCAGGGCGAGGCGAAGGGTGGCGTTAACAATCTACTGGAAAGGTTGTGGAAAAAGTAGGAGATAGTGAAGAAATATACTAATCTCTTTTATTATCCAATAGTATTTACGGGGAGGAGAAAAGGCGAATTGTGAGTGAGTGAGTGAGTGAGTGACGAAAATGACGAAGCACAAAAAAAAGGAAAAAGAAGGAAAAGATAAAGAAAACAAAG
The DNA here is from genome assembly GCA_029783475.1 of Metacarcinus magister. NCBI lineage: Eukaryota > Metazoa > Arthropoda > Malacostraca > Decapoda > Cancridae > Metacarcinus > Metacarcinus magister. The sequence goes on along the minus strand of JAPQNM010000004.1, from coordinate 1,325,501 downwards.
AGGAAAATAAGATGTAGTCTACGGAGCACCTGGATATCACCTCAACGGAAGGGAACACCACTAGGAAATGTTTCTCACAGTTGGGTGGGAAGGGGTGTGTATGGGTGTATGGGGGAGGAGGTGAGACACAGTACGTACAGGTGATGCAGGAGGAAGGGGCGTGTAGGGGAGAGATGGGGTGCAGGTGTTGCAGGAGATGGGAAGAGGCGTGGAGGGATGGGGGAGGTGAGGGGCAGGTGATGCAAGGGGAAGGAAGGAAGGAAAGGGTGTAGATGGGAAAGATAGGGAAATGGGGTCCACGTTTAATGTCTGTCTGTGTGCTATAAATATTTAGTTTGATGTAACAATAAAACAGGAAAATACACAAGGTCCAGATTCCCAGTAAGTGATACGTGATTATAGGCAGTATGGGTTAAAAAATGAGTTGTATGACACGGTTGTATAATATTTTGAATCAAGTATTAATAAGCAAAGCGTCATCAGATTCTAATTTAATTTATTTTCTTTAGGACAATTTTAGTCTCTTGGAAAGTGTAGAGTGACATTCCTCTTACTTCCTTCTCCCTTGCATTTTTGTTCCTATACTACATGTGGTGGGTGCATGATCGCGTCGTCTTGGTGATTCTCAATTCCTCTCATGTCCCCAGGAAGTCACCGTCGCTTTACTTAAACCAATTATGAAATTATACTCATCCTGAAAGTCCATCAAATATTCACCATTAGAATGACACCATGTTTTTAATCCTCCACGCGAGTTTAATAATATAAATTTCACGCACCACAACAATCACAATAAAACAACACGAAATATAAACAACACGTATAATTTTCTGAAGTACACTTATGATACTTCCCTTAATCTCTTCAACGACACAAGGGAATTAATTAATAAACAGGTATTACTTGCGACATATTTTGCATTTCGATATAAAAACGTGTGTGTTCTCGTTGCTTCATTGTGCTTCATCAGCCCACTATCGGCGGCGACCACACACAAGACTGTCCGGGACTCGAGTAAGTGTCTTTGTGTTGTGATATAATAAAGGGATCGCCCAAGAGTTGTGATAACCTTACTTCTTTGGTGTCCAGACGCAAGTTTACCCAATTAGCGGAGGAGAAGGAGGAGGAGGAGGAGGAGGAGGAGGAGGAGGAGGAGGAGGAGGAGGAGGAGGAGGAGGAAGAGAAGGTGTAGGAGGAAGAGGAAGAGGAGAAGGAATACATAGAAATACAAGGGAAGAACAGGTAACATACATAATTGCTGGTTTATCACGAGGTTACCTGTTTACTTACTACGGATGAGAGAAAGAATAATACAGTAGAAGACTCCTCCCCACCAACCAGTCCCTCACTGGCATAAAAGCGAGGAGAACGGGATGGTAGTAATGGCGGTGGTGGTGATGGTGGAAGAGGAGGAGGAGGAGAAGGAGGAGGAAGAGGACTATGAACAACATTAACAAATAAAAGAAAATGAGTAAGACTGACGCAATCACACAAGAAAACATGAATCACAAAGCAGAGCAATAAAAGAACAGGAACAGAAGAACACCAGAGAAACACAAAAGAAAAACAACACACAAAAAAAGACAATAAAAAAAAAAAAAGGCATCAAACAAAGACAGGAACCAAGAATGTAACGTGATTATCAAAGAGAAGAAAATTGAGAAACAAATGATAGTAAGTCAGAAACAGAAAGATGAGGCAAGAGGGAGGGAAGGAGAGACAAAACAAGGGGAGGGGAGAAGAAAGGAATGAGTGAGGAAGACAAAACCTCGTCCTGAGGCAACACCAGACAAACCCAAAAAGGCGTGACCTTGAAACGGAATCTGGGTGATACTCCTCCTTGTGAGTGTAAGTGTGAGTGTGAGTGAGAGTGAGAGTGAGAGTGAGAGTGAGAGTGAGAGTGAGAGTGAGAGTGAGAGTGAGAGTGAGAGTGAGAGTGAGAGTGAGAGTGAGAGAGAGAGAGAGAGAGAGAGAGAGAGAGAGCAGCAGCATTTAAGAAGGTCAAAGGAAGGCTATGTACACTACAGGAGTAATCAAACAGACTCTGCCATCCTGAAATAGTGTATAAAATCTTGTTTTCATCATATGTTCTACTTAAACTAGCTGTAACTCCTTTCGTTTTAGTCGTATTGAATTTTCAAGCAATGCTTCAAAATCTGCACCTTTTTCCGATCCTTATGGTATGTAACAAGTACTGATAAACACAATATTAAGAAAATATATATTACGTCCTCACGTAAATTACGTAGATTATAAATATGAAAAAAGAAACTAGACGCAGGATTGGAATGGGATAGGGTTTAAAAAGAAGAGAAAAATATTTATGATTTCACAACATAACTCTTTGTTATATTTGATCGGTATCTATCTCATGAAAAATAGTTATTTACTAAAATAATGATATCATTAAACAAACAATATTAGCTTCTAAGCTAAGATACCAATTGAACAAAGTGCTTTGTTTATTAGTTGGTAATTTCATAAGGAATATCTGATATCTTTTCCATCAACATTGGTAAAGTATTAGATCCACCATACTGATTTTATCATTTGTTTGAACCCAAATAAATTCATTATAGCAATAAAAGTTTCTGGTGAAATTAACTGAAACTAAGCTGAAAGTCTTACATTATTCCCATGTACAACATAGTTTAAAAAAACAAAATCGAAGAGGAAATTTTGCAAAAAAATTTCCCGAAGTAGCAAAAATGACAAAAATACACCATATGTTGAGATCAATTCTACACATCCACGAGGGTCTGTAAGATGGTTAAACGTGTCGTAAGGCTTAGTTATGAACTGCTTTGAGCTGTAACAGTCATTACAAGAATATTCATGGACGTTAAGACTATATGTGTTCCTTACGGGGTAACGTGTCGTGTGTAGGAGTATACGCGGGTTACTGATACCTATCATATCCTCTTGATGGAGCTTGACACTGCAATAAAAGTACTGCATTACATTTTTTAATGAAAATAAATAACTTTTATAGCCATTGGCACCGGTGCAGCAGAGTCAGTAGTGAAGATTTTGATCGGCCCGTCATGACCGAACGAGCGGTGGGAATTGAATTGTTTTCTGCCTCTATATACCTAATTCTAGTGAGCCTTATCTTGATGCAGCAGCATTTAAGAAGGTCAAAGGAAGGCTATGTACACTACAGGAGTAATCAAACAGACTCTGCCATCCTGAAATAGTGTATAAAACACTTGTTTTCATCATATTTTCTACTTAAACTAGCTGTAACTCCTTTCGTTTTAGTCGTATTGAATTTTCAACCAATGCTTCAGAAATCTGCACCTTTTTCCGATCCTTATGGTATGTAACAAGTACTGATAAACACAATATTAAGAAAATATATATTACGTCCTCACGTAAATTACGTAGATTATAAATAATGAAAAAAGAAACTAGACGCAGGATTGGAATGGGATAGGGTTTAAAAAGAAGCGAAAAATATTTATAATTTCACAACATAACTCTTTGTTATATTTGATCGGTATCTATCTCATGAAAAATAGTTATCTACTAAAATAATGATATCATTAAACAAACAATATTAGCTTCTAAGCTAAGATACCAATTGAACATAGTGCTTTGTTTATTAGTTGGTAATTTCATAAGGAATATCTGATATCTTTTCCATCATCATTGGTAAAGTATTAGATCCACCATACTGATTTTATCATTTGTTTGAACCCAAATAAATTCATGTATAGCAATAAAAGTTTCTGGTGAAATTAACTGAAACTAAGCTGAAAGTCTTACATTATTCCCATGTACAACATAGTTTAAAAAAACAAAATCGAAGAGAAATTTTGCAAAAAATTTCCCAGAGTAGAAAAAATGACAAAAATACACCATATGTTGAGGTCAATTCTACACATCCACGAGGGTCTGTAAGATGGTTAAACGTGTCGTAAGGCTTAGTTATGAACTGCTTTGAGCTGTAACAGTCATTACAAGAATATTCCTGGACGTTAAGAGTATATGTGTACCTTACGGGGTAACGTGTCGTGTGTAGGAGTATACGCGGGTTACTGATACCTATCATATCCTCTTGATGGAGCTTGACACTGCAATAAAAGTACTGCATTACATTTTTTAATGAAAATAAATAACTTCCATAGCCATTGGTGGCACCGGTGCAGCAGAGTCAGTAGTGAAAATTTTGATCGGCCCGTCATGACCGAACGAGCGGTGGGAATTGAATTGTTTTCTGCCTCTATATACCTAATTCTAGTGAGCCTTATCTTGATGCAGCAGCATTTAAGAAGGTCAAAGGAAGGCTATGTACACTACAGGAGTAATCAAACAGACTCTGCCATCCTGAAATAGTGTATAAAACACTTGTTTTCATCATATTTTCTACTTAAACTAGCTGTAACTCCTTTCGTTTTAGTCGTATTGAATTTTCACCCAATGCTTCAGAATCTGCACCTTTTTCCGATCCTTATGGTATGTAACAAGTACTGATAAACACATATTAAGAAAATATATATTACGTCCTCACGTAAATTACGTAGATTATAAATAATGAAAAAAGAAACTAGACGCAGGATTGGAATGGGATAGGGTTTAAAAAGAAGCGAAAAATATTTATAATTTCACAACATAACTCTTTGTTATATTTGATCGGTATCTATCTCATGAAAAATAGTTATCTACTAAAATAGTGCTATCATTAAACAAACACTATTAGCTTCTAAGCCAAGATACCAATTGAACAAAGTGCTTTGTTTATTAGTTGGTAATTTCATCTGGAATATCTGATATCTTTTCCATCAACATTGGTAAAGTATTAGATCCACCATACTGATTTTATCATTTGTTTTGAACCCAAATAAATTCATTATAGCAATAAAAGTTTCTGGTGAAATGAACTGAAACTAAGCTGAAAGTCTTACATTATTCCTATGTACAACATAGTTTAAAAAGAACAAAATCGAAGAAGAAATTTTGCAAAAAATTTCCCAGAGTAGAAAAAATGACAAAAATACACCATATGTTGAGGTCAATTCTACACATCCACGAGGGTCTGTAAGATGGTTAAACGTGTCGTATGTCTTAGTTATAAACTGCTTTGAGCTGTAACAGTCATTACAAGAATATTCGTGGACGTTAAGACAATATGTGTTCCTTACGGGGTAACGTGTCGTGTGTAGGAGTATACGCGGGTTACTGATACCTATCATATCCTCTTGATGGAGCTTGACACTGCAATAAAAGTACTGCATTACATTTTTTAATGAAAATAAATAACTTCCATAGCCATTGGCACCGGTGCAGCAGAGTCAGTAGTGAAAATTTTGATCGGCCGTCATGACCGAACGAGCGGTGGGAATTGAATTGTTTTCTGCCTCTATATACCTAATTCTAGTGAGCCTTATCTTGATGCAGCAGCATTTAAGAAGGTCAAAGGAAGGCTATGTACACTACAGGAGTAATCAAACAGACTCTGCCATCCTGAAATAGTGTATAAAACTTGTTTTCATCATATGTTCTACTTAAACTAGCTGTAACTCCTTTCGTTTTACTCGTATTGAATTTTCAAGCAATGCTTCAAAATCTGCACCTTTTTCCGATCCTTATGGTATGTAACAAGTACTGATAAACACAATATTAAGAAAATATATATTACGTCCTCACGTAAATTACGTAGATTATAAATAATGAAAAAAGAAACTAGACGCAGGATTGGAATGGGATAGGGTTTAAAAAGAAGCGAAAAATATTTATGATTTCACAACATAACTCTTTGTTATATTTGATCGGTATCTATCTCATGAAAAATAGTTATTACTAAAATAATGATATCATTAAACAAACAATATTAGCTTCTAAGCTAAGATACCAATTGAACAAAGTGCTTTGTTTATTAGTTGGTAATTTCATAAGGAATATCTGATATCTTTTCCATCAACATTGGTAAAGTATTAGATCCACCATACTGATTTTATCATTTGTTTGAACCCAAATAAATTCATTTATAGCAATAAAAGTTTCTGGTGAAATTAACTGAAACTAAGCTGAAAGTCTTACATTATTCCCATGTACAACATAGTTTAGAAAAAACAAAATCGAAGAGGAAATTTTGCAAAAAATTTCCCAGAGTAGAAAAAATGACAAAAATACACCATATGTTGAGGTCAATTCTACACATCCACGAGGGTCTGTAAGATGGTTAAACGTGTCGTAAGGCTTAGTTATGAACTGCTTTGAGCTGTAACAGTCATTACAAGAATATTCGTGGACGTTAAGACTATATGTGTTCCTTACGGGGTAACGTGTCGTGTGTAGGAGTATACGCGGGTTACTGATAGCTATCATATCCTCTTGATGGAGCTTGACACTGCAATAAAAGTACTGCATTACATTTTTTAATGAAAATAAATAACTTCCATAGCCATTGGCACCGGTGACAGCAGAGTCAGTAGTGAAAATTTTGACCGGCCGGTCATGACCAAACGAGCGGTGGGAATTGAATTGTTTTCTGCCTCTCTATACCTAATTCTAGTGAGCCTTATCTTGATGCAGCAGCATTTAAGAAGTTCAAAGGAAGGCTATGTACACTACAGGAGTAATCAAACGGACTCTGCCATCCTGAAATAGTGTATAAAATCTTGTTTTCATCATATGTTCTACTTAAACTAGCTGTAACTCCTTTCGTTATTAAGTCACTCAATCAGAAATAAAGATTAAGTGCAACCTAAGTCATGGACTCTCTTACCGATGAAACAACGGAAGTAAGTTGAGTGTCCAAGTTATACTAACTCAGTTTCATTGACGCCAATGTCGAGGGAGCACGTGCATTTCCCTTGACTTCTAGCTAATTGACAGTAATTAGGTATATGTTATTTATGGACAGAATCACTGTTCAGCACACCCAGTGACAGAAACCACCATACGCTACTGGCTTTCAACTCCCCCATCCCCCTCACTGTCCCCACCCACCCCCACACCCACACACACACACTATCATTTACTGAGAGAGGGACTTGAGCCTCCACCTCAGTCAAGCATTCACACACCTTATGATTTTTGACGAGGAGGCAATCACAACCAGAAGGCATCTGTGCAATTCTCATTTCCTCTTCTTTCTCGTCCTCGTCCTCGTCCTTGTCCTCGTCCTCGTCTAGGTTCATTATTTCTTCCTGCGTGAGTACGTTGCAAAGATCTCCTCCCCGCCGCCCTCCAGCTCCGTACCTTCAGCTTCGTGTCTTAATCAAGTGAACGCAGGTGAGAGGCGTCTCCAGTTCACCTCAGGACGCTGGTTTATTGCAGCGTTGGGGATACAAGGTGTGCCGCCTTAATTAGGCATCAGAGGCAGGTACAACAAGTGCTTGAGAGAAGACTACCTAATTACCTCGTTAAGGTTTAATGGAACAACGCCTTTAAGAGTACAAATAACTTGGCGCGGCTGCATTCCGTGTGACGGCGACTCATTCGATTGTGATTCAGCGTTCAAATGGCGACGGTGAGTCATAATTCAGGGTACGTGGCATGTGGACCCAGGCTGAGTCACGTCCATGGAGATGAGTCGCCTGTAATGTGCCTTGAACGTGAGTCACATGTCAATGGTGAGGCAAGGCAACGGTTGGTCACGTGTGGGTGGGTGAGTCATGGGGTCAAGGCGGGACGTTGGCCGGACGAGGAGCCACAGACGAGGGACTAACAGGCTGGGCTTTCCCTCATCCTCCCTCAACTGATGTCTTGTCGCCTGTCTGTTGCCATCACTTGTTTGTACGTCACGAGAAAGTATACTCATGTGTGTTTGTTTTGTACGTGGCTGTTTACATACGTACACGTCGTTTCAAGTTATTTCGTACACAGACACATATCAGGTTGATGCTGTGTGCTGAAATCATGCCACTTCTACTGTACTTGTGTGTGTGTGTGTGTGTGTGTGTGTGTGTGTGTGTGTGTGTGTGTGTGTGTGTGTGTGTGTGTGTGTGTGTGTGTGTGTGTGTGTGTGTGTGTGTGTGTGTGTGTGTGTGTGTGTGTGTGTGTGTGTATGTGTGTGTGTATGTGTGTGTGTGTGTGTGTGTGTGTGTGTGTGTGTGTGTGTGTGTGTGTGTGTGTGTGTGTGTGTGTGTGTGTGTGTGTGTGTGTGTGTGTGTGTGTGTGTGTGTGTGTGTGTGTGTGTGTGTGTGTGTGTGTGTGTGTGTGTGTGATTGTAATGAATTCAATTACTGATCCATGTCATGAGTACTTTGTGAAGTCCGTGGCGTGTACTGGCGCCGTAACCTGCCCCTCCGGCCCCACACACCCACCACCTGCTACACGCACTCTTACAGTCTTCCTGCCACCCAAGGTCACCATCAGGTCTTGATTCTCTCAAGTTCACTCCGCGAAGTAAACTACGATAGACTCTCTCAAATCCCAATTATAAGGAGCCTGGCAGCTGGCTATCATTAGTAGGCTGCATGTGCGTCAAGGTGCTGGTCATATAAATCACTTATTACTTGTTTCTCCCTTTGGAACCCGAGACAAAAGGCTTTTCTCCGATTTTTTCTCTCTTTCAGACGCAGACCGGAAAGGACCCGCTGTAATGGGCGTGGGACCTACCAATGGCTGCTGCACGAAGGTCTTCCTTGCATCAGGATTGGTTGGGAGACCCTCAGGTGTGCCGCTGACGGTCTCTCGGGTTCCTGGAGGTAGTATAATTAAGGCTCATGTAAAGCTTTCTATGCTAAACTATTGCAACCATCTTGACTCAGACGCTGTAATTCGACGTTTTACGAGTTTCCTTTCGTCCACTCCTGTCGCCTCCCTTGCCTCGGGCAACCGGACCCGCCCCTCCCGTTACGATGGGTACAGCGGGTCACGGGGCGGCCCCGGGCAACACCGCGGGCAACACCGCGGGCGTGGGAAGGAAGGGGACGCTCTATTTTGATATCGCAGAGTACGTACAGTACGTGTGGCTAACTGATTATAACGATTAACGGATATGGTTGATAAATAAATAAATACTATAATAAATTGATTCATTGGTCTGTTATCATGTGTGTGTGTGTGTGTATATATATATATATATATATATATATATATATATATATATATATATATATATATATATATATATACATATATTAACATTTTCCGGCACTGGCATGGAGGTGGAGGTGCAGTCTCGCCCTGCAGGGACGCCTCACAGCACAAGACGGTGACAGAGAAGCGGAGATTAATTAAATAGTAAGTGATGCTTGTCTGGATAACCATCAAATAAGTGACAGGAATCCAATCAAGCGGGCAGAGACAAACAGACGGAAAGGTTGCATTTCAAGCGTCAAGTATATAATGTAACGTCATTTGTTTCTGTAATAACAACAGACACTCGGATTTTTTGATGGAACCACTAATGTAAAAAAAAGCGGATATGAAGTCCAAGACCTGTTTTGAAGACCTTGAAGCCCTCCTGTACACACTCCCCGACTCAGACTCCATAACATGAAAAAGAATGCTA
>JAPQNM010000004.1:1303535-1308535 GCA_029783475.1 Metacarcinus magister | reverse complement strand
GAATGAGGCGATGGGATGGCGGGACACGGTGAGGAGCAAGTTAGGGGTGGCATAAGGACGGGAGTGGCGGACTCAACGAGGAGGTGGCACCACTGGGCGGACACTTGAGGGATGGCCAGGCGTGGAGTCGCCCGGTTATTTTGTCTCTGGTGTTAACCCTCGCTAGGGAGGTAACGTCGTCCACGTGGCACGTCCGCCCGCGGCACACGAAAGCAGTACGACAGCTGTCGCCGAGAGCGAGAAAGGGAAAAAGGAAAGAGCGCGAGGAGATGGGTATTGTGAGAGTACGGGAAAAAGAGCATGGCCAGCGAGGAAAGGGAGTCGACGGGTGGGCCAGACAGACAGGGTGGCGGCGACCGTAGCCACATCTCCGGAAAGAGCCGAGGTAAAAATTAATGGTAAGAAAAAGCGTGGTTATCAAAGCAACGCGGGGAGAGACACCTGCCAGCCGGACCCGCTAGCGAGCCCTGCCTTTCTGCCGGCCGGCCGTGCCTGGCAACACCGGCCACACACGCTCAATACAGCTCCTTCCCACACCACAACAATTAAATAACACCACCACCCCTGTCCCCTGTATGGGCCCGATCGCTGCTAATCAGGACGTCAAGTGTCAGTCACCAGCAATCACAAGATCAGGGCGTGTGCCATTGTTGCCGTGCCATAAAGGAAACCATTATTACAGCACCACAATAGGAGGCGACCTTTGCCTTTCAGTTTTAAACACAGTTAAGCTAATTATACTCTTGATCATTATCACCGGCGGCCCACGACACCCATGGGGGGAGGGAGCCTAGCTGACGACACACACATTATTAGCGACACCACAGATGACTGCCTGCCTGCTTACCCACACATGCTGACCACACAAGTTACTACACGGAATGACGATTATTATTATTATTATTATTATTATTACTATTATTATAATTATTTTTATAGTTATTATTACTATTATTATTATTATTATTATTATTATTATTATTATTATTATTATAAATTTTGCAACATTTACTGCTGTTACTACTACTACTACTACTACTACTACTACTACTACTACTACTACTACTACTACTACAACTATTACTACTAATAATATTGATGGTAAAAATAATAATAATAATGATAATAATGATACTGTTATCATTATTATCATCATTATTATTATTATCATTATTATTATCATCATTATTATGATAATTAGCATCATCATCGTCATCATAATTTTCTATTCTTTCATTATCAGCATTAGCATTGATATGAGTAATGTAAAACCTCACAAAGTGCACGAAGCACGTAATATATAAATTATTCATATACACTCATCAATTTACACACACACACACACACACACACACACACACACACACACACACACACACACACACACACACACACACACACACACACACACACACACACACACACACATACACACCCACACACACACACGTTCCTCATTCTGTGTTGACAATAGAACTCATTACTTTTAGGTGACTGGCCAGGTGTGTGTGTGTGTGTGTGTGTGTGTGTCTGTGTGTGTGTGTGTCTGTGTGTGTGTGTGTGTGTGTGTGTGTGTGTGTGTGTGTGTGTGTGTGTGTGTGTGTGTGTGTGTCTCTGTGTGTGTGTGTGTGTGTGTGTGTGTGTGTGTGTGTGTGTGTGTGTGTGTGTGTGTGTGTGTGTGTGTATCCACCTTCTACCTCCTCCTCTAATCTATCAGTTTTTCACAAATCAACCACCACTACACACCTTCCTACAGACACGAAAAATAACTAGCCTTAAAAAAAAGGTAAATAATGCGGCAGACACTTTCGTTCTCGCTTCCCAGTACAGGACAGGTCAATAAATGTCCCTCAGCCCACGGAACACAACAGACAAGAGGCAGCAGGCAGGCAGTCAACCATTTAGTGTTTCCGTGCTAAATGACAGGAGGTTGAGCTGCCTTGAGTGTCCTGAGGCTATGGTAGTGGCTGAAGGGAAGGGCGGTGATGTTTCTTCTTCTGGGATAATGAAGGTGTCGTGAGGGTGATTACTGTGAGGGGAAGGAGGGTTTGTGGGGTGACCAGCATACTCAAGTGGAGACAGAAGGAAAAGTTGGTCCAGTTTAATCTGTAGTTTATTTTGACTTTATCTATCTGTCTGTCTGTCTATTCATCTCTATATTAAGTCGTTGCTTTCATTTATTCGTCTATCACTTATTTATCTTCTTTAACTTTTATTTTTTTGACTTTATCTATTTGTCTTAACTTATCTATTCTATTAATATATCTTATCATTTTCTATTATGTCCTCCTACTGATCAACAGGAAACCAAATACATCTGAATGGAAGTATAAAGCAGATATACCAACCATTTAATTCAATGGGTAAAACACATATTTCTTTCAATCCTTTCGTGATTTTAACTGGACATTGAGGGAATTGAGGAACGTTTGTGGACAGGATAAATGTTTTGCGGTTTTGAAGAGTGAAAAGGTAAATAAATGATCACGTGAATGCGAGCGAACACAATTATGAAAGGTAATCTTTAAAAACAAAATATGTAAATAATAACTCAAATAAATCAATGAATGAATGAATTAAATAGATAAATAAATAATAAAAAAAAAACTTATATATACAAACAGTACAAGAAATGACCAAGTAATAATATGATTCTAGCAAGGCAGAGAGAGGCGTGGGTGAACGTCGATCAAATATTTGCGGCGAACCAGTTAATAAAAGAAAAGTTTGTGAGAAAACCATCAGTTGTTTATGGCAAATATAGATCTTGAGAGAGAGAGAGAGAGAGAGAGAGAGAGAGAGAGAGAGAGAGAGAGAGAGAGAGAGAGAGAGAGAGAGAGAGAGAGAGAGAGAGAGAGAGAGAAAGGAATCTGGCCTTTACTAGTGGTGTTCAGGAGTGCGATTCAGTGCATAATGAGTGTTCAAGGACGATATAGTGAAGGTTGATGGTGTTTTTGTGTCACTGGTGCCACACTCATTCCTAAGGGAGGCGAGGCAGGCTTATGTGTCAAGTCTCTAAGGACACTGAATGATGGAAAAAAGATAATTCAAGAGTAACAGTGGAAAAAAAAAGTGGCAGTAACGACGCAAGTTTAAGAAGAAAAAAGGAGAATTTAGCGTGACGGTGATAATAGGTTGGCGTGGAAGGGAACTGCTACCCATCTTACTATATAAACGTAAATACTTGGTCTACCTTTATATAAGGCAGAAAAAGCAAGAAAATAAGCACGTATTTAGAATTGAGAGAGAGAGAGAGAGAGAGAGAGAGAGAGAGAGAGAGAGAGAGGAGAGAGAGAGAGGGAGAGAGAAAAAGAGAGAGAGAAGAAGAAGAAATGGTGCCACGAGGAGGGTGGGTGATGTGCGTGGTAAAGAGAATCACGTGAGGGAATGGTGGGTGTATTTAGCTCAAGGTCCTGCCATGAGAACGGAAGTGTCGAATTTGGAGGAGACGGAAGGCGTGAGAGATGTTGGCAATGAAGAGAAAGTTGGAAGGTTGGCGATAGATGCGTGTGTGTGTGTGTGTGTGTGTGTGTGTGAGAGAGAGAGAGAGAGAGGGTGGGGAGGGGGGAAGCTAAGACACAGACCATGAAGAAGTAGAAAAAAATAGTGTACAAATTAAACAAATAAAAAAAAAGAAACAGAGTAAACTTTTCTTCACAGCATATGACAAAAAACGAAGAAAAAAAATATCCTCGTTAGAAATATGGAGATATTAAGATTATTTTGAGATGCAGACTTTGATGAAACTTAAGAGATGTAAATGTTAGGAAGTTGAGTGGGTGATGGGATGTTATGGATGACCCATGGATGCCTTGCGTGACGAGGAGGAGGAGGAGGAGGAGGAGGAGGAGGAGGACGAGCATAGTGAATAAATAATGAAGATAATGAATAGACGAGGCAGTAAGTGGTTATTTCCAAATGTAATAAATATCATTCACTGTCTTTATATACTTTAATTTATGCTTTGACTCGCTTTCAATATCATATTCATTAAAAATTGAAAAAACCTGACAGAAAATGTGCGCAAGGGGGATTATCCTTGTATGTGTATGTGTGTGTGTGTGTGTGTATGTGTGTGTGTGTGTGTGTGTGTGTGTGTGTGTGTGTGTGTGTGTGTGTGTGTGTGTGTGTGTGTGTGTGTGTGTGTGTGTGTGTGTGTGTGTGTGTGTGTGTGTGTGTGTGTGTGTGTGTGTGTGTGTGTGTGTGTGTGTGTGTGTGTGTGTGTGTGTGTGGGTGTGTGTGTATGACTCGGGTAAGAGGAGAAGGAGGTGAACCGTGTAGCCAGGTAATTGGTGGAGAGACAGGTGGGCATGAATCAGCCGGTCACCAGGATCACTTGGGACAACAGAGGGCGGCGTAGCTAGCCATCACCTTAGCAACGACCCACAACGGCCGGCTGCCAGGTGACCACGTAAACCACCGTTGGCCTCCGCTGAAAACCTCCGTCCGGTGGGAAGGTCTTTCGTCTCCCGTTAAGTCCGTCACATAAATAAGGGCAATCTATTACGTCAACTGTCAAGGTCTTGTGGTGACGTGTAGCCTTTAGGACGTCAGCCAAGGATGTTGATAAGGTGACAGTCGATACGGTAAAAAGAGGAGACCAAAGTGGATGTTACTACAAGTCCCTCACCTCGTGGCTAGTGAGCCTTACGTAAAGTAACTTGTCAAGATCTCTCTCTCTCTCTCTCTCTCTCTCTCTCTCTCTCTCTCTCTCTCTCTCTCTCTCTCTCTCTCTCCAGGTTCTACATTAGTTACCTTTCAATCATTCAATCATAACTGTTACAGGAGTAATACATGTATTTACAACCTTTTCTTCGGGACCTTTAAGTTTGTTTATCTTACTTAGCACCCCGAGGCAGGCAGGTGCAGCCTCAGCCTTCGCATCCCGGGAAACTAAGGAAGTCAAAACGCTGACGCAGAACTTCTTAATATAATGCTCTTCAAGCCGACTGACGCCTCGAAACACGCTCTAAAGTAGGAGCTGAAGGGAGACTATGACG
>JAPQNM010000004.1:1298535-1301035 GCA_029783475.1 Metacarcinus magister | reverse complement strand
GGAAGTCTTACTAGTGAAGGAGGTTAATACTAGGAGAAGGACGCTAGTGAATGTGTTGGGTACGTGACACAAACACACACACAAAAAAAAATAATAATAAATAAATAAATATATAAATAAAAAATAAAAAAGTAGAAAATTCATACAAAATATCCCACTACATAATACTAACAGCATTACAAATGTCAGGCTTAGGTGGTGAAAAAACAAATACAACCATTATATGACTTTTCGAAGACCACCTACTAAAACAAAACAATAATAAATAAAAATAAACAAAAAAATCTTGAATCGCAGAAGAGGTGATAAAAAAATATAAATAAATAAACATGCATCCACAACATTCTATACAAACCATTAACAGAAAAACAACAACAACAACAACAACAATAAAGAGCACTACCAGGAGAGAGAGACACACACACCACACACACACACACACACACACACCACCACCAGGTTCCTCTTGAATGGCAGGCAAGGGGAGAAGGAGGAGGAGGAGGAAGAAAAAACATTGCAATCGATAAGAGTAAGATGTGTACGCTCTACAACCTGATGTACTATAGTTACAAGGAGGGGAGAGTAGCACGACAGTTAGGTTCCTGAGGTGCTGCCCCACTGAAGCGAGGAGAGACCCTACAGCAACACAGCTACACAAGGGTCAACCAAACACAAGTGGCCTTTGAAAGAGAGCAAGAGAGCAAGAGAGGGACGTAGGAAAGTGGGGGAAACAGAAAGACGTAAGGAGAAAGGGAGAAAGGGGATACAGAAAAGTAAAGGGGAAGGACGAGTTACGAAGCGATAGAACATTGAGACGCTTGAAAGGCATGAACATGGGATGGAAAAGTGAGGGAAGGGAAAAAATGTAAGAATGAGTGAATTGAATAAATGACTGAGCATTCGGGTGGGAATACCATGATGTGAGAGAGAGAGAGAGAGAGAGAGAGAGAGAGAGAGAGAGAGAGAGAGAGAGAGAGAGAGAGAGAGAGAGAGAGAGAGAGAGAGAGAGAGAGACATAAAAAAGAAAGACACAGAAAGACACACACACACACACACACACACACACACACACACACACACACACACACACACACACACACACACACACACATGTACCAAAGCACGTTCTAGAGTGTGATAGAGGAACACAGAAGAGAAGGGAGAGAAAGGTTAAGGAGAGGAGAGGAGACGAGGGAGAGGAGAGGAGAGGAGAGAAGAGGAGAAGAGAAGAGGTGAAAAGAGAAAAGGAAAGGAGAGAATACAAGAGGAAAGGAAAGGAAGAGAAGAGAAGAGAAGAGGGGAGGAAAGGAGAAGAGAAGAGGCACTGAACGGCGACGGCCACCAACGCTGGCTGGCACCGATGTCGAATATTTCTCAACCAGCAACATTCCTGTGGTTCGCGGCGCCTCGACACTGTTGCCACACCACTCTCTCGACGTCGCCCCTGCCGCTGCCGCCATAACGAGACACACACACACACACACACACACACACACACACACACACATACACATACACACGGCTGCGCTCTCCTCCTATCGCTGAGAGCCTCTCCCCACCTGTCATTAAGTCTACAGGTGACATTTACAACCGTCATTCAATCCGACACTCACTGGTCAATAAACAGACGAGGAATCCAGTGCAGCTCCTCGTTCCCTGCCCCTCCCCCCTCCCCTCCCCCCCCCTTGTCTCCCTTCACTCCCTTCACTCCCTTCCCCTGCCACGACCAGACGGATCTTCGAAGGTACACGCAAGGAAGAGGCGTCTGGGATCTCTGACAAGGGGAGAGAAGGTGGAAAGAAAAAAAAAGTTTGTTAAGCAATGTAAGAAGAGTATTACGAGGTTAGTCTCTCTCTCTCTCTCTCTCTCTCTCTCTCTCTCTCTCTCTCTCTCTCTCTCTCTCTCTCTCTCTCTCTCTCTCTCTCTCTCTCTCTCTCTCTCTCTTTGTCCTTCGCTTCGTCAAGGTGGTCAAGGAGACGCCAAAGCTGTGTTGCCGCGGTGCCAGGAGTGGTCAAGGCTACTGATGGTGGCACTGACGGTGGCACTGAGGGCGACACTGAGGGTGACACTGAAGATGGCACTGAGGGCGGCACTGAGGGCGGTACTGAAGGTGGCACTTTAGGCGGCACTGTAGGCGGCACTGAAGGTGGCACTGTAGGAGGCACTGAAGGCGGCACTGAAGGAGGCACTGACGGCGGCACTGTAGTTAACATCCACCTCTAAGGCAGCGCCGTTAAGTACGTAAACATCCTGCGTCAGCTGTACTTCAATCACTTTCCGAGGACACGACAAAAAAAAAAGGAAGAGGATAAATAACAGAGGAGAGGAGGAAGGGATGAGATTGATAAATTACGATAAAAAATGATAATGACAGTTGGCAGCGTTGTCAGGTGAATGGCGGGTGGCAGGTAACAGGAAGGTTGGTAGGCCGGGCCGGTGGGATGGTTGTGAGTGGAAGGGTTGGCAGGCGTGGGCAGGTGTTGCATAATGACGTGTTGGA
>JAPQNM010000004.1:1281035-1293535 GCA_029783475.1 Metacarcinus magister | reverse complement strand
AATAACTAATACTATAACTTTTATACTACAACTTTTCCTATGTACTATTCACACACCACACACACACACACACACACACACACTCGGTTGGGTAAGAGAGGGGTGAACATGCTGGGGTGAGGGGTGAGGTTAGAGGGTGAAGAGGGTGAAGGAGAGGATCGTGTAGGGTGGAATCACAGTACTGAGGTATGTGTGTCTTGCAGGCATGGAGGAGGAGGAGGAGGAGGAGGAGGAGGAGGAGGAGGAGGAGGAGGAGAAGGAGGAGGAGGAGGAGGAGGAGTGCACAACATCGCTGCATCCTCCGTGAGCATTATCGTCAAGTGAAGACCTTCATTCTCTCTCTCTCTCTCTCTCTCTCCTCTCTCTCTCTCTCTCTCTCTCTCTCTCTCTCTCTCTCTCTCTCTCTCTTTACTCATATACAGGAAAGAATGATGAGTCCTCTCCTTGCCTTGGTCTTCCCCACCGGTCACCTCCACCACCAGTATCACGGGAATGACGCAATGCACTCAAGAGATAGTAGTACCATTATCTTGAGGTCGACGATCATCTCTCTCTCTCTCTCTCTTCTCTCTCTCTCTCTCTCTCTCTCTCTCTCTCTCTCTCTCTCTCTCTCTCTCTCTCTCTCTCTCTCTCTCTCTCTCGCTTTCTCTCTCTATCATGTTTCACTTCCAACCACAACCACTACTCTGTTTCTTTCTCTTGCTTACGTTTCCTTGGCTGTTGCTGTTGCTGTTCTCCTCCTCCTCCTCCTCCTCCTCCTCCTCCTCCTCCTCCTCCTCCTCCTCCTCCTTGTTTCTTTTTTCTTCTCGAGCAAATTACTTTTTTTCGCGGAAGCTGAGGAGTCAGTGGTGCCAGTTGCGTCACTCCATCTTGGATCGACCCGTCTGTCATGCCTTCTAGACTCCTCCTCCTCCTCCACCTCTTCCTTTCTCCTCTACCTCTTACTTTCTCCTCCTCCTCCTCCTCCTCCTCCTTTGCCTCGTCTTTCGCATGTACCGTCTACCATCACGTCTCCACTACTCTTTATCACTACCTACCCTTAACGTCCACTTACTATGGTCTCTCTACTCTCTCCCTCCCCTCCACCAACCCACCCACCTACCTACCTACCTACTCCAACCCTTCCCTTCCCTTCCCTTCCCTTCATACCTAGTGTCGTCCCTCTCTCCATCCCCCATAATTTTCATACCATACAGGTCATGTACCGAACGCTCCTCATAGAAAACGGGATGGGGGAAGGAACGCAATATTCGGTAGTAGGAAAAAAAATAATGTACATGCCTTAGGCCTCGCGTTACCTGTCAGTGAGAGGTAAATGACGGTGACAATGCGTGTTCCTGTCCGCCTGTCTTGTGTAATGTTAAGCCTGGCTGCTGCTGCTGCTGCTGCTGCTGCTGCTGCTGCTGCTGCTGCTGCTGCTGCTGCTGCTGCTGCTGCTGCTGTTGTTGTTGAGTGCATGAAATCTATAACGTTGGTGCAGCCTGAGATTATAGCAGCAAAGGTTGACTCACTCCACTACGATGCTGCACCCTGCTGACTAACCTCCTGTAACCTTCATAAAGCTGGCTGGCACCGAGGTATTGAGTGGTGAGTGGTGTGCCGCGTAATGGTGACTCGCTGCGTGCGTTGGTGAGGGGTGCTCCGTGTGTCGCTTTATAATATGAAGGTGATCTGCTTGCACCAATAACCGTTTCCCGAACTGAAACTCTAACGGAACCTGTAAAAATGCACCTTGTAATCGTGCAGCTTTACTCCCTAACAGGTTATGATGATTAGGACAATAACGATGACTGGCAAATATGCAAACTTTTCCCGTGGAGAGTGGAGTTACTTGGGCATCACGTGTGTGTGTGTGTGTGTGTGTGTGTGTGTGTGTGTGTGTGTGTGTGTGTGTGTGTGTGTGTGTGTGTGTGTGTGTGTGTGTGTGTGTGTGTGTGTGTAAGCATCGGTACAGCCGGCTTACGTAAGGGAGTGAGCCAGTGAGGCGCACCACAAACACTTCGCTATCACATTATTTTCAGCGACCCTGGACAAAGGTCGCTCCACGGCTCAAGGGTCATCAATATCACTGAAAAAGAGAAAGAGAAAGAGAGAGAGAGAGAGAGAGAGAGAGAGAGAGAGAGAGAGAGAGAGAGAGAGAGAGAGAGAGAGAGAGAGAGAGAGAGAGAGAGAGAGAGAGAGAGAGAGAGAGAGAGAGAGAGAGAGAGAGAGAGAGAGATAGAGAGAGAGCATGTAGAGTCGTAATTAGCGTCGTCACAAAGTTCGTGAGGTTACAAGAAGCAGTTCGTGTAGTGGCAGCACACACACACACACACACACACACACACACACACACACACACACACACACACACACACACACACACACACACACACACACACACATACCTCATGTTTTACTGTGGTTGCAGGACCGTGACCCACCTCAGCGTTTGACCTAAAATGAGGGAAGTGTTACCTGTCTTTCCTGCCTTTCTGCCTGCATGTCTGTGTGTCTGTCTGCATGTATGTCTGTCTATCTGTCTGCCTCCCTGCCTCTTCCTCCTCCTCCTCCTCCTCCTCCTCCTCCTCCTCCTCCTCCTCCTCCTCCTCCTCCTCCTCCTCCTCCTCCTGTCTACGTTAAAAAAAAATCTATTGGTAGTAATAGCCGTAGATTACACCCGTTTTTTCACCTTTCAATATAAACTACATGCAAGTTTTTCTATACTACATGGTATCACTTCCTCTTCCGGCCAGCTTCGGCTGAAGGGACGAGGGGGTGGGGAGGAGCCTTCCACTTTGCTGTCCTTTTGTCAAACACGTAGATACTATAGTAGAAGAGTGTTGCCAAACAGACAACCTCGTTAGGTTCAATAGAAGGACTGTTGCAGTTTGTTCTTCTTTTGTGCTCCTTTGTATTACTCCTTCTCCTCCTCCTCCTCTTTCTCTTCCTTGTCCTCCTCCTTCTTTTCGTGTCTTTCCTGCTCCTTCTTCCCTTCTTGCAACTCCGACATCATAACCAGCAGCACCGCCACCACCTCCTCCTCATAGATCGTTCCCGTTCCACTTGCTTCTCTGCGCTTCTCCCTCAACCTCTATGCTCGTCCCCGCACCTTACCTCACTCACTCCCTCACACATCTCTGTCCATCTGGGTCAGCCGTCAGTAAATGCATAAACTGTTGGTAGTTGTGATGACAGTGGTGTGTGTGTATGTGTGTGTGTGTGTGTGTGTGTGTGTGTGTGTGTGTGTGTGTGTGTGTGTGTGTGTGTGTGTGTGTGTGTGTGTGTGTGAACGCCTGCATGCGTGTCTGTGGTTTGAGGTGAACGTGTGGCGCGGTGCCCTGGTTCAATGGCCTCCCGCCCGCCTGTCTGCCGAGGCCCGGAGACAGCCCAGCCCAGCCCAGCCCAGCCCAGCCCGCCCGTGTGCACAGTATAATAGAACGTGACAACACTCCACAACGATGACAATGACACGATATTCTATTTGTTTTTTCACCCTTAAATTCGAGTTTCCTTATAATTTTGAGCCTTTAACATAAGGTTCAATTTCTGCAGGACACCGAGTCTTGATGCTTCTGTTGCTCACACACTCACGAGCAGTGATACCTCCACCCTTCTCATTCTTTCTCGAACGCCTCCACCCTCTCCCTCCTTCACTTAATCGCCTGACTCTATCCTTTCCTACTTCATTCCTTTGCCGTCCAATTCTGGCCTGTCCTCCCCCTCCCCTTCGCCTGTCTCTTTACTGCCAGTCAACCAGTCGTTAAAACAAACACTGCAATCCTTGATTACGTAGGTGCATCGTTTTCAACATCACCTTCATTAATATATTCAGTATTATTTCTTGTGAATGACTCTCACCACATTCTCAAGTTTATTTGCTGTCTCATTTGTTCCGTGAGAAGCTATTTATTTACACACCTACAAAAAGAAAGTCAACCAAAGAAAAACTAGAAGTCAACTGGTGGCACATGTGCAAACTACAGTAAAAAAGGACAAGTCCCAATCTTTAAACAACACGTCGTGGCCGTGATGGCGTCCTCGGTGCGACTCCCAGGGGCGGCCCGAGGCTCCCTGCATGAGACTCACCCCTGGCTTGGTGCCTCGGCCCGCGCCCCACGCCCCACGCCCTACCCTTCCATCCTCCCTCCACACCAAGGTCACCGTGCACTACACCCACGCCTCCTCACCTGTCTTGAGGTGGAGCAAGGTGGAGAACCACACCTTACACTCACAAACACACACATTCTCTCTCTCTCTCTCTCTCTCTCTCTCTCTCTCTCTCCTCTCTCTCTCTCTCTCTCTCTCTCTCTCTCTCTCTCTCTCTCTCTCTCTCTCTCTCTCTCTCTCTCTCTCTCTCTCTCTCTCTCTCTCTCTCTCTCTCTCTCTCGTCTCTCTCTCCTCTCTCTCTCTCTCTCTCTCTCTCCTCTCTCTCTCTCTCTCTCTCTCTCTCTCTCTTTCTCTGTTCACACACACACACACACACACACACACACACACACACACACACACACACACACACACACACACACACACACACACACACACACACACACACACACACATACACACACACACACACACACACACACACACACACACACACACACACACACACACACAACGTCTGTATGTATACATGCATACATGTATATATGTGTGTATATATATATATATATATATATATATATATATATATATATATATATATATACAGATATATATATGTATATATATATATATATATATATATATATATATATATATATATATATATATATATACCGTAAAATACCGTATATACCGTAAATTACACATATATATATATATATATATATATATATATATATATACAAGATGTAAATAGATAAATATATATATATATATATATATATATATATATATATATATATATATATACTAATAATAAATGTGATAGAGTATCTTTGATTTGGTGAGGTAACAGTTGTTGATGTGAAGATCCTGAGAGAAACATTCCGCTGTATGATTGGTGCAGCCAACCAACACTACACACACATGTGCTGCCTCAACACAACGCCCGCTAAGTATGCAATATAAGGAACTTGAGATGATAACTGCACGACAAAAAAAAAAATAATTGTATTACATATTATCATTTGCAAAAAATGGAGCCACAAAACGTTTAAATACGGACATCCCTGTAAAGGCATGTCCGGGTATTTACGAAGACCTCTCAAGCCCAACCCTCGGAGGTGGTGCAGCCTTAAAGAGTGTCTCCCCAGCGGCGCAAGGGCGGCGGCGGCGGCGGTTGTGTCCGCCTTCCATGGTGTCTGGCTGCCCAGTCACGCTCGATGCCTGCCGCTGTTCCTGCAAGCGGATTGCATACTTCTCGGCGATGGTTGTTCCGGCCTGAACCACCACTCCTCGCCGCCTGCCCGCTGGCCTGTTGTGGAGGAATGGGTGGCAGCGTGGGTGTTCTGAGGGTGGAACAGTTCTGGGGACGGGTGTGTTCTGTGGGAGTGAGTTTTCTATGGACTGGGGTCCTCTGCAGCAGGTTGTGTGTTCTGGGGGCAAAGGTACTATGGAGGGAATGATGTTCTCGGAGCAGATGTGTTGTGTGTGTGGAGGTACAACTGAGGGAGCGAGGATAATCTGGGGACGAGGATGCTAAGGGTAAGAGGATGTTCTGGGGAATGCGAGGTACACAAGCCGGTGATGTTAAGTTGGAAAGGACTGCTCTTAAGGATGCTTAGTTCTGTTAAAATGAATGTTCTTGGAATCCGAAGGGAAGTTCTTGTGACAAGTGTGTCCTTGGCAAGGTGTTCTGGGAGGCTGAGTGTTCTTTGGTAAGACATCTTTGTATTATTTCAATGGGTTGAGATGTTTTAGCGGCGGATTTGTCCTAGCGGGCGGCGGTGATCTATATGGTGAGGTGGGATGCTCGCTGAGAAGGGATGTGCGGGAGAGGAGGAATCTTACGTGCGGGGATGTACTGCACTGGGTGAACGGAAGTGTTTTGGGAGAGGATGTGTTCTGAGGGGGGAGGTGTGGAGTGTTCTGTTGTAGAGGAGGGGAGGGGGAGGTGTTATGTTCTTGGGAGGTGCGTGTATGTGGTGGGGTAATGAGGAGGGGGGTGTGCTGGGGAAGGGGGTGTTCTGGCGGGCCGTCTGGAAGAGAGGGTGCGGTGTCTGGGCAGCGCAGGACCACGTGTGTGAGGCCGCTCAATATAGCCCTGTCGACGCCACCGCTGCCACCACCACCATCACCACCACCACCACCGCCTGCACCACCGCCTGCACCACCACCACCATCATCATCTAATACTATACCACACCAACGATTTGAACCTCCTTCACCAAAATCGCCATCAACACCAATCATAACCACTGCTATCACCATCATCATCATCATCACCTCCGCCAACAACTACTACTATGCAATCACCACCATTACCACCTCTACCTCCACTCCTTCTGCACCTCCTTCACCACCATCCAACTCAGTACTGGCACCGGACACCTGGACCACCACCACCACCACCACCACCACCACCACCACTACTACTACTACTACTACCACTCCCTCCACCAGAATACATAGAACGACACGCATTATTAACTTTACTACCAACTACAATAGGAGTAAAAATCTCTTGACAATAAAAATACACACAAAAAAAAAAAAAACTCAGCTACATAACCGTTCATTCTCTTCACTAGCGCTGAATTAAGTAACACGAGATCATAAATAAATAAACGAATACGTAAAGGATAGACGGAACCCAAGACGTGAGTACCTAATTACGCCTTTCACGTCGGCGTTGCTCAAGATCCGCCTAGTGTTGGAAACGGACGCAGGTGGCTACCGTGCCCTCCTCTCACCTGTCCCTCCGCGATGCTATACCTAACTAAACCAACCGTTGAGATCTGTTGTCGGCGCTGGATGAGTCTCTCGTTTCCTTAGCTGCGTTATGTGTGTGTCTGTGTGTCTGTGTGTCTGTGTGTGTGTGCCTTCCCGTGACCTGGTCTGTGTAAAGGTTTTAGATGACTGTTACTGCTGTTACTGTTGTTATTACACCTCGTCTGCGCTACTGTCACTGTTACTGTTGATTGTGAGGTGGCGTTGCAGACCCAACCAGCGTCTTCGTCTTCCCTTGCTGGTTTGAGTTCATTTATTTTGAATTAGAAACGTGTATTTTGTCTTCCAGATGTACTGTACCTGAATAATAAAACTCAACAACAGGTTTTCTTGCATGGAGTAAAAATAAAATCAAGTTAAATGAAAAGAACCACAAAGAGAGTGAAAGAAAAATAATCCGGTGAGGACTTACTGCTAATTATGCGAGGTAATTGAGTCATTTTGATCCCAACAAAGTTCCCAGAATACTGACGTGGAGAGATATCACGTAACATTTGAACCCGAGTCAGTCCTCAGGTGTTCGTACCTGTCATCAACCCTAACTGAGACAACCTTTTGTGTTAATAAGAGTGAGGTTGAGGCGTTTTGTTAGTTATATCCACCTCCTTCCGTCCTCTTAAGCAGACAGAAGTAGTGGAGCTTAAAGACACTCGTATACAATACCTAATACGCGGTGCAAGAAAGATAAAATAGATACGTAAACATAAAAATAATTAGATAAAAAAAATTGTTGTAAGCTTTCTCACCCGTCAACATCAAAGAAAAAGAAATGAAAAATGAGAAAAAAGAAATTACTACTACTTATCACACTTCATATTTTTGTTCATTTATCACCTGGTTGTCGACTTTTCTTTATGCACCAAGCACTTTTTGCTTTTCTCTCTCTCTCTCTCTCTCTCTCTCTCTCTCTCTCTCTCTCTCTCTCTCTCTCTCTCTCTCTCTCTCTCTCTCTCTCTCTCTCTCTCTCTCTCTCTCTCTCTCTCTCTCTCTCTCTCTCTCTCTCTCTCAATCTCTCTTGTCGTTTCTTCCTATCTTGCTTTAGATTATTTATTTTATTTTATTTTTATTTTTTCCTCAAACCAATCTTACGCTCCATCCGTACGCTCGTCTTGCTTGTAAAATGCTCACTCATCCTTTAAGGCAACATGTCCAACCAACACTCGATTCCTCAGAGCACCACCACCACCACCACCACCACTACTACTACCACCACCATCACCACCATTATACCACCCTGCTTCCCGGCTGTCGGCTCACCTCCACCAACCAGCCACCCACCACCACACAGTCGCCCTAGCATCAACGTGTCCGCGAGAGGGCGAGAGCCACCACCACCACCACCACCACCATCACCACTACCACCATCACCAGCTTTCTCCTCCGCCTTCACTCGCCCATACCCGGCCCACACCCATCCACGGGCGTTCAGGCCATTCACCCAGGAGTGTGAAAGGGCCGCCCACGCTTCTGGTTTCCCTTGAAGATGTGTGTGTGTGTGTGTGTGTGTGTGTGTGTGTGTGTGTGTGTGTTTGTGTGTGTGTGTGTGTGTTCAATATTAGTTCTCCTTCACTTCTCATCTTCCTTCGTTTTACTATTCCTTACGAGTCTCCTCCGTTCTTTCTTCCTTTACTGATATTTTCTTCTCCTCTAACTTTCTTCTTCTTCTTCTTCCTTCTTGCTTTACTGTTTTACTTGCTGCCGCAGTCTTACATTTCCTGTTTTTTTTTATCTCTTCTTTCTTTCTTTCTTTCTTTTGTAACTTAATTCGCTTTTTGCATAATTTGCTTTTTGTGCATTCAGTTTACTACATATCTGACACGTTTTCTTTATATCTGAGAAAGAGAAAGAGAGAGAGAGAGAGAGAGAGAGAGAGAGAGAGAGAGAGAGAGAGAGAGAGAGAGAGAGAGAGAGAGAGAGAGAGAGAGAGAGAGAGAGAGAGAGAGAGAGAGAATAAAAAAAGATAGCAGCCAGAAGAGCGTGAAAATTGGCCTTTAACGAGAGGGTCAGCGGCAAACACTTAGAGTCAAACAGAGCGTGCAGAATCCTCGATTTACCTACACTGTTATTTTATTTTCAATTTAATGCCTAAACTTTTATTTTGTCTAACCGAGACAGCCGCACGAGGATCCCTGGCGCCCCTTACACTGCCATGGCCGGGATTAATTTTACTTTTTGTATGTATATTATCATGTTAACTCTGGTTCCTTCCTGACTAAAGGCAAGGACGTCCCCGCCCTTGCGACGCCCCTCCAGCAGTGTTGTGGCCCCAGCAGCAGCAGCAGCAGCAGCAGAGGCCCTCCAGCACGCCAGGCTGCTAAATGTGGATGTTTTGGGCGTGATCCCAGTGCATGCACTCAATCAATCTTGTCTGACGATGCTTAACACTTATATATTTTTTTTATCAAGCTCAATTACGGGTTAATATATATTTTGTGTACATTCTCTTTAACTTTCAGAATTATAAATAGATCATATAATTAACTTTTTTTCTTACTGTACTTCCTGACTCGTCTATAAAACTAACACAAAACTAGACTATATAGACTTGGAAGGTTTCATATGTTTCCGACCTTTAATTAAGTAATCCAACAACTCTCAGTAAATAAATAAGTAAGTCAGTAAAGTACTACCTGCCTCGACTCTACCTTCCTTCCTTCCTTCTTTACATGACTAGAGTTACTGTAAATCTCGAGGTGAACGAACAAACAACACACACCCAGACAGACATATACTACATCACATTGCCACCAAAGAGTACACTCGTTCACATCACTTACGGGAAAAGTCAGAGAAACCTTACGCTGTGGCCATCCCATCCCTTCACCCCGAGACTCACTCACCAATGCGTCCAGCTGCGTGTGCTGCGAGACCATAAATAACTACACATTTATCTCCCCGTTGGTAAGGAGCCACGAGGTACACAACACAACCTATCTTTAGCGATCTTAAAAATCCATGAGCTTTTTATAGCACGTAGACGTCTTTTGGTGTGCAGGTGGTGTGTGTGTGCGAGAGAGAGAGAGAGAGAGAGAGAGAGAGAGAGAGAGAGAGAGAGAGAGAGAGAGAGAGAGAGAGAGAGAGAGAGAGAGAGAGAGAGAGAGAGAATGGGGTATGTGAAAGGTATATGAGTGGAAAGGTGTGAAGGTGTGAGGGAGAACTGAGGAGAGGGAGAGAAGAGGATGTTAACAGTAAAGAAGAAATAAAACTTGGGGTACAGTGAAGGAGGAGGGTCAAGGTAGAAGAGGAGGAGGAGGAAGAGGAGGAGGAGGAGGAGGAGGAGGAGGAGGAGGAGGAGGAGGAGGAGGGGGGAGGAGGAGGATAATAGGAAAATGTTGTTTGTGCGCTTCTCAGAACCTGTTTGCGTGAGGGTAGATGAGTGTCCCTGTCCTTGAGGTGATGGTGTGTGTGTGTGTGTGTGTGTGTGTGTGTGTGTGTGTGTGTGTGTGTGTGTGTGTGTGTGTGTGTGTGTGTGTGTGTGTGTGTGTGTGTGTGTGTTTCCGGGAACCAATCAATCACTCCGCTGCCACTCTGGTCACCGCCACTACTCACTAAAATCCCGCAATATGATAACTCTCTCTCTCTCTCTCTCTCTCTCTCTCTCTCTCTCTCTCTCTCTCTCTCTCTCTCTCTCTCTCTCTCTCTCTCTCTCTCTCTCTCCTACCTCCTTCCGATTCTACCGCTTCCCTCTCCTTCTACTGTCTCCCTCCCTCTCTTTACCTCCCTCTCCCTCTCTCTGTCTCCCTCTACCTCTCTCCCTCCCTCTGTTTCGGCCGCGGAACCGTTACCCAAGAGTGCGCGGAACATACAGATAAACCACCCACCAACTAACACAGGCGGTGCTCAGGACACAAACCAAACCTAACACAACGTAAAGAACAAAGTAGAACAGTACAGAGGAGAGGAGGGAAGAAAAATACACAGCAACTACCGGCATAATATATCTAGAGAGTAAAGCAAAGAGGAGAAAAAAAAACCACACACACAAAACACACTACCTATACAAGAATATTATAATAATAAATAAATGAAACACGTATGAACTGGGAAACAATTTAACACTCGGTAGAATATGACCAGAGTAAATAAATAAATAAAAACACGAGATTATACAATAACATTAAAAAAAAACATATGAACAGTGAACAATGAAATAAAACATCATCATTAGGTCGACTGGAGAGCGAGATAGCAGTGAGGTGTTCCTATCTACGTACTATTTAGATAGGTTCACGGCGGTGGAGGGAGGAAAGAAGAGGAATACGTAACCTAATAATGCAGCAGATGGAGGCGAGCATTGAGGCGCCGCGCCGCTGGTGGGATGTGACGTAACGGGGGCATTCGGTACGGCCTCCTCTACGCTGTACGTTCCGGGCAAAACACACACATGACTGTCCAAGACTTTTCCTACGTAGTAACGACCTGCAGCGGAGATCGAAAGGACGAAAGAGTTGTGTCACACTAAGCTGAAATCCTCTTAGCATGTTTTGACAGCTGCAGCAAAAATTGTACGGTTATTAGAACTTTGAATGTTGCGATAAACGGTTCGTGTTTGTGATTTAAGTTTGCGATGGGAATGAGCTGCAGATGTCTTAAAATTCCAAAAAACAAAAGCAAATGAATCATGAAATAATTCTATGTTATGCAGAATATATCAAGTATCTATTTTTTTTCCATGTATATAAAAATCATTACATAATAAATGTCTGACCAGCCAGCCAGCCTCCCACCACAACTTGTCAACACACACAACCACATCTGCCAGTCACACATGACAAACACAAACCTGAAATATTAATGATAAAAATAAATATTAATGATAAAAATAAATATTAATGATAAAAATAAATATTGATGATAAAAATAAATATTGATGATAAAAATAAATATTGATGATAAAAATAAATATTAATGATAAAAATAAATAATAATGATATAAATAAATATTAATGATAAAAATAAATATTGATGAAAAAAATAAATATTGATGATACAAATAAATATTGATGATAAAAATAAATATTAATGATAAAAATAAATAATAATGATATAAATAAATAAAAATGATAAAAATAAATAATAATGATTCAAATAAATATTAATGATAAAAATAAATATTAATGATAAAAATAAATATTAATGATAAAAATAAATATTAATGATAAAAATAAATATTAATGATAAAAATAAATATTAATGATAAAAATAAATAATGATGATAAAAATGAATAATGATGATAAAAATAAATATTAATGAGAAAAATATATATTGATGATAAAAATAAATGTTAATGATAAAAATAAATATTGATGATAAAAATAAATATTGATGATAGAAATAAATATTGATGATAAAAATAAATATTAATGATAAAAATAAATAATAATGATGAAAATAAATATTAATGATAAAAATAAATATTAATGATAAAAATAAATATTGATGATAAAAATAAATATTAATGATAAAAATAAATATTAATGATAAAAATAAATATTAATGATAAAAATAAATATTAATGATAGAAATAAATATTAATGATAAAAATAAATATTGATGATAAAAATAAATATTAATGATAAAAATAAATATTAATGATAAAAATAAATATTAATGATAAAAA
>JAPQNM010000004.1:1268535-1276035 GCA_029783475.1 Metacarcinus magister | reverse complement strand
AAAGGAAGGAAGAAGAGGCACTTTAAGGGTGAGGCAAAACACACCACTTTGGGGGAAGAGTCGCTGGCTACACAGGAACTCTCTCCCTCTGGCCACACACTAGCCAGACCTACACACAAAATAAATATAATCTCTCTCTCTCTCTCTCTCTCTCTCTCTCTCTCTCTCTCTCTCTCTCTCTCTCTCTCTCTCTCTCTCTCTCTCTCTCTCTCTCAAGCCAACACACACACACACACACACACACACACACACACACACACACACACACACACACACACACATATCGTCCTGTGAGCTGATTGAATCCTTCACATCTTTTTGTCGCCTCCTCCCCATCCTTCCCAACCTAACTCGGCCCCATCTTCCTCGTCCCCATCATAAATAGGGGTGAGAGAGAGAGAGAGAGAGAGAGAGAGAGAGAGAGAGAGAGAGAGAGAGAGAGAGAGAGAGAGAGAGAGAGAGAGAGAGAGATTATATTTATTTTGTGTGTAGGTCTGGCTAGTGTGTGGCCAGAGGGAGAGAGTTCCTGTGTAGCCAGCGACTCTTCCCCCAAAGTGGTGTGTTTTGCCTCACCCTTAAAGTGCCTCTTCTTCCTTACTTTCCCTTCTCTCTCCCTTACTCTCCCCTTTCCTCTTTGGTCTTTCCCCTCCCCTTCCCCTTGCCTGTCCCTCCTGTCCCGTTTCAAGTTCCTCCCCATCTACTTCCTCCCCATCCCTCTCACACTCCCTCCCTCCTTCCCCTTTCCTCTTGCAACGCACAATTTCAGTAAATAAGAAGTAATTTCCTGAAAGTAATCCTATTTCCAAAACGGAATTATTATTATTATTATTATATTACTCGATTTTTTTCTTCCTAAACCAAACCTATAAGAAAATAACCCGCGGAAAATTAAGATAGTTGAGATAATGTCGACCTATTTATAAAGTTCTCCCAGTTTGTAATAATTTTAGAGGCAGGAGTTGCGTCTCGCTCTACTAACGATGGTGCCTCGCTCCATTTCACTTCGGGGTTCTACGAGTATCTTGACCTAACCTAATCCGAACCAACTTAGCCTGACCCCGTTTAGCACAGCACACACATATATATGCCTGCTACTTCCAACACACCCTCCCCACCACCACCTCCCCTAACACCACCTCCCTCTCCCCCCTCCCAACACACACACACACACATGACTTCCTAGTGACTATTCTTCCTCACGACATATCTAGTTTTGTGCCCTATTATTTTTTTTTTAAGTTTTATTTTTATTCTCCGTGAAAACTTTATTTGCTTTCTGGCGACACAGAGAGGAAGGGACAAGAGTGGCACCGGACACAGGTCTAGACACTGTGGGCGTTGAGGAATGCAAGACACTTCCAATATTTTGCGGGCGTCGGATGGGTGGGTGGTGGGGACGTGGTGGGGATGTGGTGGAGGAAGGAGGGGGGCCACTGCTGAAAATAGCGTTGATACTGCGACTTGTTTCAATGAGAGAGAGAGAGAGAGAGAGAGAGAGAGAGAGAGAGAGAGAGAGAGAGAGAGAGAGAGAGAGAGAGAGAGAGAAAAAAATTTTTTTATCACCCTCTCTCCCTCTCTCTCATTCTCTCATTCTCTCTCTCTCTCTCTCTCTCTCTCTCTCTCTCTCTCTCTCTCTCTCTCTCTCTCTCTCTCTCTCTCTCTCTCTCTCTCATCCACTACCACAAAAACAACCTTCAACCCATATACAGTTACCACACACACACACACACACACACACACACACACACACACACACACACACACACACACACACAATGAGTTATTTTTGCTCATGGACGCAGCCGTGTCGCCTAAGGTCTAAAATATAACATGTGTCTTATCCTGGCACAACACACTTCCCTTCCTCTTCACCCCTCAATGAACACAGCTTATTCAGGTCCCTACGTGCCCCACTCTGATATTTCCTTCTCCTTATCCTTAGCATCTCTCTCTCTCTCTCTCTCTCTCTCTCTCTCTCTCTCTCTCTCTCTCTCTCTCTCTCTCTCTCTCTCTCTCTCTCTCTCTCTCTCTCTCTCTCTCTGTTCTCTCTCTCTCTCTCTCTCTCTCTCTCTCTCTCTCTCTCTCTCTCTCTCTCCTATCATCATAACCATCACACACACACATACACACACACACACACACACACACACACACACACACACACACACACACACACACACACACATACACACGTAATAAGTTGCATGTTCCTTGTTGCTGCAACCTTCAGTAGTCTTCAGTAGTCAACACACGGACACACAGCCCACTACACCCCACCATCACCCTCCCAGCATCCTCCTCCCCCCTTCCCCCCAACGTTATCTTGCTGCCCTGCGTGTAGTAACATTTGTTAACATCCTGACGATAGAAAGTTAATGTCTCATCATGAAGGAAAAAAGTCCAAAAAACTCTAAGACGACATTTATGTTTTAATTCTTTAAGTCCTTCACCCTCGCTTTTCCTCCTTTTTTTTTTTTTTTTAATGTCAAACTGGTGGTGTTGTTAATATAAATAAATAAACACCTCACTGTCTACACTCTACAGGATGGAATTCCATATATAAAAGGATTCCATTCATTGCAGTAAAACAATACCATAAGGTTAATTACGATGCCATAAAATGCTGTGTACAAATTTTTTTACTAATCTTCTTAAATCAAACGACGATTAATACACTTAATTCAAACAGCATCATATTTGTTACCGCCATTACAATGATAGAGTCGTCTCCATCATTGTCATGTGATACACAGTTATACTAGTTGATAAATATTTTCACGGTAAAAAGCTGCGTTGTAACACTGCAATATATATACTACATGTCTTTCGTATAAGTTATTTCAACGTTCACGACAGACAGACTGACAGACTGACGACACAATTAATTTATCATTATAATTTTCCTTACTATTATTATTATTATCATTATTATTATTGTTTTTTACTATTACTATTATTATTAGTAGTAGTATCATTATTATTATTATCATTATTATTATTTATCATTATTATTATTATATATTATTCTTATTCTTATTTTTCTTATTATGTAATAGTAAACATATAAATAAAATACAATCTGATAATTAATTTATAACATTGTTCCTGTTTCCCTCAAGACGTAACACGCGGTTGAAAGGGACGAGGGACGAGGACAGAGGGCTGGGAATCCCTCTCCCAAGAATGTATATTACAACGCAGAAAAAAATTAGCACAAAGGGGCATTGTTCTCTCGTTATATTTAAATGTTTTGTTTCATTCAATTATTTGTTATTTATTTCCATTTCAGATCTTATTTTTCCATGCTTCTATTCTATTTTTGTGTTTTCTATTATTTTTCGTATTCTTTGTTTCTTGTTTCTTGGCTTCGCTACCTGTGTTTTGTTTTTTTTATCTTATTTTACAATTTCACTTGCTATTTCTGCTTTGGATGTCACCCAACAAAGCAAATAAATAAAATAATAATAATAATAACAATAATAATAGTAAAAATAACAACAAAAACAATAATAAAAATAATAGCATAAACGCGTCCCTTTCATGTAATACAATATAGATTCAATTACCATAAATGTTTTACTCCTTATCAGTTTTGGAAATACCTGCATTCCCATTTAGGTTATACGCTTCAAAATTATGCAGGAACCGCGTCTCATAAAACGTCTGCTTTATGTATGCGCGAACCTTGCGACACTCTCTCCTCCGCCCATCCACACTCAAACACCTCACTACACAAGATAAATACAAGTGTGTGCACTAAAACTAAATAATCTAAGAATTTTCTTCAAATATCCTTCACCTCCACCCCCGCACACTCCCCCCCAAGGCCACACCCACATCCGGCCGTCGCCAGTGCGGGAGTGTGGGTAGTGGTGGTGGTGGTGGTGGTGTTGGTAGTGGTGGTGGTGGCTGGCGGGCTAGCCGGGTGACCTTCCGCTGCCCCCAGACGCCGTACCGCCGCCTCTTAAAGCTGCAGGTGCTCCCGCCCGTGCCCTGAGACGCTGCAGGCGAGGACCCCGCCACCGCCGCCGCTCTTGCCTTCCCCCAACTTCTACTCCTCCTCCTCTTCCACCTCCTCCTACTCCTTGCCTTCTTACCCTCTCCTCCCTGTGTTTCTGCTGCTGCTGGTGTTGGTGCTGCTGCTACTGTTACTAATATTACTGCAACTGTTCATGCTACTGTTTGGTGATGCTGCTACTGATTTTGCTGCTGCTGTTGCTGGTACTACTACTACTACTACTACTACTACTACTACTACTACTACTACTACTACTACTACTACTTATACTACTACTATACTACTACTACTACTACTACTACTACTACTACTACTACTACTACTACTACTACTACTACTACTACTACTACTACTACTACTTACTACTATTACTACTACTGCTACTACTACTACTACTGCAAGAACTAATACCAACAATAATAATGCCTATAATGTTGATTAAAGGTATTGTTTCATGTAGTTTTGCTATTTTGTCATTATCATCTATATCATTATTATTACAATCGTTATTATTATTATTATTATTATTATTATTATTATTATTATTATTATTATCATTATT
The DNA here is from genome assembly GCA_029783475.1 of Metacarcinus magister. Classification (NCBI taxonomy): domain Eukaryota; kingdom Metazoa; phylum Arthropoda; class Malacostraca; order Decapoda; family Cancridae; genus Metacarcinus; species Metacarcinus magister. The sequence goes on along the minus strand of JAPQNM010000004.1, from coordinate 1,271,455 downwards.
ATTATTATTTCTCTGATGGTCGTTTTATCTTGTATTCTCGTACCATCCTCTCCCTTTTTTCATGCTGGTCCTTGTACCACTCCTACTTCCGCTGCTGCCCTTCCCTCCCGCCCTTCTGTTTCCCTCCTGCTCTTCTGTTATCCCTCCCTCCCTTCTGTTATCCCTCCCGCCCTTCTGTTTCCTTCCTGCTCTTCTGTTGCTCCTTCCGTCTTATACTATTATTCCTTCAGCCCAAGTTGTCCGTTTCGCCCCTGGTTTTCTCCCTCCTGCGCCTGCTGCTCGCCTTACCACCCATGCTTTCATCCCTCCCACATCGGCGCCGTGCCTTCCTTCCGCTTCTGCTGTTGTTCTTTCCTCCCCTGCTGTTCTCCCTCCTGCTGCTGCTGCCATCGCTCCCTCCATCTGTGTTGTCTTTCCTTCAGTCAGGAGTAACGCACATTTATTTTTGACAAGGTTAATTTTTGCGACGCCACCAGAGGACGGGACGGCGTAGTAAGTGAAAAGAAGGAAAATAATCTCCGTTTCAAGAAATCTCACAGTGGAGGGTCGTCGACGGTCACTCACCTCTGTTCCCCACAAAGGAAGGTATACGTACGTACGCCCAGGTTAATGTATGTATGTATGTACCTGCACCTTTAAAAATTGCTAATAAATCTGGTGACACGATATAAAAGAAAAAAACCCTAATAAAACGGCATTCAATATACAAATTGAAACAGTTATTTAAAGTAATTGCGCGGAAGTGTGAATAATGTGTCCGTTATTATTGTGTGTTATAGATTTTTTTTTTCTTTCTTTGTTTCTGGAGGGAATTAGTTAACAAAGTCATAAGGGATAATAACACTGGCTTTTTAATAACTTATTTTTACGTGTCAACCAGATCCCAAACCCACCAGTGAACCAAGTCAATGTAGGAACAGAAAAATCAAGTCCTTTTCAGGTTGCTGCATACCTTCCACAAGACACTAAACGATGCACTCAACATTATCATAGTGTGTGTGTGTGTGTGTGTGTGTGTGTGTGTGTGTGTGTGTGTGTGTGTGTGTGTGTGTGTGTGTGTGTGTGTGTGTGTGTGTGTGTGTGTGTGTGTGTGTGTGTGTGTGTGTGTGTGTGTGTGTGTGTGTGTGTATGTGACTCTCTACGTACACACATTCAACTTCCATTACCCTGATCTCATGTGTGTCATCCTACTGCGCCTGGATGTGTAATGGCAATGTGTTCGCCGCGCACCATTTACTCTTTACCAGTGAGTAAAATTACACGTGTGCCACAGTTATTCCCTCATTTCTATGCATATCAGACTCGTCGGACTTGATAGTTTTTCTCTAAGCCTTACATGGAGCGGACGCATCCTTGTGTCCCCAAAGCGTGCAGGGCGCCGCCTCCTGCTATCATCTTCCTGGTCTCGCAGCCTACGTACGTCTTCCTCTGTGCCCCGCGGAGCAGAAAAGCCAGGTAATGATGACTATAAAGCGTTGGCGAACGTGATATCAAAGGAGAGGTGATGCAGAGAACACGAGGCGCCGGACCTTTGTGCCACAGAGAAACACGGGGCCGTAACTTTGTGCCAAAGAAACACGGGGTAATAAGTATGTGCTACAAAGAAACACGAGGCATAACTTTGCCACAAAAAACACGGGGCCGCCACTTTCTGCCACAAAAAAACACGGGGCATAACTTTGTGTCGCGGAGACACAAACATATGCGCTCAAGTTACGTTACTGACACATAGAGGCACGGGAGCTTAATTCAAGATCAATCAGTACCGCCCACAATGAGACGTGGATGGGCCAAGATAGATTACCCAGAGGGGAACCGGAGGCCACAGACGAAGGGAGAGAGGGAGGGAAGGAGTGTGAGGCAAGGAAGAAGGAAAGAAAGGAGGAAGGGAGAGAAGGATGTAAAGGGAAGGGAGAGAGGGGATGTTAAAGTGAGAAATGAGAGCGGCAAATGGGACTTCGCTTTCTTCTTCCTTCCTTTTCCTCTCATCTCTCTTTCCCTTTGTCGGTGTCACGCAGGGAGAAAGAGAAACAAATAACTAGATATGGCAGCTTTCAAAACAGATGAGCATTCGAATTCCTCTGTAATTAGGGAGGCGACAGCCATGCTACTGGTGCCTACATACACAAGTGCCAGACTGACATCAAGGTCTCTGTGGTCTGATCTTTCTTTCAACACCACCCTAAAAATATCCCTCACCCAGCATGTGAAAACCACCTTCGTGCTATCCACTGTAACGTGGCGGCCACTGGACCTCTGACTCAATAACAAGTGGTGAGCATTGACACAAGTAATAACACACAAGAACACGAAGTACGCCGACGCACTCACCATCTCCCTTCACATAATGAACACAAACAAATCTGATACAAAACAGCTGAGGAGCAAGAAAATGCAGAATGTGAACAACATCTGCACATAACATCAAAACACCTACACTAACAGATTTTTTTCTATTTGCATTTATGCAAATTAATCTCTCCTTTTTTCTCCTCTCAGATTAAGGCAATGAATTTCAAGTGAGGTTTTTTTTCTATTACGAAACAACCAGGTACAAGGATGCCTGGAGGAGGGGGAGGTGTGTGGGGGGGGAGTGAGTACCGCAGGAGTGTTACCTGCACAACACTCGATGTGGGACGAGCACGAAGGAGCTTCAGCTGAGCTACAATCCTTTGCATGACTGTTCAGTGTGTTCTAATTAATCACTGCCGCCTCTGAGGTCAGGACACTTGTGGGGTGACCATGCAACTTCTTCCCTTCCTCTCTCCCTCCCTCCATCTGGTAATAACTTGGACCAGCCGTACCATCTGTACCATAAATGAGAACAGCATGTAAGAGCGTCACAAGTGTTCAGGAATCTGCATCAGCGTCCGGAGACAAGTGTTAATAGTGATGAGTGAAGGTTGTGTCGGAGCAGCTT
>JAPQNM010000004.1:1248535-1261035 GCA_029783475.1 Metacarcinus magister | reverse complement strand
GTTCTTTTCTAAGACTTAATACCTTGGACACTTGATGAAGAGTCAATGATTATGGTTATTGGGATTTCGTGAATGAAAACCTGCTTCCCTCCCTTCCGGTGTCCTCGCGAGGCCTGGGTGTGGGCGGGGAACACAAACTTTTCGACGAAAAGAACCAAACATGCGGATGTAGGAAAAAAAAGCGCCATCCTTCAAATGCCAAAGCTTTATGTTAACTCACACACACACACACACATACACACACACACACACACACACACACACACACACACACACACACACACACACACACACACACACACACACACACACACACACCGCAAAACACGGTCAACACCCGGACTTCGAGGTTTTGTGTTCGTGAAAAAATTCTTGCAATGAACGGTACCGAGGAGCTGCTGCACACCTGGGAAGCCACGGGCGGCGGCCACACCTGTCTGGCAAGCCCCGGTGGGCCTGAACACACAATGCAGTTCATCGGCATTCTTGTGTGTGCGTCAGCGTGTGCGTGCGTCCGTGTGTGCGGCGTGTGGCGGGCGGTTCTCCCTGCCGAGGTCACTGCTCCCGCCATGCACACCTCGCCGTCACCGCCGCTGCTATGACCTCTCACGCGGCCCAGCTACCTGCAGAGCCTCGCGTCTACCTGTGGTCGCCGTGTTGTTGGTAGCAGCGCCCCTGTTGACGGGAGGCTCTCGTGTTCTAAAGGCGTTGTCATGGATGTCCACACCACTCTACAAGGAGTCTTTGCCGCTGCTATGAATAGTGGTAAAGGCGACGGTGCAGGTGATCAAGATTGAATTCAGTGTTGTGAATATGTATAGGTAGCTGCTGCTGCTGCTGCTGCTGCTGCTGCTGCTGCTGCTGCTGCTGCTTCCGCTGCTGCTCTTACTGTTGTTTAAAGGGCGTTATATCATCATTTACGTATAGCAGAAAGACACACACACACACACACACACACACACACACACACACACACACACACACACACACACACACACACACACACACACACACACTTCCTTCTCACCCTAAGTGTCGCTTGACCTTTCACCTCCGTCGCTTTCCCTCGCCTGTCCACCTCTCTGTCACCTTCCTCTCCCTTCCCTCACCTTTCCACCCACACCCACACCTTCCCCTCTCCCCCACACCCACGCACTTCCTTCTTTCACCCACCTGTTCCCTCGCTCCTCCCCTCGCATACTTCCCCCGGCGACCCCGTGCCCCATCCTCCCCCCCACGACCCCGTATTTCTTCCCTCTCACCCCCTGTGGCATTTGAAGTCGTGACTACTAACAAAAAGCGAAGGCGGGTCCCGTGAGGCGGACGTTAGGCCAGGTCATTGATATTTGGCACGATGTTGGGTGGTCGCATCCTCCTATCCCCCTCTTCCCCTTACCTACCTTCCCCTTCTTCTTAACCCCTCCTCCTCCTCCTCCTCGTAACCCACTCAATACTTAGAAAACCCCCTTCCACACTCCTCCTCTCCACTGCTCTCTCCTTCCTCCCAGCATACATCCTACGTCAAGTCTGCCATTCACAGACACACACACACACACACACACACACACACAAGGATGAGGTATAGAACGTGCACACAGCGACTATGAAGAGACAGTTCAAAGGTTAAAAGGCTAGAGAGACGAGACCAGGATGCGAAATAACTGTATTTAAAAGCAAGGAAGAGAAGAGATGCAGCTTTCAGAGTCAATATGGAACACAGTGATGATACAGCGCCAAACAGGTATAACACAGCTACATATACGTCCAGACACATGCTGATGAGGGCGCTTCTGACTTTCGGGAGAGAACAGACGACAGGCGAGGACTGGACACCCCACGTCCTGGTTCCAGAGACAAAAAGTAGTAAGGATCCGGGAGCAGTATCGAAAAAAAGGAAGAATGCTCTGAGTCGAGAACCAAGGAGGAGGAACTAGAGGAGGAGGAGAAACATTAGGATGAAGAGGAATAAGAAGAAAAAAAATATGAAAACAAGGATGAGAAAGAAAGCGATCAGAGACACAAACACAAAGATAAAGGAAAGTTGATCTAGAATTCTTGACAATCGGTCTCATGCCTCCGGTTCCTTCCCTCCCTCTCGACCCTTCTTCCACCCGCCTCGATCAAACCGTAATGGAGACACAAAGAAAGTACCATACAAACACTTGACTGTCTCCTGCCTATTACCACACACACACACACACACCCACACACACACACACACACACACACACACACACACACACACACACACACACACACACACACACACGTGATGGTTGTGTGGCCTGGATGTCATTGGGAGAAGGGTTCTGAGGGGGTAATCCAGACTCTGCAGTCACCTCACTCTCCCTGTTTAACCGCCACCAGCTTTCTCTCTGCCACTTAACCTTTTAGTCGTGTGTGTGTGTGTGTGTGTGCGTGTGTGTGTGTGTGTGTGTGTGTGTGTGTGTGTGTGTGTGTGTGTGTGTGTGTGTGTGTGTGTTGGAAGGTTTATGTAAATATTCAGTATGTACATTTAACCTTCTCGCTTCATAGGTAGACGAGGACGAGTCACCGCCTCTCATGTCCTCGTTGAGACACACTTGCGTTGGTCTGAGGTGTTTACGTAGACGCATCTTCATACAAAATATATTCTCTCTCTCTCTCTCTCTCTCTCTCTCTCTCTCTCTCTCTCTCTCTCTCTCTCTCTCTCTCTCTCTCTCTCTCTCTCTCTCTCTCTCTCTCTCTCTCTCTCTCTCTCTCTCTCTCTCTCTCTCTTTTCCAACTTCGCTATATTCTATTCCATTGTCTGTCACACTCTACCCTTTACTTTGCCTTCCACACATCTATTCATCATCCCGCCGTGCAGCACCTGAAGCACTGCACCGCACTGCCCCGCCTTGCCATGTGTCGCAGCAATTACCGGTAACACTCGCCAGCACCCTTACAGCGTCGCCTCAGGACACACGCTGCTTGTCATGTCCACTCCAACGGTGAAGTGTGAGTGGTGTTGACTTTATAGAGTGATGCAGCTCCTTTGCTGATCTGTATAGTTCAATGAAATATATATAGGGACTGTTTGTTGTACTGTACTTAATTTGTAATGTAACGTGATGAAGCTACATGGACTACAGGACAATATAAGTACAGTATATTGTAAAAATCCAGCCGTCCTGTACCCCTGATTTAGTGCTCTACCATCCGTCATCTCTAACTCTCATAAATCTTGCCAACCTTCCCTTAAAACCTTCCTATGTACTCACACTCACACAGCATGTGAGCTTAATATGTTGTACTCTTCCACCACCCTATTTGTGAACCAATTCCTGTCTCTTTCCTGCATCTAAATATATCTTAAGTTAAGTTGAGCCCATTACTACGCGTTCCACCTCACTCGTTTGCCATAAGAACCTTACCTTTATCACCCTTGTTAAGACCTCCAGCAATATATTTAACATTCTCAGTTAGTCTGTTGCACGCTCAATGAAATATACAGAGAGAAAGAGAAAGAGAGAGAGAGAGAGAGAGAGAGAGAGAGAGAGAGAGAGAGAGAGAGAGAGAGAGAGAGAGAGAGAGAGAGAGAGAGAGAGAGAGAGAGAGAGAGAGAGAGAGAGAGAGAGAGAGAGAGAGATACAGGAGGTAGTCTAGTAATGAAAAAAGGAGAACACGTCATGTACAAGGACAAGGTAGTTGGCAGGTGCGTCAATACAGGTGATCGGGAGGTGTGAGTGCGTGTTCCCGTGACCTGAGTGTCATTTGTCAAGTGGAGGTAAAAATGTACTACAACCATGGGGGGGGAGACGCATGTTGTGCTGCTGCTGCTGCTGCTGCTGCTGCTGCTGCTGCTGCTGCTGCTGCTGCTGCTGCTGCTTCGTGTACTGTGTCGTGTGAGAAGTTTCTTTTTTTTAGTCTTTATTTTTCACTTTACTTGAATTTTCCACACGTAGATTTATCATTATATTTTCATTCCCAATAATGGCACTCAAATGTAGATTTTTTTTTATGATTGTCTTTTATTTCTGATTAATAACAATTAATTAGGTAGTAAAAACAAAGCAAATTTCTCCTAATGTACGTGTAGTATAAAAATTCCTTCGACCATTAGTCACAAACAGACGCTTCGCTCACGCCGCATTTAGCCAGCGTCACACCATTACTTTACGACTCATCAATACTGTTTCTTTTCATCTTTCTGGCTCAACAGCTTTATTTTCTTCCTAGTGAGCTCTCATTGACTTCCCTTCCCACCTGAAAGCTGCCATCCACGCCCAGCTGCACCGACTGAAAGTTGCTTATGTCCTGCTGCAGCATCACCCAATACAAAGTTGTGGCGTGAAGCAAAAGGAAGAAAAAATATATAAGGTAGGTGACCGCGGACCTGGCGAGGCCGCGGCGCTGAGCCCAACGAGAATGGCAACTTAACGTCATCCATATGGCCACTTCACAACGAATGGTGGGCCACGATGCGCGACGATACGCCAAACTCTCGTGAAAGCGGCGCTAGACTCGGGTTTGGCGGTTCGTTGTTGGCGCTGCTAAGCTCACCACCCTTTTAAACTAAGGTACAAGTTACTGTAAACCTGTCAACATAAAGCCTGATTCACGCGGATACAACAGTTGAAGGGTCGCTAAATGTATTGTGAGATAGGGGAAGAGAGAAGTTGTACTGACCTACGGAACGAGCTGCCAGTGTTAAGTAGTGTGACATAAGTAAGCTTGTCGTAATGAACAGGTTAAATATATATTGTGCTGATCGTGTCAAGTCAAGCAGAACTATCCAACATAAAGATGAAGAAAAGTGTGTTGACTGTCTTGTTAGCCTTCTTTGCTTCCACGGCGTGTTGTTGCGTCGCTTTGTAGGTTCATTTTAACTTTCTTTTCCCTTACACGTCGTTTTTCTCTCTTTCTTGAAGCCGCGGAAAGAGACCAGGATTCACAACCTCCTTCATATTATTTTGGGTGGACGTGGCGCCCCTCGTTCGACCACTAAGTAATCAGTGAACATCTTTATGATAAACATCACATCAGGTTTAAAACACTGGAGTTGTAACAAACACACACGCTGATGTTTGTTTTCTTTGTCGATAAGTATCACACGAGATGCCATTATCCTGTGCAGCATCGCAACAGTGGTGGTGCCGGGAGTGTTACCAGGACAAGGAGGCACCCGATCAAACAACAATCCTGCCGCCTGTTGTTTGGCAAGACTGTGATGCGACCAAACCACAGTTACGGCGACAATCATTCACATTCGTCCATCGTCATGAAAGGAAGGAGAGATTTTTTGTATTTTATTTTATTATATTTTTTTGTTGCATGTGTCAGTCCATTCCAAGCCAGAGTCTAGTCCTAGTTACATGGTATAATTTTCTAATTAGATACTTTTCACTACGACTTAATGCATTTAGCGTCTCTGTAGGGGAAGAACATGCAGTCAAGTGTTCCCACATGAGTGCAATGCAGCGTGTATGTACTGCCGCGGCACGCGGGGCGCGGTGAAGGCGTCTGGGCAGCAGCACTGATTCAGAAACGCTGACAAGGCACGTGACTTATAACATCCAAACAACGTCTATATCCTTATCTAGAATGTCTAACAATGTCAAGTAAATTGATACTTATCACCTTAACGCACAACCGGAATGTGTATGTAGCAACCCCTGCCCAACGAGGATCAAGTTACTCCGGGGTTCCCGCGGCCCAAGGCTGTACCAATATTCATCCAAACACGTCCTTGTAGTTTTTATTAAGACTGTCACGTGAGATCATGCCTGTGGAGCACTGAAGCTACGGGCGAGGGATGAACGAATCACGAGTCCTCAGGAACACACATAACTACGCCAGACACACCACACATGTCCTTTATGTCCGCGCCAAGCTAGGATGTATAAGGCAAAAGTAAAAAAATAAACTAAACAAATAAAAGTAAATAGATAAAAATAATGATATAAAAAAAATAAATATCTAATATGAATAAATAAACAAATTCGCTAAGACAAGGACTCAGACTCTCTCTTAAGATAAGGCCTCAATCTGTACAAACTACTGACGAAGGTTAAGGCGTGTGTAAGTAGGTAATATAATATAACATTTTATTCATGATGGTATTAAACTAGCACTGAAGGAGTTGGACGAAGTAAATGAAGAAAAACTGCCTCCTCCTCCTCCTCCTCCTCCTCCTCCTCCTCCACAGTATGCCTCACCCTTCCTCTCGCTGTCATTTTCAATCTGATAAATTTTCTCCGTCACACGCCTTGTGGCCTCCCTGTCGCCTCCTCTTTCTTCTCTCCTTCTAAATACCAGTCTCTCCCTCAGAGGAGGAGGCGGGGCGGGAGGGGTTAGTGAGGGGCGGCACCGTCTGTCAACCCCTTGGGCAGCGGGGTGTATGGGAAGGACGAAGGGATAGAAGAGGGGAAGGAAGGGAAGGGAACCAGACAGCCCCTCCCACACAATCAAACAATCAATATTTTATGGCGACCACGAACATGGACAATTCTCAAATCGCGACGCTCTCACCCTTCCTTCCCTCTCACCCTTCCTTCCCTCTCACCCTTCCTTCCCTCTCACCCTTCCTTCCCTCTCACCCTTCCTTGCCTCTCAACCTTCCTTCCCTCTCACCCTTCTTTCCCTCTCACCTTTCCTACCCTCTCATTCTTCCTTCCCTCTCACCCTTCCTTCCCCTTCCTGGGCCTCCTCACCCGCGCCCTGGAGCATAGGCGGGATCACTGGCTCACCCTCAAGGCCTCAATGGCATCAACAGGCATCGTGGTGTGTGTGTGTGTGTGTGTGTGTGTGTGTGTGTGTGTGTGTGTGTGTGTGTGTGTGTGTGTGTGTGTGTGTGTGTGTGTGTGTGTGTGTGTGTGTGTGTGTGTGTGTGTGTGTGTGTGTGTGTGTGTGTGTGTGTGTGTGTGTGTGTGTGTGGGTGTGTGTGTATGTGTAGTTAGTTACCCCTCGTTTCCATTATCATGTTGTAAACAGTAGAATGATAAAAAAAAAAAACATTCAAAAGGTCAGAGTTCGGGTGTGTGTGTGTGTGTGTGTGTGTGTGTGTGTGTGTGTGTGTGTGTGTGTGTGTGTGTGTGTGTGTGTGTGTGTGTGTGTGTGTGTGTGTGTGTGTGTGTGTGTGTGTGTGTGTGTGTGTGTGTGTTTCTTTTTTGTTTTCTTTTTTAACTTGACAATTTTTTTCAAACTTGCCAATTAGCATGGTTGTGTGGCGAGCAGAAGGTTGGCGGTTTATCTGTTCAGCGAGAGTATTATCTGTTTTCCTTAAATTAAACGTAAACATAAACTACCTTCGGCCTCAAGCTAATCTTTTTTTATTCACTCTTTTCTAAGTGTTCAGTTGCCAATGTTTTTAATTTCCCGAGCACAGTATTTGCTTCTCTTTCCTTACAAATCCAGAGTTACACAAACACGTTCCTTAAAACACTCCTGCAGAGGGAAGGAAGGACACACTCACACACACACACACACACACAGGCACGCCAGGGTACGAAGGTAACGCGCCACAGACCCCACCTCAGTTACGGTAGTCAATTTTTGAGACTGTTCTTCGGCATGGATACAGACTCCTTAGAAAGAGTTCAAGGAAGTGCAACAACTTTAATTCACATTCCCAAGCAAGACGCAGAGAGGTGGACATCCTGACCGTAGTTTGTAAAGATGGCACGGCTGAAGGGAGCACTGCCAAGTCATCAGAGTTGGAGTCGATTTTTATTTCAAGAGTGAATGTTGTATCTTACGTACAATCCATGTTGGGTATGTATGTCATTCTCGGGTGCGTGTGATGCAAGTCCCGGGGAGAGGTGGAGGTGGTGCAGCCTTAACTGTTTGTTTGATGCATGCCAGCAGGCGAGGGTCAGTGTGAACGTGACCCACATGCAGCAGGTCAACAGGCCTTCAGCATTTACCTTTGTTTCTATGTACTTATGGTGAAATTGGGGTCCCTGTGCACGCAACGGGAGGTGCAGTGTCGCATCCCCACAGGCGGGGACAGACGCCAACCTTCTCTGCCTCACGCCATCACGACTGACGCTGCTAACTGTTGAGGCTTTGGTGTTCCTTCCTTTTTTCAGGTGAAGTTATGCACCATTCAAAACTCTTAGAGAGCAATAATTCCACAAGTTGTATTAAAATAACATTAAAAAAGACTGTTAAACAGCCTTAACGGAAGAATCTAACTGACACCAAAATAAAAATAAAAACAGCATGAAACTCCTTGTTTGCAACAGTGGAACTTTACTTTCCTGATTCTCTTGACCTTACAACATGGCATGTTGGCGGCCGTCACGCAGCCTCCCGCCCACCTCGACCTACGGAGAAACAGTGACAACCAACACATTAGGGATGAACCTCAACCCTCCTGACCCGAGGCCATCACCCGCCCCCCTAACCCCACTCCCTCTTGATCCGGCCCCTGCCTCGACCCTGGCCCCGAAGGGATGGCGCCAGCGTCCCGAGGTGCCGAGGAGATATGGAGGCCATGACGACAGGGCGAGGGGCCGGCTTGTTTAATGCCCTCTTACCCTTATTATTTTGGCGACAACTCCCATAGTTAAGGGAGTTTATCTGCTCTTATTTAGCCAGTGACGGTGGGTCTGGCGTTGTTATGGTAGTGTGGGCGGGAAGGGGGCTGCTATGAGGACAACAAGTCTCGCGTCGTGGTGTGCAGCTCCCTCAACACAGCTGTACACACTCGCCCACCACCACGACCTGCCGCTGAACGTAACATAATCTACTCAATACGGCAGCCAGCCATGTTCATTAGCACCGCCGCCCGCCGTGGTGTGACGGGGGGCGAGGATGCAATGCTCGCGACCGTATGCTGTCGCCTGGAGACTCTTCGGCAGCATTCGCAATTATGCAAATCGTACATATAAAAACATATGTACTACATTTGTACTTACAAGTGCGCTCACTACGAACATGATTATTAGAACGTTAGGGGATGGCGGCGTGTTTTAGTGCACAGACCTTTGTACACTACATCAAGGTGCACATGGCCTTGACACACGCACGTAGAGCTGAATAATAATTTGCATAAAGTAAGCAGCAGCACACTACGTGATATGAGTGTGTGAATAAACGGATTACGAATGACATCACTTTAAGTTTTGAAATTACACAAAATCCGCGAAAATACCAACAACAAAAAAAGGCAGGAAGTTTCCGTGTACACAATAAAATCTCAAAATTTACAAGAAGCTTCACGAGCAACGATAACAGACCGTATTATGAAAACCAACAACAAATGGCAAGAAAAACTCTGCCTGGCACCAGCTCAACCCTGTCGCTTATCACTGTCCCCATCCCGCCTCTCTGTTTACTCTTCTTTATTTAACCACGAGGGTCACTAGCTCGTTCTTTGCAACGGGTCAGTTCTCAGGCAGGGAAAGCGAGGCCTTGGGGCACGGCACACCACCGCCCCACTGGCACCGCACGCCCCTCGCCCCCCACCATCCCCCCACCGTAGCCCAACACGGCTCAAATTAGTCACTCGGTTAGTGCCACATAACTGATCTTTGCTTTTTTTCCCTTGTTTACAGTCCCCAGCCACCAACGCCTCGCCCCTCGGCAAGCCTGTCCGTCTTGGTCACGCGTCAAGAGAACCCAACTAAAATAGGCCTAAACTAATGGGAACGTGGTCGACGCACAAAAAGAGGCGGAGAGTTAAGCTGAACTTGATGGATGAGGTGCACAAAACAACCTCCAGCCCCACCCGAGGCCGCGTAGGGTGTCTGTACTGATCAGCGCGTGGGCAAGGCTGTGTTTATCTTATAGGGAATGAACAAGGCTTAATGAACCTCGCAGCCAGGAAATTTGAATGGGAGGAAGGAGGAAGATAGATGAGGAAGAGATAATATACGGAGAGAAAGGTATAGAGGAGGAAGGCAGATGAGGAAGAGATTATATAAGAAAAAAACAGGTAGGAGAGAAAAACGAGGAAGAGATAATATTATACGAAGAAAAAGGTATAGAGGAGAAAGAAAAGTTGTATAGTCATTATTTATGAAGGCATTTACAATCATCAGTAGAGATATAGCAAATAAAATAAATAATAAATAATAAAAAGAGAAGAAAAGAAATCATAAAGAAAAAGAAAAAGAATGTTAAGATAAAAAAAAAAAAAAAAAAAAAAAAAAAGTTGATCCGAAAAAAAACTTATATCTATCTATCCCTAAGAACATAAAACAAATCAAACAAGAGATGTGACGCTACGATTTAAGAGGTTGTGTGACGCACGATAAATAAAAGAATTTCGATCAGTCTTTATCCTCAATACAAAGACTAAAGTTGGAAAAATACCACCAATTTATTTGTTGCAGGTCTTACAAGGCAACTAAGAGGGCTGGACATCCCCTCTTCTGTATTATTTCTACCTAACACGAGACAAAGTGTACAGATGGGGAGGGGATATTAAATTTATCCTGAATCCTATGTATACACCATGCCGTGGTCACCCACTTTAAAGGTGATATAAACAAGGTATATAGATGGAGAGATCGCTGTGAATAATAGAAGTATTGGTGAAAGATTAAGTAGGAGTAAAAGTTGTTTTCCCTTGTGTTCGTAAAGGTCACGCATGCAACAATCAGCAACTAAATACAACCTAACCTAACCAACCAACACTGCAGAAAAGGAGTAGAGAAAATATTCTGAAACCAATGATAAATGTTGAAGAAATTCTTAAATGTATAATCATTTTCAGAAGTGGGGAAAGCTTACCAAAACTACACATGATACTGGAAAGATTTATCAAAAAGAAAATATACAAAAAGAAGTGTGTAACATGTATCAAACAGAGAATACCATACATGAATTGGTATTTTCATGGTTTTACACTATGAGGATTGAAGTGAAAAGGACAGATATAAATGGTATTAAATGGAAGGGATGACATAAAGCTTGTGTTTTGAAGAAGAGATGTTTCTGCTGTTTTCTGACCCCACAGGAAAGACACGAATCTTTTAGTATATATTTTACTTCACAGTACAGCACGTAAGTAAGCTAGCCTGCAGTTTTTTTCGGCAATGAAGTAATGAATGTCGTGACTTAATATTCTTTGTTACGGTCAGGCAGAATGTTGGGCTTTTTTCACGAGAGGAATAAATTAACGAAAATTTTTTGTGAATTAACGACCAAATGGTGGTAATAACATGAATAAAAAAAAAAATATTCAACTTCATATACGAAAGGAATACAGATGAACCATAATTTAAAATGTATTAAAAAATAAATCATAAATAAAATACTGAAATTCTAATGTAAAATAATGATAAGTAGGACACGTAATGTTACTAATAGGAAAAGATATACATTTTAGCAACATGGAAAAGAAGAAAATCAAGACCGCAATGAGGAAAAAAACACGAAGAGGAAAAACAAAAAGAAATAAAAAAATGACGAGTAAAAAAAACAAACTTTATAAAATAATATTCATAAAATTCAAGATAACACGTACGATAAAAAAGAACCTCTCCTACAACTTTATTTATCAATCAATCTATACATTTATTTATTCATCTATCTATCTATTTAATTTCTTATTCATCAATCTATCAGTCCTATCGTATTTATCATCAACCCTTCCTCCACACGCACAACACGTCCGTCCACTCATTCCTTCATCGTCTTCACACACGTTCCACTCCTCGTTATGCTTAAGGAAGTGCATCAGAGGAAGAAAACAGTAATAATAATTTACTCAGTTAGCGAAGTGTAGTTCCTCGCAGGTGAAGGAAGGGGAAGAGGCACCACGGAGGAACCAATGTTGAGGGGTTAGACAAGGAGTGTGAATGTGCCTCCCATGGAAAGAAAACATGAAGGGGGACTATAGGCAAGGGAAGGGAACAGGATATAATTATTTTTACTGACAGAATAAGATTTAAAGAGAAAGGAAATAAAAAGGTGTGAATGAGAACACAGATTGGATAAGTGAAAGATTTGAAGTGAAAGTTGGAAAATAGTATAAGTTAAATTAATTGAATATTTATATATAACTAATAATTACGGTAATACTTATAACTTAACTGAACCCAGGCTTGTAATTTGCCTTTTTTTTACGTTTATTAGAAGGCATAAATATTTAAAATTCATAAAAATATAAATCTTAACATTGATAAAAAATAAATGCGAGTAACTACACGTTAAAGCAATGAGAGAAGGACGCGGAGGAGGATCAAAATAACAGTAACAATGGAAACAAGAACAGAAGACAGCAAGAGGTGAAATACTTTGAGGGAATGTGGGATATTAAAGGCAGTTAAAAGAAGAAAAATTTAGGAGAGGAATAGCATCTGACTGGGCGTGAAGGCAATACTGGATAAATTGAAGAAGAGGAACGCAATGATAACAGTGAAGGAAGGAGAAGGAAGGAAGAAGGAAGGAGAAGGAAGGAAGAAGGAAGGAAGAAGGAAGGAGATGTGAACTACAACACGCACGAACGCAATTACGCAAACTTAAAAAAAAAAAATAAAAAAAAACTGATTCAAAGAGAACAAAGCAACACCACTTATACGATACAA
>JAPQNM010000004.1:1233535-1243535 GCA_029783475.1 Metacarcinus magister | reverse complement strand
AGAGAGAGAGATTAATTTCCTAACGCACAGTAACACGGGCAGACACACAAAGACGGCGGTGGGGCAGGGACGTGACGGTGTAGTGGTGGGGAGGAATTATAACAGACCTAACGGGGGGAGGGCGGCGGTGACCAGGCGGCGGCAAAGGGGAGTGAAGGGGAGCTGGCGGAGGAGGACGCGAGGGAAGAGGAGGAAAAGCAAGAGGCGTAAGAGGTGAAAAAGAAGGAAGAAAAGGAGGTGAACAAAGGTGAAGATCATAAGTGACTGTCGATAATTTCATACGAAGCTAAATATTATGGAAATCACAGGCACGAACTGTATTAATTAAGAGTTTAAAACTATCCAGCTGCCTTCCGTGAGATTTTACACAAATTGGAGCGTCTCGCCTTTCCTGGGAACTTGTACACTTTGCCATTCAGCCTCAGCTTGGCGCCGGACCTCGCTAATAAGAGACCAGTACAGCATATCAAAGGCACGCTGCGTACTTGTGCTCCCAAACCTTTCATTACGAGGTGATGAATCGCAATAATCGCATTTCAACGGCAAAACTTGAGCTCTAATCGTCATGTTCCTTCCGGCCGGTGTTCTGCAGGACCCCTTACTCCCTCCCTCCCCCTCCGTTCACTGGTTCTGCACCCCGACAGGCATTGCAGTAATTGCTAAAGAAAAGTTATTATTAGCACATCAATCCAGGAGGATATATGGTGGAAATCCCTTATTCCCATATGGTCGTACCGTATATTTGAAGAAAAAAAAAGCTGGAATTTCCCCTGAACTGTAATCATTAATAGCACAGACCAGAAGAAAAAAAACTGTGGGTAACACAAAAAAGTTGAATTAAAAAGTAAATGAACTTGAACTTGGCTATAACACATCCGGTCATTAGCACACTTCTATTCGTTACAGTTTATCTGCCAATTTAATCTCTTACCTGCAGAGCTCTTTGACCAAAACAGGAAATACACACGAATCAAATGCGGGGTAGAAACACAAATAAGGATAATATTGAACTGACTGGCCAGGAAGATAGTAATGCGATGCTATCTTGCCTCAACCACCCAATAATGACAACAAGAAAACAGACTGAAGGGATCACGAATGAAAAATGGTCGATACTTTTTCGCATCCTTTGAGACAGAATAAATTTAGCAAGGACTTGCAGCCCACCAACTTGTACCCAACATCTCCCCCTTCCCTCCCCAGCCACACCAACATTCCATACCGTCTCCAGTCCCCACCACCTTAGCCACCCCTCTCATACATCTCTCCTCCCCCTGCTCCACACCCCAGCAGCACTCTACTCGTTCCTGCACCCCAGAACCAGCACACCCCTAGCTCCCCTTAACCAGACCTCACAACGAGTATCCCCAGAAACACCCCAGCCCACAGACCACTGAAAGGATCATCACCACGACACATCCCTACACTAAGCCCCCCTAAACCTCACCCAGCCACCCGTCTGCGGTAAACCAACCCCAACAAACAGTCCAAAGAATACCCACACAGCACCTTAACCATTGAAACTTAACCATTGACCATTGAACACCAATGCGCACCCCACCAAACCCCACCCCCACTAACCCCACCACGCCACGCCACGCCACCTAACCCCAGAACCTCGAGGACAGCAACCCCGCCACGGCCCCAGCAGTAGCACTCTAGCTTGGGTGTGGTGAAAGCCAGTATGACGTGGATTAATCTATCATTGTTGGTAATAATGTCGAGGGGGAAGGGTGAGTGAGGCGAGAGAGGGGTGGGGTGAGGTGCACGTGGGGGAGCTAACGTCATCTGTGCCCCATGCAAAGAGGGTGAGGGTAGACGGTGGGTGACACACGACTGGGATGTATCGGATGAATAAATGTGTCTAGATATGAATACTGATAGAAGCAGGTAATCAGATTTGGAGATACCGAGAGACACCATTTGATAAAGGTAATGATAGTGTGTGGTAATAATAGGTGACCCATACGTGAATGAATGAATGAATGAATGAAGGAAGGAAGGAAGGAAGGAAGGAATGAGAGAGAGAGAGAGAGAGAGAGAGAGAGAGAGAGAGAGAGAGAGAGAGAGAGAGAGAGAGAGAGAGAGAGAGAGAGAGAGAGAGAAAGAGAGAAAACTCTTATCATATCACTACATTAATAATATCAATAACAATAATAATAATAATAATAATAATAATAATAATAATAATGATAATAATAATAATAGTTCGAGCACAACTCCCCTCTTCCCACACATGCAAAGTGTCATCATTCACATAATCACCTCATCACAGTTCATATATATTCAATTATCTATTCAATTCCTAACTTTCTATTTATTTTTTTTGTCACCATTTATTTCACTTAACTCAATACTTATTTTTATCTTTTAACTCACATCCGCCATCTTGAGACTCCTCCATAACCAGGCCAGAAATGAGCCTCAAAGAATATGAATGGGTCGTTGCCTTCCTTATGTTCCAACTGATTTTATACCATACAAGTCTTTCACCCATAAAAATAAATTAATAAAATAATAAATAAATCACGCGCCTCCAATACAGTACTTACACTCTTCTCTCTATCTCTTCCTATATTTTCTTACCCTCTACTTCCCTTTTTTCTTCCAAACTATAAAATGTTAGTCGCTCCTTCCTGTTCTTTCCACACACTTCCCAACCACTAATCTGATTTTTTCCAGCAAATTATAGGCCTATTTCAACGTGTTTTTTTTTTAACAACATCATTACTTTTCGTGAACCACTTTATCTCTTTATCAACCTTATTTTTTTATTTACACACACAAATACTGGCACGTCTCATTTTCCCTTCACTTAGCAAGACCCTTACTTCCTTTCCTGGTTCACAATCTTCACTCCTTCCTTATACTGCTACCCGATACCTCTCCTCTGCCTCTATTGACATCGTTGCAGTGAAATCAACATCCAAATCACCGAAACTTTACCACCTACTCCTGTGTTTCATCATTCAGGACCATTTCAACTCTCCCTCTAAAACCTTGCATCTGTATCACGTCACATCACTTCAATCTTTGCAACATTCACTTTCAACTTGTTTCACTTGCATATCTGTCGTTCCCAGATTGTTAGGTAACTTCCGTCCCTTTCCCACACTAACAACAGCGACTGTGTTATCCTCTAATGATATCTGATGTAGAGACTCTTATTTCTTTTCAACACCACATTCTATATCTGTCCCGTGGGTCCATAACCTTGGCATTTACCTTCTCCTCGCCCCCACTCCTCCCTTTCCACCCCCTCCTTGAAGATGTGAGACAGCTGTGGTGACATCATACTATAATAAGTACTACTAATACTACTATTGTTATTACTATCATTATTAATACTGTCATTATTACCACCATCATTATTACCACTATTAATGGAGGTAAAGTTGTTTATTGGTTCACATTTCATGGCTGGACGAGCCGTTGAGTGGCTGAAAATTGGTATAACATACAGCATAATTAATACCGAATATGGGTAAAAAAAAAATGGTAAAAACGAAATTCCTTTTTAGGGTTCACGGAGGGAGAACACCTGCAGAACACCTGTGTGAGGGGAAAAGGGCAGGGGTGGGGGGGTCGGTATGGAAAAAGGGGGAGGGGGAGGGTGATGGGGACGGGGGGGAGGAGGGAGTGGTAACATTTTATGCAAATTCTTCAATTGTTCAATGTAAAACTCGACCAGGATGATTTATTTATTTTGATTCAGTGTTCCAATGTGTGTGTGTGTGTGTGTGTGTGTGTGTGTGTGTGTGTGTGTGTGTGTGTGTGTGTGTGTGTGTGTGTGTGTGTGTGTGTGTCCACCACCACCACCACCACCACCACCACCACCACCACCACCACTAGAGAGGAGGTCAAGTGGGGGAAGGGAAAAAAAAAACCAGTACTAATGGGAACCAAGGATGACCGTGTGATTTGTGTGGACATTGTTGAAGTGTTTTTGTCGCTGCTCTTGTTATCACGATCATTGTTATTATTGTATGGATGGTTCATACTCCATACTCCTTCATCTCGGTGTCTTTCATCTTCCCTCGCACCCATCCACTCAGGCTCCAACTGAATCAAGAGGGGCTTACAAATAAAGAAAACAAAACAAAATTTACATACTTGCATAATGAAACCACGAAAAAAGAAGAGAAAACCTACAATAACGAAATATATAACTGAGAGATGTCATGAAACACGCCTGAAAATGCTGCCACTAACCTTTTCTATACTAAAAAAAAAAATAAAAAAACTTCATACTTGGATAATGATGAAACAACAAAAAAAAATAATAAAACCTGCAATCAACGAAACACATCACAGAGAGAAGTCCTGCAACACACTTCAGAAAGCCTTCATTAACCTTGACCTGTGCTGGAGACTGTATACAGAGAGAGAGACTATATATATATATATATAAGTCATTGCACTGAGGACAGGACGACCCTTGTGTAGACTTGTAGGATAAGTCACAGGGCGATACACTCTCACGGCAGCTCTTACTTAGAAATCAGAGGGGAGGCGACGGTGGAAACACTTGGACTACAATGTTTTTTTTCCCCCGCTAGTTGAGGTTCAAGGAAAAGGGTGCGGGAGAGGAAACACAAGAAACAGGACAAACTGGATGATGGATGGTTGAATATATAGATAGATAAACAAATAAATGAAAAAGAAAACACAAGCGAATGAATAAAGAAATATACAAATAGATATTATACGAGAGAAAAACGTGCCATCAGTTGAGTGAAGCGAGTTTTCCTCTAATCCAAGGACACGGTTTCCTTGCTCAGTCGAAAAATTTGATTGCATGTTTGTGAAATGTTGCTTTGAGGTGACGCCTTGTTGCAACACTGCTGGGTCAAGGATGTGTGTGTGTGTGTGTGTGTGTGTGTGTGTGTGTGTGTGTGTGTGTGTGTGTGTGTGTGTGTGTGTGTGTGTGTGTGTGTGTGTGTGTGTGTGTGTGTGTGTGTGTGTGTGTGTGTGTGTGTGTGTGTGTGTGTGTGTGTGTGCCTTACAAACACCTGATAAGTAGTCATTCATGGCAGTCAAGTCACATGGGGGCGTGCGTCACCCAACTCTGGCCGCCCATTCAGTAGCCTTGCGGTGGCCTCGAGGTGTTTGCGGCGCCCGATGATAAGGTGATCAGATAAAGCCCTGATAACACCGCCTGAAAGTGAGGTGATAGTGAGCCGCGATGAGATACCAGCTATCGAGAAGTGGAATGTTCTGGTCACCGTTACGAGGTGTGCTATCTTTACCTCCCCTCGTGTGTATGTGTGTGTGTGTGTGTGTGTGTGTGTGTGTGTGTGTGTGTGTGTGTGTGTGTGTGTGTGTGTGTGTGTGTGTGTGTGTGTGTGTGTGTGTGTGTGTATGAAGTCCAAATCTTTATTAAATCTGCTACACAGTACATGTAAGACAAAGAGATCAAGTGTAAAGCCCAGTTTCACTTTAGAAAAAAATAACGTTCTTTTATTTTTATTATCATTGATATTATTTTCATTATTATAGTCATGGAGGCTCCCAACCCCGCCATGGTGCTGCGTGTGCTTCAGGATAAAGTCCCGAGGTGTGACCAAGCAGGGTCCAGGATGCAGCGTCGGGGCAGCAGGAGGCTGGCGGCTGCTAAGCCCCGGACGGGTTGACACCCACCACCCCACACGCTGCCTTGCCGCCACGATTTTACGCCATCACTCCCACTTTTTTATTCTTCCTTCTTTCAACGCTATTTTTCATTAATTCTTAAATGTTTCTTTATCCATATATATATATATATATATATATATATATATATATATATATATATATATATATATATGTAAATTCATCAGCGGTAATTCTTTTCTACAGTGTTCATTTTCCTTGTGAGTGTGTTCCTTCGGGCAGTGTTCCGTCCTTCCCACTCCCATCTGTCTTGCCATACAGGTAAAGTTGTTTGTGTCTAGCGCCATGGCCTCCGGGAACCATTCCTCGCCCGTAACGCCCCGCAGAAGAAGAGAGATTCCTTCACAGTTTTAATGGAATCCTACATGGTTTAGGCAGCGTCCCTCACTCACCCATACCTACACCCTTTCTCCACCCACTCAAATATACACTATTTCGTCATGTCCGCCTTTCAACAGCTGCCCCCGCCGCCAAAGTACTAACCACAGCACCTGCATCACCGCCTTATTTAGTTTCTATGTGAAGAAATCGGCGAGGTACGTACCTATGAGCCCCACCCTATTGCCTAACACTGGCGCGAGGCCTTTCCTCTCCCCTCGCCCCCGCTCACCACCTTCCAGTCTTCACTTGAGACCATAGACAAAAGACAACAGGTAAGGAATAGGAACCAACAAAAGACAGTAATCAAGCGCAGGGGAGTGCTTCAAAAAGAAAAGTTTCCCTTACAGCGTTCGGAGACTCAAAGAACAATGTCCCCCTTCTCTCTGTTACCTTCCATCCTCCTCCTCCTTCTCCTCGACCTCTTTTCTTCCCTCTTCCACTTTCTTTGCTCCTCCAGCGCCTCCTTTTCCCTTCCCTCCTTCCTACGTGAAAGAAGAGTTTATATAAATCCATTTTCGAGATTACTGAAGGCCTTGTTTGGTTTGGTTTCTGTCTGGCTGCGGAGGCCTGAGCGAGGCAGCAACAACACCAGGCTGGGAAAGGAGTGGAGGCGAGGCGCTACGGGGCGGCGGGCGATGGTGGTGGATCGTGCGGTGTGAATGATGGCAACAGAGGGTCGTGTTTCCCTTCTGTACAAGTGTTTAGCAATATTACCCGACAGGAGAGGAAATACATGCTAAGATACAGGTGATGGATGAAGGGAAAAGGTATGAATGAATAACAGTTAGGAAAAAAAACACACTACCAGACACACAAGAAATCAATAAGATGGTATAAAACAAATAAATAAGAAAGAGGTAATGGCGAAAAAGGAAAACGAGGAAAAGCGAAGAAAAATGAAGGGAGAGGAAAGCAGGAGGTGAAGGAATCATCAGGGTGGGTCCAAGTTAAAGGTGGGAGACTGGCGGAGGGGGGCGGCGTCAAGGCTTGTGGGATTGTGGGAGAGAGGCTTCTGGAGTCATGCGGAGGAGGAGGAGGAGGAGGAGGAGGAGGAGGAGGAGGAGGAGGAGGAGGAAAAGGAGGTGAATCAGACTTAAGAGGCGAGTGTTTTCTCAGCAGAGGAGGAAAGAGACGAGAGTTGTTCTGTGCAAGAAACACAATTGTTGGAAACGTCATGGAAGAATGTTACAAGAAGTGTTGGCAGGTGAAACATCATGTCATGTGCATGGGGAACACACACACACATACACACAAACACACACACACACACACACACACTAAGGCTTCGATATTGTATAAACTTACTCAAGAACACATAAACGCACGAACATGCACACGATGTTGTAAAAACATTAGCAGACACACAGACATAAAGGGAACACGGTGAAGGGAGGGGCGGGGGGGCGGGCAGGCAGGCGGGCGGGAGACAGCCGGGGCCGCCAGACAGTATAAGGTCAAAGCGGGCTGTTTAAGGTTACCCGGCGCCTTTTTACGATCACCTCCCGATACATCCCGACTGACCGGAGGGAGGGAGGGAGGAGAGAGCGCCCCTACCGCCTGGGCCGCGCTGCAGTGCTCACCGGGTGTCCCTGTGGCTGTGGCCGCGCACGGGGACCCGCCAGACCTGGGTCCCGCCGCGCCCCGCCCATGGCACCAACACCTTGCTGCTCCAAGCCTCGCCAAGGTTCACTTCAGGCAACAAACTAACATTCCAAAAGATGATTAATCCATGCGAGAAATGCATTTTGATATGTGACGCATCCCGACGCTCGCTTGTCTATCTCGATGCTAAATAAATTCAGAGATTAAATAGTACATCCTCGTATAACGTTATTGCGTTTAGATATTGAATGCATGCAGCGAATATATTCACAAATTCGTAAAGCATTGAGTATTAAATCTTGAGAGCTTTAGTTATTACACTGACTCTCAGAATAGCAAGACTTAACAGGCATCACATGTGTTCGTTCCACTGCAAGACTTTCTATCACTTACGCAACACACAAACACAACACTGCCACACACTTTCCAGCATCACTGCCACGTTTATATTTCCTTGCCATCCGTCTTTCTCTTTTTCTTGGTCGTATGTGTTTGCCTCCGATCATCATCCCTTCCTTCCCTTCATCGATCACCTGTTTCAAGGGGACCACACTGTACCGTACCTGCCTATGTATATCACTTATTCATGCCATTCCCACAACCTACATCCAATAATTAATCTCAGTCTTTAATCTTCATCTATTGTACACATCCAATAATTGTTCCGTAATTCTAACTATCACTCAAGCTCTTCACACTAGAGCCAGAAACCAAACCAGCTTTTATTGGAGTTTTAAGCCGCTTACGTAATGAAAACTAACATTTTCACAGCCCAATGGTTACTCCTCTTTACGAGTGAGTCATGTTCCCTTCCATCTCTGAACTGTTCTATTAAAATAAACAATTGAATAGTTTAAACACCGTAAATGTCTCTCTTAATTCACCAGCATGATAATATAGTTTCTCCTCCCTCTTCCTCTTATAAACAATACATGTACATTTACTCTTACTCTTGTTAAGGTTAGTAGAGAAATCTCTTTCCTCTCTATCCTACTTCATTTCTCTACTCCAGTGTTTTCCATATATAACTTCTATACAGCTACACATTAACTAACCTGCTTTCTCTATTTTCCTACACAACTCTGCTATTCTGTCTTCTTATACCTTTCCTATATATAAATTCGCATCCTCCTATTGTCCGCTAAGTTTATTAAAAGTCCATAAATATGTATGTCTCACAACTACTTAATTTCACATCGCTATCTGTATTCAATAAAAGGCCAATAATGATCCTTTTTCTTCTTTCTTTATTAATTTCCACACGTCGACTATATCTCTCTCTCGCTCTCTCGCTCTCTCTCGCTCTCTCTCTCTCTCTCTCTCTCTCTCTCTCTCTCTCTCTCTCTCTCTCTCTCTCTCTCTCTCTCTCTCTCTCTCTCTTGCATTACATTCCATCCTAATAATTACAGAAGAAAATAATATAAGGGCTTCGTCAACACTACAAAAACGTTAATACAAGTAGTCGGTTAATGAAGTTTATCAGCATTGCAATATGTTTAGCACCTTCACTACTTTTAAATCATATCTTAAGATCCTCCTCCTCCTCCTCCTCCTCCTCCTCCTCCTCCTCCTCCTCATTTTACTCCTCTTCTTTCTTTTTGTCTTTTTTCTTCTTGCCCACAAATGTGATATTAATGTTTTTGGTTTTTTTTCAAGTATATAATCATGGTCAATAATTTCATGTACTCTTGCCTTGTCATTACAGAAATTACCTTCACCATTACACACCATAAACACCTTTTTTTTCTCTCTTTCTCTCTCTTTCTCTCTCTCTCTCTCTCTCTCTCTCTCTCTCTCTCTCTCTCTCTCTCTCTCTCTCTCTCTCTCTCTCTCTCTCTCTCTCTCTCTCTCTCTCTCTCTCTCTCTCTCTCTCTCTCTCTCTCTCTCTCTCTCTCTCTCTCTCTCTCTCTTCATTTTTCGCAGCACAAATCCTGTCACGTATAATTTCTTGCAGACCCTTCTCAGCCACGCACAATGCCATTCAGCCGAGCGTCACCAATTGTTCCATTCACAGCATCCGTGACACTACACTTTACAGGAACCACGAGGACGGAACAACGTCTCGGATCAGGAGTGGTGTGGGTGGGTGGGTGGTGCACATGGGGGCCGGGGGGGGGGAAGAGGGAGAGGAGGACAGATGAGCAATGGATGGGTATACGAATGAATGAATAGGAGTTATGGTGAATGAACGAGTGTGTGTGTGTGTGTGTGTGTGTGTGTGTGTGTGTGTGTGTGTGTGTGTGTGTGTGTGTGTGTGTGTGTGTGTGTGTGTGTGTGTGTGTGTGTGTGTGTGTGTGTGTGTGTGTGTGTGTAATAATAATAATAATAATAATTGACGGTTTATTTTAAATTGCAGCCATAAGCT
>JAPQNM010000004.1:1183535-1228535 GCA_029783475.1 Metacarcinus magister | reverse complement strand
ATAGGGCGGAAGGGGAACTGTGGTGGGTGAAGTGGGTGGAGGTGGCGAGGAAGGGGAGGAAGGGGAGAAGGGAGGGAGGTGGTCGTGACTGCGTTGTGCCTTGTTGCAAATTCCATATCATTAGTCGCCATATAGCAGCAATGAAACACCGTGCACACTAACGTGAAACAGGGGACGCACGACAACCAGGGACACAGGCCACCCACCACCCGCTAATACGCCCGCATGCACGAGCTTCGATGCGTAGTAATCGTAGATGTGGTGGAGGGAATCACTGTGCGTTAGTCTGGTGCGTGGGCGGCAGGCGTCTCTTGACACCTTCCCTTCTATCCTCAGTCCTCCCCACCGCTCTCACTCTCTCTTTCTCTCTCTTTTCCTCACACCTGCACTTCTCCCACGCATCCTTCATGCATTTCATCTCCCTCACCAACCCTCGCCGCCGCTTCTGTCAATTCCTGCCAAGACGGTGCCTCCCAAACAGGAAAAATAAGATAGTGTACAAGTGACCACACACACTTGCTTGGTGGGTCTGTGAGTTGTCCAGAGTGAGTGTGGATTGAGTGTTGTTTTCCCTGTGAAGTGTGTGATGTGATCGTGGTGTGACTGGCGAGCTTCACACAACACTGAAACATGTGTCAACGCTTTCACGGGGAACATGTTTTTGAGACGAATGTTCTGTCTTTTGGATGGCTAGGCTTTGTGAGGGGCTTGTGTTTTTAAGGCTTAACCGCTGTGTTCAGGATGTATCCGGCATAGGCTGAGGTAGAGGCTCCGGCCATCACGTCAAAATAATCCTCTTGAAGCTGGAGTATGTGATGGAAAACAAGTATGATTCCGTGCCAAGAACAGGACGGTCAGGTGTTGTAGGGTTGCAAGTCTCCGTCCAACGCTTCCTCCTTGACTTTTTACCCAACCTTTATTTTTCTAAACTAGGTCATCAGGTTAGTTTGTAGATTTCTCTGCCCCCTTCCCCCCTGCAAGCATCCTTCTTCAGCCTTCTATTACAGCTATGACATCCTAGCAGCCAATTATCCTGACGTGTCCTTGTTCCTCTATCTTTATCAATCTCACAACCCTAGGCCTATTTCTACTTGTGTAAAAAAAAAAAAAAATCATCACTTCTACCCTGACACCTGTGGATCACCCTCGTCCCTGTTCACCAGCTGTCGTTTACGGTATAGTTGGCTTCTACTGTTCACTCACTCCGCCAGATGCACACTTCCATTCCCTCTCTCTATATGTACTACCAGCGGTGCCCCTGTCCCACACCAGCTGTCAGATTCCGTGTTACAACTACTATATAGCATGGTGGTTCAACGAGCTGAAGTGACTACAAAAAAAAAGTAGAACGAAGGAAAATGAAATTATACAATTAGCAAAGAGGCGACAAATAGCAAAGGTTATTTCTTTTTCTTTAAATTCACTACGGGGAAGGTGTAAGGCTCAGAGCGAAAGGGGAGAGGGAAAAAAATGGGAGGGGGCTCGTGGAGGCGACATATTTGGTAGAAGAGGGGAAGGCGTAACAGGGTCGAGAGGTTTAGGGGGAAGACTCTTGACAGATGCTTGTGTGGGAACGAAAAAGAATGAATGGATTAGGGCTTAACTCCTGCTAGAGGGAGGAAGAAGAGGAGATGATGGCGAAGGAGGAAAGGAAAGGGTTAAAGTAGGAGTGAGTGACGGAAATACTAAAGATTTGGGAGAAATACTCATATACTATAGAAGAAGAATGTTTTATGTTTTTTCTTTCAAATATTATATTGTTTGGTTATAAAAATAAAAGATCGGTGCTCAGGTTAGATTGAAGAGGAATTTGCCAAAAATTGTATACGACCCGTGGTCACGGCAGGCAGCTTGGTGTTTTTTTTTCTGCCTGTAAGTTTAGAATGAGGATGGATAATAAGAAGGACAGGTGGGTGAAAGTACTCATTGCTAAATGTATCGGCAGCAAGTCTCAATCCTGGCTAGCTAGCGTTGGGGTGACCGTCTATTACCGGCGCCGGCACGACGGCCGCCGCAGCCCACAAGTGTGGTCAGTGCGCTGCGGGTCTGTGGGGTTTAAATCTTTATAACTGCTGACAGATGTCTTGGGTCGCTACAGCAACTGTCAGCTACAACAGCACTGACGGAGACGAGGCACTCCGCGTACAGCACACTCTTCTACTCCGGAAACACGAAGTATAACTTTGGATAAACTACTACGAAGCTCTCATCAACATGTATCATTTATACCAGGTGTTGCTCTTCCTTCAGGGGCAGGAAAATCAGGTAGACGCTCCTTTACCTGCTGCAGTAACAGCGGCAAGTTGCGGCTTTTCTGCGGCCGTTAGCCTGACGGAACCTCGCCACAGGCAGTACTGGGTCGTGGCTGCACTGAGACATAACAAGAGAAAACAAATGACTAGTGTTCTCCAGCCGCCTCAGTAAGGTGAGCTGAGATCGATACTCCCTCCCCGGTGGGGTAGGGGAGTAGTCTGGCCCGGCCCCCGCCGCCATGTCTGGCTCATTCTGACTCATCCTCTCCGCCACCTCAACGCTGTTTTGGTATATAAGCGACCAGCAAGCGGGCAAGGGACCAGTGGAGCCTCGACCGTGTTCAAAGAATATAAGATATTTGCAGACTATACCAGAAGCCGAACTGGAAGTGTGTGAAGGGCGGGATGCGAGGGGAGCGAAGGGGCGAGGGGGGGCAGACGGAGGGAGGTCGATGACCCGCCCGTCTAACATAAGTGCCGGTTTTGACTATTTTCCCTGAAAAATAGTTTTTTGCCCAAGAAACCTTTGAGGCTTAGTGCTGTGGTCGCAGATGAAGATCCTTGTGAAGATGAACAGGAGATAGAAAGTACATGGGAAGCAACAGAAGAGATACAGTAAGTGGGGCTAACTAAAGTGACGGCGAGTGGCTGCGGCCCCGACCGTCAGTGGGTCCAGGCCAGCCAGCCGCGCCGCCACTTCCTCGCCGGGCGCCGCGCAGAGCACACCCCTGCTGCCGGCCGCGCCGCCCACCACGCCCTTCTGCCTCGCACGTCTCAGCGCCTCAGGGCGTCTTTAAGGTGCTGCTCAGTCTGTAGGGTATCCTGCCACCTTGGAAGCCAGACATTCATGGAAAAGGAGGCGCCCCCCAAGACTATATTTAGCTGGCCACGAGGCAGCTGACCTGGCCAGTGGCGACCCGTTACGTGACGGTGCCTCCCGTCCCGTCCACCAGCCTCCGCACTGCACCAGCTGCTGCTGCTGCTGCTGCTGCTGCTGCTGCTGCTGCTGCTGACCCGGCCGCCACCCTACTCAACCACTACGCTGCCATGGTGCCACAGTGCCACGTGCCAGTACGACCTCCCGCAACCAGCCGTAAGCAGTAAGCTTCCTACGCCCCAACCTCCCCGCTGAAGTGATGTTTGGGGGACCGACTCTTATTCACCCACATTCCCACATCCTTCGGCAACCAGCGTGACGTGACGTCTGGGAGCAGGCGCGACGGTGCCATCAGCTGGGTGGGTGATGGGAAGGAGGGGGCGGCACTAGGTAACAGTGAGGCCGGCAGCAGGGAGGCCTGCCTCGCTCAGCAACCATTTCCCTCAAGCCGTCTCCTTTCCTACCTAGGAATCAACAGTACATCTGCAGGTGATACTTCCTGTCCATCCCGCACCCGCTCGTCCTACAAATCTCAGGACCCGCGTCCCCTATCCCATTCAGTGTGGCCGTGGACACCTTCCTCTGCACAACCGAAGGAGGACATCAGCCATCAATTTAGCATGCCACGTGGCCGTCGGCTTCGCTGCTCGCACCTCCTCCTTACTGGAAGTGAAAGTTGGTCAGCCAAGGTTTCTCAGCGAGGTCAGTGTAGCCCGCACCTGCCCGACCTCGCACGCCCCGCCGCCACCAGAGCGGCCCTGGGCCCCACAAAGTGGTGAAGAGTGAACAGTGAACACGGGAGTGTGATGATGGACATGGTGAAGGAGGAGGAGGACATCGTCATTACCCTCAAAGCGAAGGGAATCATGGCGTCACTGGAAGGAATGTGTTGTCATACTCTTGTGTCGCCTGGTTCAAGGGCAGCATGTGTTACGGCGCCATCACGCCTTTACCCGCTGACAAGGTAAGTGATTCTCCTCACCACTAGGGTGTACAGCGTCAATGGCAGGTTGATACATTCATGCCAGGGACTTGAATTGTCCCTGAAGTCTAAGGTTAAGTTCATAGTCTAAAATCAATATTATACTAACTTTCCGCGATTACGTATTAGATATGCAAAAAAATGCCCATTCGTACATCAAACTCACTTGAGGATACTGTGCAGGTGAAGACTTACCAGGTCCACCAGTAAACCATCGCTAATCTTTATCCTAAAGACGGCCTGAGCAGCGTGAGGGTAAGCCCCTTCGCGGCCCCTCTTCCGTTACGTAACACACGGGTCGGCGGCTGAGTCCCTTGACAGTAGTCATGCCTATATATTTAGGCCTTACGGTACCACTGGTCGTGGTCGATGCTGTTTTACGTTAATGCAGCGGGAAATAGGAGAAATAGGATGAGGAAAGGATGAAGAAAAGGTGAACAGAACTAGGATCTTGTGTATAAATCGATAATATGGCGACGTCCACAATGTTCCGCGTCACGGCCCATACCAACATAATACTAGTAGACGATAGTTTTGGATACAATACGAATGGCATCGAGACGATGTGTGTGTGTGTGTGTGTGTGTGTGGGTGTGGGTGTGAGTGAATGAGTGTGTGTGTGTGAGTGAGTGAGTGAGTGAGTGAGTGTGTGTGTGTGTGTGTGTGTGTGTGTGTGTGTGTGTGTGTGTGTGAGAGAGAGAGAGAGAGAGAGAGAGAGAGAGAGAGAGAGAGAGAGAGAGAGAGAGAGAGACCCAAAAAAACTAACGAGATAAATCCATAGGGACGAGGCATCTCAGAACAGATACCAAATGGTTGGAATAAATTAAATTGGTTGGGCGGTGACACGAGGCTAACAGTGAGTGAGGCGGTGCCTTGAGGGTTAGAGGGATACGTGTGCCAAGCATGGAACAGAGAGCACCTTGGTACGAAAAGAGGAGAGGAAGAGAGGAAAAAAGAGTGACGAGAGGAGGGGAGGCTGAAGGTGTGCCGCGGAGGTCCCGTTAGCCCCGGCGTCTGGCCGTGACACTCCTCCCGCCGCTGCTCAAATCCTCGCCCCGCCCCCGCTCAGGCGGCGGCCGATATTTTACAACTGTTATTTCTGCAGTTGTTCCAGTGACTCTCAACAGCTTTTGTCTGAAGTTCCCGTGGGCCAGCTTGGTGGGAGCAGGGGGTCGAGGGGGGCACGACCACTCCCCCGCGAGACACCGTCCACCACCGCGCAGGTCCAACCCAGCCCGCCTCCTGACCCGCCTCTCCGCCGTCTGGACCCGCATGTGCCGTGACCGAGTACACATGCGGCGGGGTCCGACATATGCCGTGGCTGGAAGCATACGGCGAGACACCATTTACTATACCACTTGCAGATTAAAGTAGTTCATCTTTAAAGTAAACCGGAGGGAAAAGAGGCCACCCATGTACCCAGCTGAATGGGGAAGGAAGGAAGGTTTGCCTCACTCTGGGCGGAGGATCGAGCCGACGCCCACGTGTAACATAAGGCATTTCATATTCCAGACTCAAAAGAAGGTTTCATTTCCACGACTCTGAATCCTCCACCGCCATTACGATCTCAAATTTGCTATTTGTTAAAAAAAAAAGTATTGCACTTAAATATTTAGAGAGA
Source organism: Metacarcinus magister (assembly GCA_029783475.1). Taxonomy (NCBI): domain Eukaryota; kingdom Metazoa; phylum Arthropoda; class Malacostraca; order Decapoda; family Cancridae; genus Metacarcinus; species Metacarcinus magister. The sequence goes on along the minus strand of JAPQNM010000004.1, from coordinate 1,222,803 downwards.
TAGCTCATTGCATTTGGTGACATGGTTCCGCGAAACAGCTGGTTGAAAACGTACCTCCAGGATGCGACACCAACCCTGCCGTTCATCGTTTATGAAGGCAAGTTTGACTTATTCAACCACCCACCCAAACACCCACACAAACGCACACCAAAGGTCACAAGAGAGTCGTTTTCTGAGAAAATATTATTTAGAGTCCAAAGTGAAAGATTGTCGTGCAGGGTGAGTCAGGGGCCGCCAGCCAGTCACCAAAACAACGGCGTGCACGTAGGTGACGCCTTCCAAGGTGGAGGGTCGTCGGCGGCGAGTCATGATCGGGCGGAGGTGTTTCCTTGAAGGCCTCCTTGTGATCTTATTCAATAATTTCCTTTACCTATAACAAGAATTTCCTCTCTCTCGCTCTCTCGCTCTCTCTCTCTCTCTCTCTCTCTCTCTCTCTCTCTCTCTCTCTCTCTCTCTCTCTCTCTCTCTCTCTCTCTCTCTCTCTCTCTCTCTGCATGTGTGTGGGTGTGTGTGTTTCCGTCATAAATAATGCACCGCAAGCTGTAGTGCATCTATCGCAGAATTAGACTCACTGAAACTAAAACATTAACTCATGGTAAAAATGTTGCCCCCTAATCGTAAGGAAATATTTGGAGTAGAGTTCAAACGCGTATATCAGCCATGTAAGTAAAAAGTAATGTAAGTAGAATGTTCGCGCAACAACTACAGTATTAATATCCAAAGCCCTATATTCACTATAACTGAATTTGTTTTTGTCGGTCATTTGTGTCTTTCTCTATTAAATTGAATAACTGAAGCATATAATAATAAAGTTTCATTAGACTATGTACCGTAACACTACACAATATCAGTGTGTTCATGTCGTCGGATTCCCGTTGTATTAGTTTTTGCCTCGGTCTCGTTAGCGGAGAAGGTTTTGGAGGTAGCGGGAGAGCGTTTCCCGTGGAGTGTGTGGTGCGTCGTGTCCACGTGTCCACGGGATGACGGCACGTCGCTGTACACTGACAAGGCGTTCACACCGGAAACACCCAAACTAAAACCTTTTATTTTTTCTTGGTGCGCGTGTGATTCAGTCTTTCTCCCCCTTGTGCACGGTGACGATGAAGTAAGCGCATCCTTTTGCAATGTTACGTGAGAGGAGCCGCCGCGCCGCCGTCTGCACGATGGCCGCGGCTCCGGTTTTCGCTGGTGTCACCTATGGGACACGTCCTGACGCTATGTTCTAAGCATTACGTACAAACTAATAAAGGGTAAATTCCTTAAAGTATTCAGGGTGGAGGGGCCGGGGTAAGGTGGGGGAAAGGCTAGGTACACCAGAGTTGCCTTAAGTTCTTGCGCATTGATCATTGATTCTACTAGGCTGGGTGTGTCTGCTCTTGGTAAAACATTTACTTTAATTTCAGATGCTCTAGAGGACATGCTTTACTCTCATCACGTGAAACCTGCGGAAGTTACGTCATCGCAAACAATGGCCGTCATGAACCTAACCTCTCACTGGCCGCAGCTTCGACAGCGTCATGAGAAAGGCGCTTTCCAATTGGTGCAGACACCACGATGACGTAACGAAGACCCTCCTGATTGGCTAGCAGTGAGCTGTGGCTGGTGACGTGGTAGCAGAGCAGAGCTGTGGTTGGTGGATGCTTTGGCTGCCAGACCCAGCCAGGCCGCTGTCGTGCTCACATGGCTGGGAATGGAAACCCCTCTCGCCTCCAGTCTGGAGGCTTCTCATCAGCTGTTCGCAAGGGCGGAGCTACAACGGAGGGTCGCGGCCCGGCCTCTGCTCCTACATAGCCCCAGTAGAGGGCCACATCGAGACTTATTCCTCGCCTGCTGAGGCACAGTATGACTGTGGACACTGAATACTGAGGGAGTGTGCTGCGATCAAGACATAGTGGCCTCTATGTTGCTTGCCCATTGGGATCAGTGAAAGTTCAGCCGGCGACACCTTGACATCAGCTGCTGCCGGCCGGCTTGTCTTCGCAAGGTGAGTAGAACATTCTAGGGCCAAGTGCTGCCTCTCCCCTTTTACCCTCGAGCTGCCACCCATACCCCGTGTGCCCCTCACCTGCCTCTCAACCAGGACGCCGCCGTGCCGGGGTAAACCTCCTGGAAGTGTTAGAGAAGACACACCTGGCGCGCCTCACATGATCACGTGTTAGCAAATTTCTCATTAGTTATTCATTATTCGTTCACTTGGCCACCAAAATAAGGATGAATATTTACTGTGTGAAGAGGACTGGCTGTGTAAGTGTGGTAGCGCGACACACTCCACGGAACTCTAACAGTGCCTGGAAAGTTCTAGTGTGAGAAACATTACCATCGCCAATGACTAGTTTTCCCAATACCAAAAGGAATCCATTTAACTCTGAGGCTGAAGCGTTGGCATGCCTGGACTGCTGTAAGGGATGCGGGACCCAAGGACGGATAAGGATGTGTGTTTTTTTGTGCTGTGTTGAGGGATGATGGTGTAGTGGAAGAAGGGACGGTGATGGTGGAGGTGGCCTGGGGTGTGGTGGTGGCAAGTGTCTTATAGTGTAGTGTGATGGGGACGTGTGGTGTGGTGGCGGCCTAGGATGGTGGTGAGTGGCAAGGTGTGGCTGGTGTGGAGGCGGTGGTGATGGTTAGTGGGCAGTGAAGTGGCGCAGTAGCCATATATGAGGGTGAGAAAGGAGACAGGCAGACGAGGCCGGGGACACCAATACCCTGTGAAGTGTATGTATGGTGCAACTTAGCATATCAGAAAGTTTGTTCTGAGTTTTAAGTGTCTTTTTTTTATTTTCTTATTCTTCCTGACATATGCATGCTCCTGTACCGTGTCTCCCTACCTCTCCACTTTGCTATCACCCACCATTCACTATTCCTCGAGTGTTGTTTCACCTTCAGAGCGATACCGTGCCATTGATCATATCACTTGAGGAAAAGCGAATGGGAACTTGACTGACATTGGAAAGTGTAGCGAGTCACAGGAGAGTCACAAGTTTGAAGTGATCGGTCCCTTGATTAATGAAGTGATTTCCCCTAAGAGTCCGCCGCTCTATACTAGGCTTCAGGAGTTAGTCAGGCGAATCTCCAGTAGACTCAAGCTGATCGCACAACTCAGCTGATCTTTGGAGATTCTTGTGCTACGTTGCCTTCTCTCGTGTGTATCGATGCACCGTGAGAGTCGAGGGTTGGTCACCTTCTCGAGTGGTCTGCAGTGTTTCAGAGCTGGTACATAAATAGTGGTAGTCACATGATGGCGTTTATGATAGTGATGGTGAAATGTGGATTTGTAATACCGCAGAGTTTATTACCGTGGGAGCGAGAGAAAGACACTCTCTCACCCTCTCTCTTCTCTCTCTCTCTCTCTCTCTCTCTCTCTCTCTCTCTCTCTCTCTCTCTCTCTCTCTCTCTCTCTCTCTCTCTCTCTCTCTCTCTCTCTCTTTAACTACGTCTTAATCCAGTTCCTTTCCAAAATTGTAGTTGATTTCTAAATTTTACACAATTTTCCTACAGAATCTGTCTTTTCCACACCATAGTACATTCCTTTATAACTTTCTCTTCTCCCTCCTTCCCACCCTCCCTTTCTCCCACAGTGTTCACCCTTCGCTTACACCCTCCTCTCTCTCTCTCTCTCTCTCTCTCTCTCTCTCTCTCTCTCTCTCTCTCTCTCAAATAATCATCGTGGCTTCAACTCAGATTCAAAAGAGCGTCTCCCTGTTCACCACACTACTGCAAAACACCTTTAGGGGGACGGGGAAGGGACTGAAAGACGAGAAGGTTTGTGGAGAAGATTTTTTGAATTGCTATTTAGTATGTCGCTGGAGTTTCTGGTGATCTGATTTAGGCCTCAGCGGGGCAGACAGGATATGGGAGGAGGCGGTCTCAAGATGGGGGTCTGAGAACGGCCACCACCACCCACCCCACCGTGAGTAGAAACAGTGATGAGAGGATAAGTGTGTTTGTTCCATGTCTAAAACTTGACGATTGGAGGTTTAGATGCTATCCCCCCATCTCTCTCTCTCTCTCTCTCTCTCTCTCTCTCTCTCTCTCTCTCTCTCTCTCTCTCTCTCTCTCTCTCTCTCTCTCTCTCTAGTATTCCACTCATTATTTCTGTTTATATATTTCACCACACTGGCAGCACATGTATCTGGCGCCGCTGTTCTGCTTCGACGCTAATGCCGCCGCCGCCAACACACACGTCTGCTGTTCCGTGTTCTAATATCGAATTAATCCCAAACCTTCCGTCGCCTCTTCGTACATTCTGCCACGTCGGTTCTGCCTTCCTCCGCCGCCAGCCTTCCTCCCCTCCTTCCTTTTTCCCCGCCTTCTCCCTTCCCTCCGTCCTCCTCCCTCCCTCCCTTCCCTGACGTGCCGAGAGCTGTTGCTATGGGCCGTACACCAGCTCTCTTTTACACCTGCCGCCAGTCGCTCACGTCCCACCACACCCCAGAATTTCTCCACGAGCTGACTGGTTCGTCGACGGATGTGACATGTTCCAGGTGACCACATTTCACTCGGGTAGTTAGTCCTCCCGCACCTGAGACTTGCTTTCTTCCCTCCCCCTTTGACGGCGCTGCAAATGGGAACTTGCTGGTTCTCGGTGGGCGGTCCCGGCAATCATCAATTTGTATTTAGAGTAAATGCCGTCTTGAGAACTCTCTGATACTGGGATTTAAATTTCACTGACCTCTAGCGAACCCTGTCATGGGAGGGACATTTCATATTAAAGTAAAGGAAGAAAAGCTATTCAGACGGACAATTTACAAGTTCATCTTAAAGAGACCGTCTCACAAACAGTCCTTTGAAGAGGGAGTCGAGGACAGACGAGCATAGGGGTGCGGGTGTCTGGCGAGGCACGGAGGGCTGGGGATGGCTGGCTGGGGCGGGCAACACCACCCCTCGTCATTCTTCCACGGACACGCCAGGGGCTTCCTCCCCAGAACAGCAACAGTAGCTAGAATATCAGCTGTCGGTTACCCCTTCCCCCAGCTCAGCCGCTCACCCGCTGGACCCAGAGTACGGCAGTCAGGACGGCGCCTCCCTCTCCCCCCTCCCTCCCTCCCTCCCTCCCTCCTTGCTCCGGCTGTTGTTGCATGCCTCTCCCTTGCCCTCCACGTTATGCATGATTTACTTCTGTAACAGGTACTCCTACTCTCATTTCAGTCTTTTTCCTCCACAAAGGTTGCTTCTATTGTGTTCTGGCTCGTGAGAACTGTTACCGGAAGTGGGATTATGTAAATGGTAAGCCCGGCCGCGCCGCCACGCCTGCCTCGAGGTGCCTCCCCTCACTGGCATCCCCACCGGCTTCTCCAGCTCCGCGCTTGTTCACAGCCCACTGCTTTCTAGGCCCCGAGTAGAAACGAGAAAACCTTCCACATTGACTTACCCAGCCGGCTTGGCCTAAAAGCAAGACTTCCCTTCATCCGTAAATGACAACCTACCGACGGACTCTGCTATTCCCGGTCCCAGTCAAGTCATCAGTCGTGGCTCGGTTCAGAATGAGTGGTGCCGGAGGGGGCAGTGGCAGGGTGCGGTTTGAGGGTCAGTGAACGCTGGTAGTGTGGCGAGGGGAGGAGTAGGAGGAGGAGGGTGTGGGAGCCAGGAGCCGCGGCGACCAGCAGGGAGGGATGAGGGAGCGCGGCGGAAGGGGACGGGTGGATGGGGAGGAGAGACAGACAATCACGCGGAGGCTCCCTCGCAGTGCCACTCCTCATCGCCATTCAGCAGGTTCAGTGCGGCCTCGTCAACCCATTCGGTTGTAACTGCCTCGCATAACCAAACAGTATACACGTGACCGCGAGACAGTAACGCCTTACCCCGAATTTATAATGAAGTAACGAGTAATAATTAATATAATATATAATAATACAACTATAATAATAATAATACAATACAAAAATCAGTATTTTCACCCCGGTTTGCCCAATAATCACTGCTTCGCCTGGCAGCCCGACGCCCCGCCAGCCCACCGAAGCGCAGCCACGCCGCCCTTCACCCCACGGCTTGCACCATCACATGCCTAAGTGGTCCTCGCGTCGCTGAGGACTAACCAAAATTCATAACACGACAGTTGAGAGCATTGACAGAATTTCTCGCCGCGATGAAACAACCACAGAATATAGTGGACGCCTCGAGGCCGACCCACGTCCTATGGATGACCTGAAATGGTAATAAGATCACACACACACACACACACACACACACACACACACACACACACACACACACACACACACACACACACACACACACACACACATACACACACACACACACACCCCAAATGACAGGATCGTTCCGCCATGTTTTTCCCCCTTTAATAATCTGTGCATTGCTCCCTTGATACAAGCGTGCGGTCCTCGTGTCTGCGGGTGGAGGCCGACGGCGGGCGGCGCGGGTAACGGCAGGTGGCGCCCGAAACACGTCGGTGGAGCGGCGGGGTCAGTGTCTCCACCAGGAGGGAATGAGGGAGGGGAGTCGCGACGTCACGAGCCGAGATTTACTTCTGGCACTCTCGGGGGTCAGTGCCTCTTTCCCCCTCCTGTTCGCATGCCCGTGTAGGTATTGGGTGTACATGTGTGCGTATGTACAAGGGGCAAGAGCTTCCGTGGCCCCTCGCATCAATTATTTGGTTAATTAGAAGGTTAGTGAGGAACTGACGCTACATTTTGCTCACCCAAAAATTAATATGGATTGAGAAAAAAAAGAAATATCGATTGCGAGAGAGAGAGAGAGTGTAGGGGGGCTGAATGGAATTAAAATTTGACATCCAAACTAATTACACCCTTGGGTACATCTTTCCAATATCTATCAGGGAAAGGACACACGCGATGCTTCTTAGGGATAATACAATCTGGATTGATTGCAAGAGGCAGAGGGAGGATAAGGTGGAGGCTGGGAGGATGCCTGTGTCAGTGATGGGGAGGAAAAGCTGTGGTGGGGATGTGAGGAGTTGTTAGCTTGTAAAGTTCAGCTAGTTCTCTCTCTCTCTCTCTCTCTCTCTCTCTCTCTCTCTCTCTCTCTCTCTCTCTCTCTCTCTCTCTCTCTCTCTCTCTCTCAGGAAGGAAGGAAGGAGTGTATGACGCGTTGTGTGGAAAAGAAAGAAGAGGAGAAGGAAGCGGTGAAGAGCGAGCATGTGAGGAGGAGGAGGAGGAGGAGGAGGAGGAGAGTGGCTGAGGAAGTGGTGATTGTAGCGGAGGTGGCAGGCAGGAGGAAGGAGTGATAGGCAATGGAGAGAGAGAGAGAGAGAGAGAGAGAGAGAGAGAGAGAGAGAGAGAGAGAGAGAGAGAGAGAGAGAGAGAGAGAGAACCCGTACCCTGGCGGTGGTGGTGCTTGGGTCCAACTCTCGTATTGATCTGGGACTCATATAACACCTTCTCCGTACATTGGTGGTCCGCCAGGCCCCGGTCTCTCTCTCTCTCTCTCTCTCTCTCTCTCTCTCTCTCTCTCTCTCTCTCTCTCTCTCTCTCTCTCTCTCCTCTCTCTCTTCCTCTCTCTCTCTCTCTCTCTCTCTCGGCAGGGTGCTTCGAAGCCGGAAATAAAACAGATTCGCACCACAATCGCCTTCATTACATTCCTCGCGAAGCAAAGGGAAGACGAGAGGTGGAGTGAGGGACGTGTAGTGAAGGGGTGGTGAAGAAGGGGACGTGTGGTGGTGGTGGTGGTGGTGGAAGCTTGCGTGTTCATACGGTATCCGGGTGAGGGCGGACAGGAGGTGGTTTGGTGTGTGGCTGCATTACAATCCGTCAGCCAAGGACATCCATCAGTCACACGGGCCGGGCTGTGTGTGTGTGTGTGTGTGTGTGTGTGTGTGTGTGTGTGTGTGTGTGTGTGTGTGTGTGTGTGTGTGTAATAAAGCGTCGAAACTAACACCTTCACGAAATTATAAAAAAAAACACATGAATTTAATGGCGCATTTGAATAGAAACACACACACACACACACACACACACACACACACACACACACACACACACACACACACACACACACACACACACACACACACACACACACACACACACGTACCGTACACACAAACATAAACACACACACGAGGTCACTAGCCCCCTATCTGGGCCGCGCTGGAGGCCTAAACGAAAGCGAGGGGGAGGACGAAGTAGGCTTAATCGCATGCCTTCCTTATTTCTTCACACTGGGGTTGTGATGCTGCTAACACACACACACACACACACTCTCTCTCTCTCTCTCTCTCTCTCTCTCTCTCTCTCTCTCTCTCTCTCTCTCTCTCTCTCTCTCTCGACTGTCCCCAAATCGACTGATAAAAACAAAGTGTCATATGGACTACTCGACCCTGAGAGAGAGAGAGAGAGAGAGAGAGTTGGATTGCCGCACAGCTACAAATAAACGAATATGTGTGTGTGTGTGTGTGTGTGTGTGTGTGTGTGTGGCATCACCTTCAAACGTGCAAGTCCTCTCACGTTTAGTTATTGAAAGCTGAGACACGGAAGGAGATCACGATATGGGTGGGTGTGAGGGTGAGGGTGAGGGTGTGGATGGGTGCTGGGTGTATTGTATGGGTGTTGTGAGGTGTAAGTGTGGGTGTGACGGCGGCTGAGTAGTACTTGTTTGTCGCTCATCATGATCCAACGACATGAATTCCATTACTCTCTCTCTCTCTCTCTCTCTCTCTCTCTCTCTCTCTCTCTCTCTCTCTCTCTCTCTCTCTCTCTCTCTCGTTCCCATTCTCACCGTCAGGCACCTCTCAGCTTGACTTGTTGGCGTCAGCTCGGAGCCGCCTGACACTTGGATACTGTGGTCGCAACTTAATTGACTGACACTACTTCTCTTTCTTCTTTTTTTTCTTTCGCCATCATCTTCACGGTCAGCATGAGAAAGAGAAAGAGAGAGAGAGAGAGAGAGAGAGAGAGAGAGAGAGAGAGAGAGAGAGAGAGAGAGAGAGAGAGAGAGAGAGAGAGAGAGAGAGAGAGAGAAGACGACCTCCATGCGTATATATGCATTACAAAAAATAATGTGAAACCAGACATTTCAAGACCACCTCCCCGGACTCGCCGCCTTTGCGTTACCCAGTAAACCCTTCTGCTTCCCAATGCGTCCCGTCCCGTCTTACCTCAGCCTCAAAGTCAGTCTGTATGTCATTCTGTCTGTCTGTCTCAAGGTTTGCGTTGATTTAACCGCGAATCAGACTTCACACAGCCTTATTTACATCAATTTCACGCTTTACTCTCACTACTTGAAGACGACGCCAGCGAGTGAGTGTCTTTTGGGGGGAACTATTATACATACGCACACACACACACATACATACATACATACATGCAATTCAGCGGGTTTAATATGGTGGAACACACTCCTACACGACACATCATCCCGCCTTCATGTATCGTGTATCAGATCGCCTTGGATACATCACATGTGGTAAAGGAAGAAAGGCGGCCACATGGGCGGACTGCTTGACAACGGCCAGTCAGCATGAAGAAGGAGGAAGAGGAGGGTACAGTGCTGACCTCGTCCTCTCCTCTCCTCTCCTCCTCCTCCTCCTCCTCCTCCTCCTCCTCCTCCCCACACGGCCTCGGGAAGTGATGGATGGCTAGCGCGGTCGTCAGGTTTTTGGTTCAATACGAGGTACACTCATAACCTACCACCCAACCCCCCTTTCTCTCTCTCTCTCTCTCTCTCTCTCTCTCTCTCTCTCTCTCTCTCTCTCTCTCTCTCTCTCTCTCTCTCTCTCTCTCTCTCTCTCGGCACTTTTCACTGTTGCCTCTACTTTATCAATTTATATATCGATCTTCTCGCCCTCTCTGTGCAGCCTCCACACCTTTGTTCACCGCTCCGCCCTCCCTCCCCTGCTCCCTCCAACCGGTAACTGAGGGGCACTTTCCTCCCCATGTCCCTGTCCCCCTGTCCCCCAGCCACATAGACGACAGGACGGGGAGGGACCATGCATGCGTTCCGTGTTTGGTAACCTAGGGTGGTGCTGTTATGTGAACACCAAGGGGCGGCAGTAAACGCCGTCTCAAGACCACTGCCAAAGATTATTAGGAAAGTAAATAAAAGTAAATTACCTTGCCACTCTCACATGTACTCAGACGCTGAAAAAGTTCTCGATATTTTAACCTTCGGATATTTTCTCGTTTCTCATCTTAAGGCCACTTGTATGAGAAGCAAGGATTGGATGATGAAAGAGAGTTGTCAGTGTGATATAGCGAAATCGATTACATAACTACATGATAATGGCACTGATAATAACAAGAATGATATTAATGAAAAAAGTCAAAAGTAATGATTGTAACAATAATGATAATAATACTTATAATAATAATAACAATGAAACCACAATATTCGTATAATAATAAAAAAGTAATAATGAGTAATAGTGCAGATAAATATATATATATATATATATAGATGTATAACACACACACACACACACACACACACACACACACACACACACACACACACACACACACACACACACACACCCTGGTATTGTAGCACCAACAAGGGTGGCCTTATATGCTGGGACGCAAGGCCGCTGCTGGCCGCCCTACCCCGCGTTGCTGGTTGGTGCGTCAGCCGAGCATCACGTAACGTCGGGCACGATGGCAACACAATTACCCGTGGGAGGCGCCGCCAGTGATAGTGGTTATCTAATCAGCAGACACAGTTCGTGGTGATATATAAGTTGCTCAAAACAAGTTGGCGCCGAGTCCATCCGGGGACGGACCTCGCGGACAATTTTTTTTAAGATTAGCGACACATTCCTCGGTGTTTGAGCTTCGACCCAGTGTTGGGGTTCTGAAGGAGGCGGTGTAGAGAACATGGGCTAGAGCGACACAAGCGTTGCCTCTCGTCTATATTTGAAGATGATATCCGATTCTAAAGGAGACTCGCCCTGACCCACCGTGGCCCATGACTCATCTATCTTCCTTAAACACACACACACACACACACACACACACACACACACACACACACACACACACACACACACACACACACACACACACACACCATTCTCTATTCGGTATATCATTAAAACTTTCTCATTTAGTAAAAGCCTTAACAGAGTCACAAACTACCACACCGAGACCCCATCACTGGTAACTAGTAACTTGTAACTCAACGGTGCTGATATTCCCCCCTCCTGCCCCCCATCCCGCGTTGCGTCCGCTCTCACTCTGATAAGCACCTCTCCTCAGTCTAGTGACGCCCATCATAGCAGGAGACCTGTACCGTGAGTCGTGTGATAGTGACTTTCCCTTATATCCAAACATTCATTGTCCACACGACGAGTCTGGCGCCTTGGCCACCTCTTTAAGTAGCAGTGAAGGCGGCTACTCACGTCTCGGGGGGCTTAAGTCTAAGAGCTGCCTCCTTTTACACGACTAGCGTCTGTGGGAGTGGTTATATTATACAAGCTATTCGTGTAATCGATCAAGAATTTGAGGTTATGCAAGGTAGAGACATGACACCCCTTACATTCCTTTACTTTCTTGGTTAATTCAGTATTTATATATTTGTAAGCATGCACTTTTATGCTTTTATACATGCACTTCTATGAACACACACACACACACACACACACACACACACACCACACACACACACACACACACACACCACACACACTACACACACACAGCGGCCGGTGGTTCAGTGTTACATAAGGGAGAGAAACTCGGACCGCCACCCCCAGCATCGCAAACACTCGGGCTTATCGCTCAGTAAAGGTCACCGCGCCTCGCGTCCCTGCTCGGTGCTCGCCCAGTAGTGCGTCCCGACCCTGTGAGGTAACTTGCGTGCCGCTCACCTCAACCTTCTCTTGGTGGCGTGGCAGACGAAGCTATAGTGTTCGTCGTTCTCTTTTCTCTATCTGTCGCTTTGTACAGATGTAAATATTAACCAATCATTTGAGGTAGAGAGAGAGAGAGAGAGAGAGAGAGAGAGAGAGAGAGAGAGAGAGAGAGAGAGAGAGAGAGAGAGAGAGAGAGAGAGACAGACAGTGTTAGTAGGAGACAGGAGGAGGGGGAGAGGGTCCAGGTAAGGGGAGATGCAAGGTTGTCTGAATGGGCCGTGAAGAAAAGGGAGGGAGGAAAACTTTATTTTTTTAGATGAAAGGCAGTGAGGAGGGATGAGGGGGGGAAGTGAGGGAGAGGGTTCAAGGTTTTGAGGAAAGGCAGGGAGAGGTGATGCCAAGCGTAGGATGGAGCAGAGGTATCAGGAGGGAGGGAGGTAGGAGCATGAGGCAGGCGGGAGCGGGGTGAGCATAGCGTCGCCGTATCAGTGGCAGGTTATCATGTCGCCTAAATAGAGGTGATGCAGGGAGGCAGCAAGGCAGGTGAAGCTTCCCTCTACACTGTGCACGTCGGTCGCTTTGCAGGAAATATTTGGCTCGTATCAGCGGTGCCCTTTCGGATGAGGAACACTCACTCGGCACGGGGCGGCGCGGCTGTCGGATGCTGCCCTCACACCCTCACCAAACAAAGGAACACGCTGGCGAAAGAGCAAAACACGACCATAAAAATCAATCGAGAATGCAGACACTCCAGCCCCGCAACTCTCAGGCCGCACCTGCGAATGCACACTGGCCGCCATTTTGTTTTCTGCATCCCGGCTCTGAGTTGAAAAATGTCAAACAGCCAGCCAGCCTGCAAACCCCCACCCCCACCTCCCAGCGGCTCTCACAAGGGCAATGCACCTGCTGTAAATAAACTGGGAAAATCAGCTCAGTGCGTGGCTTTGATAACCGCTCACCGGCAGCTGGGAGTGTGTGCGCCAGGACGGGGATCAGACAAAGCCGTTTAACCAAGCAAAGGTCGATGTGGGGAACAAAAAAAAGAATAATAAATATGGAGGCACCAAACTTGCCTCACCTGATCCGTCTGTTGCCATCTGTCCCGCCTCGTGGCTCGTGTTTCCCTTGTTGGGGTGTCAAGGGCGACGGCATGCCTCTCTGTCCTTGGTAAGTGGAGGAAACATCTGAGAAAGAACTAAGTATCCTTCACTTCTCAAGGACGACAAGCGAGGTGAGGTGGTGATCCTTGCCAGCGGTGAAGGAAAACCAAACGATCCAAACGCCCTTCCCAAGTACGTGTTAGAAGCAATTTGAAACGCCAATTACAGTGTATTGTCGTGCCCGCCGGGATGATGCTTGGTGAAGGCTTCTTAGAGGGACCTTCACCACGACCCTCCAAGCGGAGCCGCCAAGAAAGTCGAGCTGATGGCGAAACAGCGATTCTAAGAACCAACCAAAGTTTTCCTCTCACACGGTGACTGTCATTGCCTTTTCCGCCCAGAAACAAGTGAAACGGCCGTCACGTCACCCTCCCCCCATCCATCCCTCCCTCCCTCCCCCACCGACTACCCGGCCACCGAGCAGCGCTGTAGCCAAGAATAGGTGAAACCCTGGCCTGCCTGCTCAGCTCTAACGCGTCTAGTTGTACCTCGGGTGTCTCGCCTAATAGCACTCCTGAAGGTTGAAGGTTGTCTTAAATATTTTGGAGCTCGAAGGTCTTCCAGTCTCGAACTAGCTGACGCGGTGGAAGAAACAGTAACTAGTGTTTAGCTTGGTCTTAAAATCTTTGTTGCTGAATGAAATTGGTTTTCGAAGTGCTTTAAACGATATCTAATAACACTCAGACACGATAAGGAGATGCACCGCGTTAGGTAAAAAGACATTTGGCAACGAGACAAAAGTATAGAATCTGCTCTGAGGGATTAATGCACGTGAACATATCATGTAACACAATGTACATCTATTATTTCATTGTCGTATGTTGCAACTCTTTTCAAATTGCAATCTTTACTCTTCCACCCGGTACGACCTTCATGCCAAAGACTTTCTATTTCTAATCACTCATTACTATTTAGTCCATCTTACTATTGCAAGAGTCAACCCGAATCTTCACACCCTCCTTCTTTCTATTGGTAAACTCAGGAACATTTCACCTTCCTCAGTTTTCCACATTCCTGCAACTCAAGACTCCTTCAAGAGGGTGTATCAAGACACCTCGTAAACTAAATTGCTTTGTCGTTCCTGAAACTCGCTCTGTTTGCGTGAAGGGAACTGCATTTACTTGACTTTTTATGGTTGATTTGTTTTATAGCTCTTGGTCAATCTCCTTTTGTTGTGAGAGAGAGAGAGAGAGAGAGAGAGAGAGAGAGAGAGAGAGAGAGAGAGAGAGAGAGAGAGAGAGAGAGAGAGAGAGAGAGAGCGAGAGAGAGGACGGTCCAGCAAGTCGATATCGGAGTCTGGCAGGGGAGTGGGAGGTCACATTGAAGGTCTGGACCAGAGCGTCGCCTAATGGTGGTGGTGGTGGTAGAAGATCTTGGGGACGAGGTATACAAATGGCAAATTCTGCGACAGGTTACAGACAGATCGATGGTAGATATAGATTTCCCTCCCTCTATCCGTCCCCTCACCATCCCTCCGCCCTCGAAAAGAAGAGGAAAGGAAGGTTACAGACAAAACACATTGTATTCTAAAATTAAACCCGAAACAGAGGCAAGAAAGTAGCTCCTCACTGATAATGATTTCAGTAAAAATGAGACTAAAAGTGAAAGTGAATAGAATAATAGCATTTCAATGAGTTAAGAAAATATAATGAGGGACGGAAGATAGATTCTAAGAAATTATTACTAACTGAACTCTCCTCTCCTCTCTTCTCCTCTCCTTTCTTCCCCTCTCCCTGTCTCACTTATAGATAGATCCTCATTCCAAGTCTTGTTTATCTCTTTTTATAGAATATTCTTGTCTTGACCTTCACTCATTCGTACCCTTCTCTTCCTCTCCTCATTCCCTTCCTTCCTCCTTGCTATTTCCCCTTCCTCCCTGGAGAGAAAAAGTTAGCTAAGTCGAGGAAATGAGCGAGTAACTCCTACCGATGGAGGAAAGACATTTAAGGGAAAAAAGTAAAAGGAGAAAGAGACATGACTGACAATCTATTTCAATGATCAAGTCCCTCCCTCCTTCCCTCCCTCTCTCCTTGACTCACTCACTTACTCATCGTTCCTCATTCGTGTTCTACTTTTATAGCTTTGTCTATCCTTCCTAATCACCATTACCTCACACCTGTTTCACCCACCTCACGCCACTTGTTACCTTACTTCTTTGTCCTACACACACACACACACACACACACACACACGCACACACGCACGCACGCACGCACACACACACACACACACACACACACACACAGACACACACACACACACACACAGACAGACACGACAAACTTCCAGACAGCCCCAGCAAACTAGCACAGTCGCCCTTGCCCTACTTCTCCCTCTCTCCCTCCACCTCCCCTCCGCGACGTCTTGTATGGTTTCTCAAAGTCTCATCGGAACCACGAGACTGTGAAAGGCAGAGACGGACGGCGTTCAAGATGTTAGCGAGTTGTTGATTGTAGTGTGAGAGAGAGAGAGAGAGAGAGAGAGAGAGAGAGAGAGAGAGAGAGAGAGAGAGAGAGAGAGAGAGAGAGAGAGAGAGAGAGAGAGTTCTACGTGACTTTCATATCAGTGGCTTATCGTTACATAGTATAATTTATTCATTCATTCATTACTCCCCTGATGTGACCTTCGTCAGTCGAGTGGTGACGCGGGAGTAACAATATGCTCGAGGCGGCACCAACTGATAGCCAATACCAATATGTATGTGCATCACGTTAACTTACAGAACATGGAGTAAACATTGTCCAGTATACATACATTCATACATATACATACATAATGAATATACACACTTACATACATACATATATACATACGTCTATAAGGGTACATTTAGTGATTATGTATTAACTATTTAGCATACAGCGCGTCATTTTCTTGCTAAACGCGTGTTAAAAATTTAATTGATAGATTTATTGATTTAATTTTTTTCTCTCTCTCTTTTCAGGTGAGTGTTTGGGCGAGACTACAAGGACGTTCATGTGGAGGCCGGGGAAGGTGGGGCTGTGGTGGTGGTGGTGGTGGTGGAGGTGGTGCTGTGGTGATGGTGCTGTGGTGGTGGTGGAAGTGGTGCTATGGTGGAGGTGGTCTGAAGGTGGTGCTGTGGGGAAGGTGGGGATGCGGTGGTGGTGCTATGGTGGGGGTGGTGTGAAGGTGGGGGCTGTGGTGTTGGTGCTGTGATGGTGGTCTGAAGGTGGTGATGTGGTGGAGGTGTGAAGGTGGTGCTGTGGTGAACCAGTAAGGATATGGGATAAGGTCTTTGGGAAGAGGAGACAGGCGCCAAGACCTGGAGGATGAATAGACAGAGAGGCAGGCAGGCAGGCAAGGACAAACACATACAGACAGACAGACAGACGGACCCACAAGGACAAAAAGGTAAACAGATGACTCGCACTTCCTTCCCTCACTGGTTCTTCATCGGAGTCGTTGAACAATAAATCTCGGAACTATTGGGGTCTGACGCCTCGACTAGACTTAGCGAGGAATGCCACCACTCCGCCGACGCATTCCCCAAATACACTGTGACCCGCGGGTATAAAAATACCCACAACGCCTCAGGGGCGGCCCAGCTGAGGGGTGCTTTTGGGTGGGGGGAGGGAGAAGGGCTGTTTTTGTTATGGGGTAGCCTCTTCTGAAGGGCCATTGAGACTATTACTTCCTCGCGTGACTCAGAACGAAGAAACTTTGCCGTGGAACGTGTGTGTGTCCTCGCTGATGTCTCGCCACGCCCGACGGCTGGAGCGCCGCCTCATTCAACGCCACCCAGCCGTATAGGAGAGACGCCCTTCAGCAGCTACACGACCTCTTCGTCCTCCCCTCGCGACGCAGTGCTGCGCAGGTGCTTACGACTTGATATCAAAAGTCAGGTACCTGATGTAGCGCGCGTGGCGGGGGGACCAGTCGTCCAGAGATCAAGAAACCACCTGCAAGACGGTGTGCTTGGAAGTCACCAGCCTGGAATGTGCCCAGCAGTAGGAGCCTCAACTACGCAGCAGCAGCATCACCGCCACCGCCGGGTCGGTCGCATTTCCTCCACACTTCGGTAGCTCCTTTGTATTAATCCCCTACATCCCCCACGGCAGCGCACGCTCTCCACACATTCCCTCCCCAACACCACCACCGCCACCTATATTCCCACGCCGCGCCGCCCTGCACTGCCCTATATGTCTGTCACGCGCCGCCCCGTGTTGCCCAGCCTTGCCAGCCTCTCTTAAAACACACTGTCCCCCTGAGCGCCCCTATTATAAAGCTGACAGGGAGCCGCACCTTCTCTTGAAGCTCGCCGGGTCCTAGGAGAGTGTATTCTTACGTGCACCTGGACTGTGTATGGGAGCACCCGGCCCGCGCACCGTTTGTAACCTGTATACGTGGGAAGGGCATGGGGCAGGGAGTGGCCGGGCGGGAAAACTTATCATTTTGCCGTCAAGAACGTGAGGCCGAGGCTGTAAAAACTGTCTAACAGGGTACGAGTAGGCGGGCACGCTAGGAGTTTGCCCAGAATAATCCCTCCTCCTCCTCTTCCTCCTTCTCCTCCTCCTCCTCCTCCTGCACACCGGGTGGTAGGCGAGAGGGAAGTATGGTGCTTAGGTGCGGGTTACCGTGTTAGGAAGCAAGAGGTGTAGAATCAACAATATACGAGGCAGGAGTCGCGTGTCCCCCTCCTGGTCTTTCCCATTTCGAGGTCGCCGCCCAAAGTTTCACCACTGATGATGATGAATATTTGAATTAATGTTTGTCGTGAGGGTGAGGTAGCACAGTAGGGCTGCCACTGGCCGGTAAGGTCCACACGGTTACTTTGGAGATAACTGATAAATAATCTAAGAAATGTTGTCTTAACATACATGTTCGAAAACCATCCATGGAACTTGTAATGGTTTCAGTAATCCTGTTTGGTCCATTAGTGGTTTGTGATAACACAAATATTGATACAAGTACAGAAGACCAAACTCTGGCCTCTTGTGTACGTAAGGATGTTGATATCACACTAACGCTAGGTATTTATAGTCTCTCCCTCCCTCCCTCCCTCCCTCTCCTGGGCCACGTGTTGCTGCCCAGGGTATATATAGAGGCGGCCACGGGGAAGTGATGGACGGCGGCCCGGCAGACGGAGGGGGGTCGAGGAAGGCCAGGAGGGTACGCTGGAAGGATGAGGGGAGGCTCATGAAGCTTAAAGAATGAATATATATATATATATATATATATATATATATATATATATATATATATATATATATATATATATATATATCCTGTATGGAGGCAATGAGATGACGACATTTTATAAAAGATGGAGGTGAATACAATTTATGACCGAGACTAAAGGAGAAGGAATATAAAGAATAAACTAAAGGAGAGAGAAAGAGCGACAAGGGTTTGATGATAATGACGAAACACAGGAAGGCTGAGTTCCCTTTGAATTCAGCATTTCACTTTGCTGACCTAGTGCTGCGTCCTACCGGCCGCGGCTCAGCGGATGCCTGACTATTATAGTTGACGTCAGGTTTTGCCACGCAGCGATGAGTTGATGCGATGCAAGAACCAGCGTGGTGCGGTGCAGCCAGGCGCTGTTGTGTGGCGCGGCGGGTGCAGTAGAGAATGGAGGCGGTGGTGAGGCAAGAGCTGTTTGAGGTGTTGTAAGAGGGTGAGGTGCGGCGGGCAGAAATGTGGTGCAGACGGGTGCGGCAAATAATGTTACAAAGGACAACAACAACCCACCAAGAGATGGTTGTGTTTGCTTCCGTCCACAGCTGTCTCCGCGACCCCCACATCCCCCTCACTTGGCTTTGGAGACAACTTCGACACACGCTGAACGGCCTCTCCCTCCCTCATCAACCCTTTGGCCACACTCGGGCCCGCATATCAACACTATAAGACAACGAGCCGCCCCGTTAACAAACCTATGCACCCTTCGATTAGAGTGACTCAAACCGCTTCAGTTAAAGTGATGGGAAGTCTTGATGAGGGGACCTGGATGTCATTCACACCTAGGGATGGAAGGGCAAAGAGACAATTAGCGCCCCGGTAACACTGGCTTCTTCCACAACCTAGACCTGCCTAAGGTTACACAACTGAGCGGGTGAGGCCAGTAGGGCGGGGGAGGAGACAATATAATGTTACGTAATGATGTGCAGCCACCTGCTACGAAAGGAATTCGTCCACGCACGCATTCTTACACACACACACACACACACACACACACACACACACACACACACACACACACACACACACACACACACACACACACATCCACATCTTTCCACCGAATCCATAATATTTCCTGATCTTGCAACACTTTGAAATATTTCTATACATTTCTTTCTTGCTACATCACACGTCCAGATATCTTCATGCAATGCATTCTACCGCCTTCTCAGACCTGCTTTACGACTGAGTTTCAACAAGACCAGTTTCGGCTTCCCCCCCAACTCTTCTTTTCTCTGCCTGCCTCCGCCCGCCTTTCCAAAAGCTGCCTGACGGGGAAGCGAGGAACCACTTGTAGGGCGTCTTACTATTGGTCCTCCCTAACCTTCAGCTTGTTGATGACGTAGCTAAGGCAATAGTGCGCAGTTTCTCTCTCTCTCTCTCTCTCTCTCTCTCTCTCTCTCTCTCTCTCTCTCTCTCTCTCTCTCTGCCATGCCGTGAGTGGGTCGACGCACATCAAAAGCACGCAAGACCGTAATAAGCCCTAAGGTCAGTTCAGACGCTCACAACAGTCCCTAAGAACATTTAATATCAGTCAGCGCAACCTTGACATAATCCAGTTGAGTCAATCATCAAGTTCGCTGTTTATTTCGTTTTCCTCTTTCTTTCTTCTTTTTTTGCCTCCTCATGCTAAATGGAGACTTCGTAGAATGTATCGAAGAAGAAAAAAAGCTGTTTTGGCCGATAATGAGACTAGGTGTTGAGAAGAATCTTAATGCATGAGACACCTAAGTAATTTAACCCCAGGTGTGTGTGTGTGTGTGTGTGTGTGTGTGTGTGTGCGCGCGCGTTTGGGTATTAAATCATGTGCAAGGCAACACCTGCGTAATACCTTTATACTTGTAGTGAGTGTGTGGGAGGCGATAATACCATTTCACGTCACTCAGCCAGCATCGGTGTCCTCCCTCCTCCACTGTTTATTAATAATATTACTATCATTATTATTATTATTAAAATCCTATGATATGGCGACTTTTCTCTCTCTCTCTCTCTCTCTCTCTCTCTCTCTCTCTCTCTCTCTCTCTCTCTCTCTCTCTCTCTCTCTCTCTCTCTCTCTCCCCACATCAAGTCATCCACTCCACTCTTGTCTCTTGAGGAAAAAAAATCGTGCCTATGCCATCACGCGAGTATTTTTTTTCTTTCTTTTTTTTATTCCTCACGACTGCCACGCTCCATCGGGTGGCTGGGAGTCCATGTCCACAGTCCATGCTCAGACGTGCCCGCGTGACGTCACGAGGGACAGGTGTGTGTGTGTGTGTGTGTGTGTGAGGGAAGAGAGAAGGGTCGGGAAGGCGACTCCCAACACGATTATATTCCGTGCACTATTAGCGACCCTGAAACTCGACCCTTAGGTATGACATTCCTGGCTGTGTCCGAGCGTCGCCCTGGTCTGCACGGCCGTGAGAGCTGCGTACAGAAAGGGAACACAAGGCCCAGGTGCTGATCAATGCACCTTCGAGGGAAGGTGGAGATTATGGCCAAGAGAGAGAAAATAATGGAGGAAAAATCCGCAAGTGAACATCGGGTAGGCAGAGCAATGTTACCAAGGACCCGGAGGGGAAGACCTGACAGGGCGCCGCTTGGCACCCGCTGCCTTGTTTTCAAACATTTTATTGCTCCATCGCCTTTTCCATTGCTTTGTGCGTCTGCATGTACCCAAACTATCTGCATCCGTTGTACGAGGTGTATGCACTGAAGAAGACAAAAACAAGTAAAATACCGCGGAACGTAGACTTTGGTGCAGTGCAAAATAGAACAGAGCTCGCGCGTTGGCAACACTTGCGGGAAGGCCAAATGTGCGCACACCAGACCCATTGATGACGACCCGCTGCTGCTGCCGCCGAGGAGGGGTGGGGGAAGGGAAGGGGAGGGGAAATTCCCTCTCACTTTCTCCCTCCTCCAGATCCATATTTCCTGCAGCTCCTCTACGGTAGATATGGTGGGAATATGATAAGACAGGAGTGTAGAGTCACCGTGGAGGTGAGCGGCATGGCAGGCAGATGAAGAGGTGGAAGTGAGTGAAAACTGCTGCAACGCAGTGCTCCGTCTGGGCTGGGCTGGTGACGTCACACTGTCTAGACGGCCGAGCGCCAAGGTGTCCTCTGCCAAAGTTTCTCTTCGTTCTTAATTGTTCACGCCATAGAAGCTAGTTTTCCTCATCGTCGACTGGGCAGGCGAATGATATGCATGCATTGCCACTGGTTTAGCAGCACAGGTTCAGTCAGCCAGTGCCGGGGCCAGCCTGGCAGATGTGCAAGGACAGAGAAAACGGTAAATATTGGGTCGCGAGAGTCTGCTGCGGCAAACGGTGCTGCCATCACCGTCTCTTTAAATATTAAATGTCTTCTCGTGCTGGACCATCCTGAGGCCGTCCATGCTTCAAGTTCCCGCATCGTCTGCCTCAGCCCTCAGGTTATGGCGGGCACCTTGTCCTCCCCAGCCACTCGACCCTTGACCCTGCAAGCTGGAATAGGAGTAGTGGCGGCGGCGGTGGCTCGCTTCCCGTATTAGCGAGACGGGACCGCCGCTGCTGCCACTAGTCACTCCGCCAAGCCATAATAACCTGGCGCGGCGGTGTGGCTCAAGGCTGCAGCTGGTCCCGCCACGTACCCCCCACCTCCTCTCCCCCGACCCACTCCAGCAGTTTGGACGTGAGGAAAGGGAGCAGCTACCGAGGGCGAATGCGATGTGAAGGACACCTCCCTTGGTGGACTATTGTATTGGTGGGAAAACAGACATTAGTGGAAGTAGTGTGGCAGAGAGAGGGTTGTACTTTGGTGGCCTTTATCGCACTGTTGTTACTGTTGTTGTTATTAGTTGTATGAGAGTTGTTACTCTTGATAAGGAGGATTAGGAGAGCAAGTTGCCTGCATTTCGTGGGTAGAGGAGACTCGGTCTAGCTTATAGCAATAATCCCTGCCGTTTATGTAATGTGTATCTGTCCAGCCGTGTGTGCATAAGGGCTTATCTGATTGCATTCACCAAAATCCAAGTAACTTACTATTTTTTTGGTGTGGTGGGGAGATGGGGATCACAATTTTGCAGCCACGTCACCACCAGCTGCTGCAAATCCTACTTTCCCGTGAGCTGCTAGTCTCGCTAATCCAAAACACCACACATTTCACATTTCACTTCACTTGGATACACTTTGTTTTTCATAAGTGTATGCAACATTTAAGGAGTTTGCACCTCCATTCAGTATTTCATTATCATTATGATTCTTATTGTTTACTAACCACATTCATGAGAGGAGAACGAACAACCCTCACCATCAATACACATGGAGACAAGGCGGCTCCTTCACCATCCGCCTCCATATAGAAAGCACATAAGACAGTCAAGATAATTCTAACAGTCAATTTCTTCTCTTTCCAGCTGTGACCCACTTGGATGGCCCACTCATCACCAGATTACTGAAGCTGCTGGAGGCTCTAAAGAGGCGAGGCCCCTCATTCTGCCGCTGCGGGAATGTATGTCACTAGTGAATATCCTCATCATCCCGCCACGCACATGACGGATGAACACTTGAATGTAGGCGAAGGGTGTGTATGTGTGTGTGTGTGTGTGTGTGGCTGGATGTGGGCGGGGCTGGGTCGGGTTCCTGGTTGTTGACCGGCATGGGCGGAACTGCTAGTTTGCTCGCCCTACAAACAGCCATTAATTAGGATTCCCACATCACAAGGCAGCTTACGACCCCCAGCTTGAGTCTTTCCATGGCAGTCAGGCTCAGTGACATTCAGGAAAGTGAAGGCTGCGTGGGGTTTCAAGTGCAATTCGTTCCCTCCGCTAAACGCGTGAAAGAAATCTGCCCCATGACATTTCTTACTGCCTCCCTCTGTTAAGGTGCAGAGCGTTAAAAGAGTAGTTGGCATCAGAGCCCAGTGTGGTGAGGTAAGAAGCCAAAAGAAGAAATATCAATTAATAAATACGTAATCAAAATATGACGTTTGTCTACGATTGACAAAACCATATTAGTAAATTCCGCCTCCCAAGATAGGACGGCATAAACTTGTTTAATAATGCGCTCCCACAAAAAAATGTTTACTTGCAACATTCATTGGCAAGAGTCATGATAACTAGACTCGAGCCATCCCTTAGGCCTCTCTGCTGGCCCACTCCCTCCCTCTTTCATTCAGACCCGCTCGTCCTCTCGGAAGATAACTAATGTACCATCAAAAGGTCACTTAAAGGTGTCTGAAACCCCCTCCCGACAAGGATGGCAGCAGTGTAGCCAAAAGCGGCAGCAACTCTGAAAACTAGGATGCCTGATATCTCTTGAAGGATGGGAGCGAGGCTACAACACTGTTAGACGTCAGGAAGGCTTAGCTAGTGACGCCTGGGTGTGTGTGTGTGTGTGTGTGTGTGTGTGTGTGTGTGTGTGTGTGTGTGTAGGGGCCGAGAGACATGGGTGTCGCCCTCCGTTCATTTCGTATCTTCCACCTCCATGCCACCACCACCGCCGCCCTTCCCTAGATGTCTCCGCCTTTGGAAACGGAGCGTGCAAGTTTTTCTCTCGGTAAGGAGTTCATTCCGGCAATTTTCCTCCGCGGCAACAATAGTAATTTATCATCGGGCCGCAGGAGAGGTACAGGACCCCGACTCACATGCTATTCACTTGACATCGGAAGTGACGTCACCAGAGTGAGGGAATGAATGGATGGAACAGGATGGGGGCGGGGCGGTAGATTCGTAGTCCATTCACGACCTTCTGCGAGGCTTGGCATCATGCAAATGGAATGTGGTGGTTCATAATATGGGACGACTCAATCGCGTGTATTAATGAAGGAGTCGCCTATGACGTTATATCAACAATGTCTTTGTGCCGCGTCTGGTGTACATCCTCCTCGTTGTGACAAGAAACAAGCGTGACAAAATAAGGCGGTGTGGGAAAATGTGGAGCCTGCTTCACACAGCTGGGGCCTTGACGTCATCAAGTATGTGAGACGTGAGTGGCCCTACCGACCGGACGGTGAAACATAGCTCCCATCTGATTGGACGAGAATCCTTGACGTCACTTTTCCGAAACACCGATTGGGTGCCGGAGGCGGTGATTGGTTCAAGGGCCACATTCCTGACGATCCCATACGAGCCGCACCCGGACACGCTGCTGATTTCAGAGGTTTGCCGGCTGTTGGGTCCCCAGTTCATGGCAGTGCAAGCGAAGCCGTATCATTATTAGTCGCAGCAAAGCGTCAAGGCCGAGGCACCAGCTCGCTGCGACATACCGCTCGCCTCTGCATGACCAAGAATGTTCAACTTGTGGCTAAATGATGAGTTGCTATGCTATTCAAGGATGAATGAAGATGTACTGACCCTCGCCCCTCCGTAGGCTTGGGTGCAGGGGAGGAGGGGAGGGACGGTCAGGGGTGGCAGGGAGAGGACGAAATAACTGGGGTGAGTGGATATAAACGAGGACCTTCTTGATGAGAAGGGCGTGGATCAAGGGTTGAGGTAGATGTGTGGGTGGAGCAGTAACTTGTGGGGGAACAGACACCTCAGATTATAGAAAAGAGAGAAGAAAAAAAATCATTATTTCATGTAAGGATTTTTTTTTTTCTCTCTCTCTCTCTCTCTCTCTCTCTCTCTCTCTCTCTCTCTCTCTCTCTCTCTCTCTCTCTCTCTCTCTCTCTCTCTTCCGATGGTGATAAGTCCCGCCTGGCGCCTCCCCACACCTCTCTCCTTCCCCTTGGTTCATCCCTGCCTGTGTCTGGTCGTCTTACTCCCCCTTCCTCCCCGCTGCTTCCTCCTCCTCTTCCTCCCTTCTCCCCACCCACGTCTATCCCTTTCCTTCTCCCTTTATTCTTTCCAAAGTCTAGTCATTTCTCCTTTCCTATCCTCACTTTATATAGGACCGCCCACTCCCACCCCCAACTAATTCCTCCTCTTTCTCCTCCTCCTCTCTCCTCCTCACCATACCCTGCTTGGTTCTGCTGCCCGTCGCCTTTAGTCAGGCTTAGTTGTTGCATGGCTGTTTCCTCGACTGACGTGTGTGTGTGTTTTCTGCTGACATTATACCTAGTGGGAGACTGATGAACTCTCCTCCTCCGTCCTTCAATCCTTCTGTTGCATCAATACGAACAGGACGCGATAAGCCTCCTTCCGTTCTCCCCCGCCAGCAGTTTCTCATATATGAGGGCCAAGGACACACTAGCTGAGTCCCGCCGATGTTTTTCACGCCGTCCATAACACCAGGGAAACTGTAGCGATTGTATTGGTTCGTGTTACCAAGTCCAGGCGGCGGAAGACCTTGGGGAAGGTGACTGAGCCGGCAGAGGTGGGAGGGCGGGGACGGGCTCGCGGTTAGGAAGTCGTGACACCCGCGGGGAAATGACGCCGCCAAGGAGGAAGCGAGGGAGAGGAAAGGGTAAGACGCAGGGAATATCCACTTTTTATTTTCTTTTAACGAATGGAGGAAGGCGAAGTAAGAGCTAATAAAAGAAAAGAAGGAAGTAGGAAGAAAAATACCTGCTTGCTCCTGCTCCATCTATTAAACAAACAAAATAACCACCTTAACTTGCCGCAGTCCTGGTAGTAATTGAGTTAAGACAACGTGAACGAGCCTCACCTTGGTCACCACACCCACCCACACACTCTTACATTATCGACAGCGTTTTCCTCCACTAGCCTCGCCTCGCCGCGCCCCAAACACGTGGACTCCTTCCCCCCTCCCTGGCTGCACCCCTGTTAATGCACCACCGACCCTCACACTCCTGAAACTAGCATAAAAAAGGAGGAACATTCTCGGAAATTTCTCCTGACAAAGTATTACTGACATCATACAGAGGCGGATAAGGAACGGACATACGATTCCCAGTATTGTTGTCAGCTGAGTTTACCGCTAAGCTTGCACAACCTTCCCTTTATAACCACACGCTGCCCGCCGCCGTGACTGGGTTTGGTGTGGGCGGCCAGCAGAGGGTAGGGCGGGAGGGATGCTGTTGTCAATGCCGCGCCACAATTACACGATTGGGGCTTGTGACACAGAACTCCCGAATGTCAACTTCCTCTCCATTCACACACAACCCTAATTACTAGGGTCTGAAGGGGCAATTTGCCTTGGATGCGACCCTTCCTCCCTTCCTCCCTCCCCATCGAGAGCTGCTCATTCCATCCTACTTTCTCTTTCACTGCTGTCACTTTTATTTGTTTTGGTTATTCACATGCACTCTCTCTCTCTCTCTCTCTCTCTCTCTCTCTCTCTCTCTCTCTCTCTCTCTCTCTCTCTCTCTCTCTCTCTCTCTCTCTCTCTCTCTCTCTCTCTCGTAATAGCTCACGCCCACTCCCCCGCCCACACGACACTAAGCCAGACTCCTCCCTACAACCTACTTCCTCATCCTTTCATGAACTGAGGAAAAAATGAAGTTCATTCTTCAGTTCATTCTGCAGGATCAATTACTCCTTCCTCCCCCAGCAACCCTTTCTATCCTTCCCCTTCCTTCTCACTCCCTCCTCTTCCCCTCCTGACCCTCCTCTTCCTTTCCTTCCCTTCCCCTCCTACACATCCGCCGCTCCCAGTGTTACCAAAGCAACTCTTTTCAACTGATTTCTTTCAAAGTTTTCATCAATGGCGGAGCTGCGTCGTCGGTGAGACTAAATACATTCCCGCATTTTGTGATCCTTTTTGAGGGGAGAGGAGAGGAAGGCGTCACGTTATCTGGATGTTACTGTCATTGTCGAGGCCTTGAAGGGGAGGTTCCGTGCGTGGGGCGGGGTGAGGGAGGGATGTATGACGGAGGTGGTAACGCTGCAGCTGTCGCGGGGGTTTTCCAATGTGCTGTGGTAGTGGGGAAGGGGTGGTGGAGGACAGGCACTGGGGAGGCTCTTGCTTTCCCCTGACGCACCTTCCTGCTCTTCCCCCTCTCCTCCTCCTCCTCTTCCTCCTCACACTCCCTCACGGTGCCGTCTGGATTACCTTGCTTGGCAGTCTAAGCTCCCGTCGCCACAGTCTACTCACTCGCGGCTGTAACCGTCTAACTCGACCTTATCTCCGAGACCAGTTAAAACAAGGGGGAAAAAATATCCCTAATCTTCCTGTCATCAAATCAGTTCCCCGTTTTTTTACTGATAAGAAGGAATGACGCAATATATCGCAGTGGGGGAGCAGGTCACCCACTACCCACCCCCGACACCCGACACCCGAACCCGCCCCTCATGTATGCTTTAAGATAAAAAGGATAAACAGTTCTCCCCCAAGCACTTCTACAAAACCACTTGCGTTCACACTAGGAAAGTAAGGAATGCGTTGCGACATTTTCCGACGAAAGCCTTCAGATGCGTCACGGCGAGCCACGTGAGACAGTAGCGCGCCTTTCCTCCGCCTTACCCTGCTGTCCTGACACAGTAGGAGCGCCTTTATCTCTGAAAGGGAAGGTTAAGGTAGTGGTGGTGGTGGTGGTGCGATAAGGTAGGAGGTCGCGGGTTTGATTATCGCCTGGCTTTGTCCTTCGTTATCTGAGCCTCACGTTACTGCCACCGCCACCAAGCCTACCTACCTACACCCTCACCTCTGTCCTAGCCTCTCTCGGCATCACCTCCTCCGCCAGCTTCACTACCCCCTCCGCCGCCGCCGCCGCCGTCGTGTCGCGCTGGCACATCGATACTCAGACCGCAGCGCATTAGGGAAGCCAAATACAACACACGCACGCACGTAAGGAAAAGAAATATACCAAGGCCACTGGCGTCTGTCGTCTACGTATGCCTGGAATTTCCAAGGTGTGTCAGCCGTGGACATCTTCGAGGGCGGCGAGTGTTATCAGTGTTTGTGTGTGTGTGTGTGTGTGTGTGTGTGTGTGTGTGTGTGTGTGTGTGTGTGTGTGTGTGTGTGTGTGTGTGTGTGTGTGTGTGTGTGTGTGTGTGTGTGTGTTTCAAGTATTACAGCCTTGTCTATGGGCGGGGGTTTCCCAGCGAGAATAAGTGAGCCGAATCAGTAACAGCTGGATGCGCCTGGCACGGCCGGATGGACAACTGACAAAGAGATTCACTGGAAAGCCCAACCACGCGGCCACAAAGATAACACGGCTTCAAATAATTACATAATTCGGCGTCAGTACTGCCAGTCTGTCACCACCTCATCAACCTCGCGTGATTCAGTTCAACATAGGTTAGTTAGTCAGCCTACCACTGTCCCCTCAACAAACGGGCGCCGACTCGTGTGATACATACAGGTCACCGCTATGCAAGATTCACGGAAGGAAAACAAAAGCAACTCTCTCCGAACCCGTCATTGTTCCAACAGCACTACCGCCACACAATGCACTAAGCCCTTCCTTCGCCACATGCAGCCTCACCCTTCCTCACATTTTCATTATCACACAACACGACTTAGAAAAGCAGATTCACGCATAAAAAAAAAAAAAAAATTCCATCATCACCGGAAAACAGTGTAACCTCACGCTCACCCTTAGAGCATAGAAGCGAGTGTTGTCTTGGCCTGCCGACGTGCTGCTAGTTCTTAGATATTAATACTCATGCGATTACATTCCTCATCTCCACACAAGCGAAGAGCAAGTTAATTAATGAAGTTTAACAACGCGTCCCTTTGCTTTTTCATAATTACTGAATACTCGGAGGCCCGAAGAGGGATGGAAGAGGGAAGGGGTGGGATGGGCGAAGAGAAGGGTATAGGAGAAGGGAAAAGAGGTGTGGGAGGGAAGGGGCGCGTTAGGGGTGACAACTTAGGAGAGGTACACAGGGACGTAAGAAGGGCTTGGGTGATTGAAATTTTTGTTTTTGGTGTGAGGAGCGTGTCGTGAGGGTGAGGTGGGGGCGTGAGGGGTAAGAGGAGAGGAAGGGACTACTCAGTTGGGAGAGGCATGACACAGCTGCGCCATAGACATTACTGCGTCGCGCGGGTCTTCCTCCTTGTTTGTTAAGGTGGTGAGAGAGGCTTCACATCCCGTTCCACCCTCTCCCTCCCTCCTTTTCCACCTCTCAGCTAGTCTGTCAACTACTCTTCGAGCCCACTCTCGTCACCGCTGAGTCGACCAGTTTTATGTTTGACATTTAAAAGAAATTCTTCGTTCCCACTGTGTCCGTCGCCTCTCACTCATTTACCTGTGTGTATGTGTGCGCCATATATATATACATACACGTATATATGCAGTTTATTGATTAATCTGTTTGAATTATCTTTCTCTGCCAGTATTACATAAGGGGATGAATCGAAAATCAAATATGAAGCAGTAGCGTAATAAATACGTCTAGAAGGGTGGGTTGGCAGGCTGACCGGCAAGTTTCAAAGCTGAACAGCGAAGCAGATAGAACCTTCCACCTTACGTCACGAGCACCCTGTGTCGGCCATGGAGGGCTCAGGTGTCAAGGATAGTTTGGGGACAACTACACTTGCCTAGCTAGGGTTTAGTCTCGCAGGGGCGAGCGAGCAGCGATCACCACCACCACATGAATACGTAGAGGCAGCTGGCGGCGCACACGTCAGCACGTGGCACTCCGGCAGGGTGCCCACCCGCTCCAGGCAGCAGTCCTGCTGACGCGTCATAATGCGACGCAGCTGTAAAGTCACAATGTGGCCTGACGGCAAGGTTTTAATCACAGTACAGCAGTGACAGGGGACAGGGGACATGCCTCCCTATCATCTATCACGCGCCCGCACCGTCAACTTATCCTTAAACGCTGAAGGAAATGACTTATCATAATATTGGAAAAACCAACGCTGTTCTCCCGTCATCACCACCTTTCCTTCATACCACTCATGCAACTTCAGCTCACCAACACCACCACTATCACCACCATTTCACAATACAAAGTCGCACGACTAGTACCACGTCGCATGACTCAGGTTACACCATCACCACGTCGTTAGAAAGCAGTGTTGCATCATCGCCGCACCCATGCCCCCAACAGACCATGTCCTCCCGGCATTGCCTTGCCCTGCGCATCGCATGGGGGCCGCTAGGGTGCCCATAATACCGGGACCACCGTTCAGAGTGGTTCACAAAGCCTGTCTTAGTGAGTGACTAAATCTAATAAACATAGTCACCCGCCGATGAGCCTCCCGCGTGGTGCCGGGGAGACCAGGTTTGGGAAACTAATCTATACTGTGCCGTTGTCGCCGCTGCCTCCTCGCGGTGCTGTCACTTGGAAAAAATATATATACATATAGATATGATGCGGATGAAATTGTCTGTCATAATTTAATCATCACTAAATCCATTTTAAGGATAATTGCATTTACAAAATTATTAAACAATTTCAGATTCAAGGTGATAAATAAGAACTAAATGTCTTTGTCGGTAAACATAAATGTTGGTGATATTCTTCGAGGCAAATCAAGAAAGGAGTGTCGCAAAATTCGGTGGTCCCCGAGTTCTCGTGTTCACGGTGATGAGTCTGGACTGTACGTGGCGGTGATGTAGCAGCGTCACGTGACTCGGCAGACAGCACGATCATTGTATTTCTTATATTCTAATCTGTTCCGCTCATTTGAAAGCAGCAAGACTTCTCGGAGGTAAGAAAGGAGCCGCTGCCTGCACGGCCACAGTTGAGGGGATTGTGGTCTGTAGATACACGCTCATGTCGCTCCTCGCCTCATACACTCCCTGTACGCGCCGATACGGAAAGCAGAATTGTCGAGAAAGATTAAATGCTTCTCTTTCACAAAGCTTTATTCTGTGTTTTTCGTGACTGACTAAGAAACGTCGTCAGATGTTCACGAAATTCGATGAAATCTTGCACTGCTCCCGTTGGTATGGCTGCGTGATAAGCGATGCAGGATTCGTGCAGGCTGTGTGTCGCCGCTGAGGGTGGGCGGGCGTCATGCCGGCGTGAGTATCGCGGTGACTCACAGGAACCATCTGTCCTCGGTCAGTAATCGCATCCTCAAACTTGTGCATTAAATTCTTATTTCTCAAAGTGAAATAATTTTGTGGACAAACTCGGAAACCTCGCAAATGGCGAGAAAACTTGGTTCAGCTTTCTTCCGAACCACTGCAACCTTGGGAGTAAGTGGAACGTGGTTGTCACAGCAGAAAACATTCCAGGAACTGAATCTAGCCGTGTGGTCGTTGTTTTCGTTCTTTGCCTGGAGATGCCACATAAACACTTTCTGAGGCTGAACTCCGCTGGAGTTTTCCAGCTGCAGAGGGAGGGGGAGGAATGAAAATGGGAGGGGCACAGGAAGTGGTGGTAAGGGGGGTTGATGGTAGTGTGGGGGGAGGAGGGGTTGATGGTGGTGTGGGGGGTGGCGGGGTTGGTGATAAGGCAGTGAGCTAGAATGGTGATGGTCAGTACAACGCGGGAGGGAGAGCGAAGCGCTTGGTCTTGCCTCGCCTCCTCGGCCACCCCCGCCTCCATTATCACTCTCACCACCAACACAGCTGTCATTGTAGCTCCAGCAGCACGAGTAGCGCAGACACAGCAGCCGAGGCGGCGGCTTGCGCGGTCCCTCCCACTGGCTGCAGTGGTGAGAGAATCAGTCGTGGCTGGGAGGTGGAGGCAGCAGGCAGAGGCACATCAAGTGGGATGTACCGCGGCCTCTCACTCTCTTGCCACACCGCGACAAAGCTGCAGCTACTTTCCCGCAGTGATCCACCATCGCTGGACGAAACGGCGAAAGTCTGGAAGAGTTGAGTCATGCCAGACACCCCGCACTGCAACGGGGTTGCAGCTGGCCTTGTGCAGGAGGCGACGACGGGGCAACGCCGGGTGCTCCGCCTCACCAGCTGACTTCCACCAGCCAGCTGTTGGCCACGCCGCACCCAGCCCACCGCGCCTGCTCCTGCCCACCCGGCTCTCTGCAAAAGTGATAGTGCCATTACTCCCAGGACTTGTGCTGTTGTGCGCAGCTGTCCTTGCGTGCAGCTGTAGTGTGTGAGGCTGGGGTTCGCACAGTTGTGTGTTGAGTTCCCACAACATGTTCTGTGACGCGTTGTCTTGGCTAGAGCGACGAACCACCACGTGCTCTGCCACTCCTAAGGATTTCTTATCAGACCCCGCCCCACCGGCTCGTGCTCCATCAGGCTGTGTTGTAGGGGATGGGACCGTAATTTCTGCTGAGGCGTGATTATGGCCAAGTGTTGTGCTCCGCCCGCCTGCCAGCCGCCAGCCAGGCCGGGCCCACCTATTGCGCAACCCGGCAGATCCCGCCTACGTCAGGACCGCGTGGTCCTCCCACCTCCCGACGCCCACACTCCTTGCGGCTCCAGCATCTCGACCCTGGTCCTCGCTGCAGCCCCAGCTCAGTTCCTCCGTCAAGCATACACCACGACACTCCATTCCCTTGGAGGTGTCCTCACGCCTGGAAATTTCTTCACACCAGCTGGTCCGTCAGCGGCTGCGGTGGTGGTCATGGTATGTGACCTGCCCTCTCGCTTGGTGACTCACACCAGTCAATGTCATCCAGTGTTACAGACGCCCCTCCCCGTTCTCCCCTCCCTCCCCTCGGACCACGGTTACTCCCTCCTCGCCCTCCGTCTTCATCCACACTCCTCGGAAGGTGGTAGGCCCGGCAGGCTGCTCCACTTGGTGCACAGCAGTGTGTTAGTGGCGGTGGTGTTGTGATGAGGCAACACAATACACGGACTTTAACCATGCACCAGTCGGTCTTGCCTCTCCTTGGCTGTGTTCAGGTGTTTGTTCCTTTCCTAGTGTGAAGTGACTAACTTGGTCGGGGCAGGACGACACCCACCACCTCATACTTGCTGACGAGTGGGATTACGAAAGTGTGCAGTGAACGTCGCTTTTGTGACCGAAACTTAAAGAAAACAGTGAACACCTTGGAACTCTTCGCCTTTTGGTGCAGGTGAGGCGGTGGTGGGTGGCAGTCGGGCGTGGCGGAGGCTCAACCCGTGCCCGCCGTGCTGGCTTGGGGCGGGGCGGGACTCTAGTGCACGTACAGCGGTTGTGAGGAGTGCGTGGCGGTTTACGTGTGAGTGTGCCTGGAACGTGTGATTGTAATATTGATTAGGCGTAGATATGGCACCGCCGCATCACGTGACACTTGCATGAGAACCCTCCCGGAAAAGATTGTTTATTCATTTTATCTTACTGTGTGTGTGTGTGTGTGTGTGTGTGTGTGTGTGTGTGTGTGTGTGTGTGTTTTCTGCTAATGTCCACAATTTTCTCGAACTTAAGTAATTGTATTCTTAATTTATCCACAACAGGAGATCAAGAAGGATGGAATGGAGCGGCGCCCACGTGTGGCTGCCTTGGTGCCGAGCCATCGTGACCAGATATAAATGTTCATATGTTAATGAAGACCATTTTTTCCTAGTCTTCTTCACAACTGTGCGGGCGCCTGAGCAGCTCACTATTGGCCAGTGGGGATGACAGTGCTTGGTGGTGGTGGTGTAGTGCTGAGGTCGGCGCTGAGCAGGCAAGGAGGTGCATATAGCAGGTTCCCATTCCTGTCTTAGTCACCAGTGTGCTTGAACACCCGTGCATCTCACTCCCACAAGCCGTGATGCAACCTTACAGCCACGTCATTATGGTGAAGACTTACACTGTGTAAAGTTTAACATTTTTCGTGTAAGTCCGATATACACTTATGTCCTTCTATACAGTTGTGGGTCGTACGGAGTTCAATTACTTTTAAACCAAGTAAACTTTTTAAAATCTGAAATAATTTAAACTTATTTTTTATTCGCTTCTTCAGTGACGACCTGCTAACTGCAATCGGAGGAGATAGCTGGTGTCTGTTGGATGAGTGTTGCTTGTTTAAAGTCTTGTGTATGTGTATGTTAGTATTAGTCACGAGTATCCAAGAAGAAACTCACCGGCAAGACTTCTCCGAATCATCAGTCCCCGACAGCGACCTCTTCTATTTCGTCAAACATCCCATGTTCATTGTACTTCATCAGGTGCTCGGCGACAGCGATCCCGGCATCTGTTGGAGTACAGTAGATAAGTGGATGCAATGCTGCCAGACTATGTAACCCTTCAAACCACCGACACTCGGGAGCTACAAGCACGCAAGAACTTTTCAACACCTCGGAAGAAGATTAACCAGTCGACACTACACTCACACACACACACACACACACACACACACACACACACACACACACACACACACACACACACACACACACACACATAATAATATCTGTAGCTGAACTCCATTGTAGAACTTGTATACACACACCCACGTTTCCATGAACCTGCCTTTCCTTTCAGCTCGGTGTGTGGACGTTATCCAACACACTTTCACTGGGACACGGCCGCGCCCGCCACTCAGGTGAAGTGGACGAGCACTGGAGGTGACTTCAAACACTTAACTCCTGTAATGGCCTGAGGGAGCTGATGGCCTCATTTCCTCCACCGTTAGAGTAGCTGGTCTCTGCCGCTTCTCGTCCGCCCGCTTCTCCCCATCATTGACACCAGCACCGTGAACTGTCCTCAAAGACTTGCCGCCTCGACTGGAAGAACTACTACCTATTTCCACGTGTACAAATGTTTTCCTTCCATTACCACTGTTTCTATAGTAAAATACTGCCAACTTGTAACCTAAATGAATATTGTTATTGTGTGTACATGTCTATACATCATAATAAACATTGTGAAAAATACCCCTAAAAGTTTTACTAGATCACCAAAAAGGATAATACCACCTGAATTACTGGTTGTAGGAGACAAACTTTAAAAGATGATACAAATGAAGAACAAAAAAAAATGAGACTAGTAAGAAAGAAATAATAGACTAAAGTAAATTCATGTTGCTGTAGGAAAGAAGTGGATGAAGAGTAGGAAGGACGGGAGTATTATGGACGCAACTTGAAAAACCAATGGAGTGAGGCTGCGTTAGGTGTGTTCTTCTTTAGTAGGAGTGAGTGAGCAGCGGCAACATGTATTCAGACAGCTTTACTCTGATGGATACGGGCTCGGGGAGACTAAATGAAACCATATACATAGTTACATTACGGCCAAAAAAAAAACTACCACCTTCACCTCCATGCAACCTTTTAGTCTCTCACCACTACCTTGCTTCACTATAAACACAATACATGCTACATAACTACTACCTACTACCATCATAGGTATTTGTATACGACCAACATTACAACCACACCATTTCAACGACTAGTTATAAATCATACATACAACCATTATCTCCATATTAACCACCACCAACATTACCACCAATTAGCCACATCACCCCTCCACCATTAATTACTAACCCCCAACTCCACCACAACCACCACCACCACGCTAAAAATAAGACTGGTTACCTATCTACCTGAACACAACTTGACAAACCAGGGCACATGAAAAAAAAAGCAACCAGAACTCAGAACAACGTCGACGATTATGACCGCGGAGAAGCAGGCAGCGACGGTGACTAATAAACATGACAAGTCTTTAGCCAGTCTTTGCTTCAGTGTTAGAGACTTAGTGACGTTCGAGTGGTGTGTATCGAGGCAAGCTTTACCGACCCTCGCCACCTTAACTTACCTTACCTTACCTTGCCTTGCCTTGCCTTGCCTCCCTTGCTAAGACTTTTGGATCTGCGGAACGAATTCACTCACAAAGAGGCGGCGGCGACGTTAGGTTCAGAGGGACGCGTATAGTTAGTTACCTGGTTTTATTTACTCGATTAAGGCTAAGTTACACGAGTTTCACGGAGACACCCGGTTTTGTGGACTAATAAGCTCCTTTCTACCTTTACCTGTCCTGCCCCTGCCTCCCTTGTTTACACTCCCTCGCCTGTTTATGTTGGGGTTTACGTATATGCACGAACCGGATTTAGGACTACTTAACGATCCTGTTCTTATGGTCATGCTGGTGACTTAGCCAACCTAATGTTTATTTACTATTTTTTTCAAACACATTATGTCTATCTGTCTGTGTGGATGGTGGAGGCGGCAGCGTGT
This sequence comes from Metacarcinus magister, assembly GCA_029783475.1. Taxonomy (NCBI): domain Eukaryota; kingdom Metazoa; phylum Arthropoda; class Malacostraca; order Decapoda; family Cancridae; genus Metacarcinus; species Metacarcinus magister. The sequence continues at coordinate 1,186,855 of JAPQNM010000004.1, read as the reverse complement.
GTGTGTAGGGAGGGGGTGGAGGGAGGCCTAGAGGGAAGGAGGTGGAGGCACGTGGGAGGCAGCATTAGTAGGGGATCTGTCAAGTGGTAGTGAGCTTGATGAATTGGCAGCAGGAATTTGAAGTAAAACACGAACAATCTATCAAAGCCGAGGGAGCACAAACACACACACACACACACACACACACACACACACACACACACACACACACACACACACACACACACACACTGTGGAAAATAAATATAGAGAAAATAAGTGATAATGATGATGAATACAGCAATAAATCATAAGCAATACTCAATAATAATAAAAAAAACATTGAAAATATATAGAGGAAAATAAGAAGAGATCTGAAAGAGGTGACAAAACGATATTATGGAACGGAGAGGAAAAAAAAAGACCATGATTTTTTTTCTTTCTCCATTTATTCGTTTATTCGGTATTATGGCATATCTTCCTTCTCATTTTATTTCTCGTGGCCTTACATCCACCTACCTGTACTTCCATGAGGCATCGGGTTATTCATATATAAAACAAACCCACAAAATAATAGATACATCAACAGTTACAATTACACATTATACAAGTGTACAACATTCCCCCGTTACAGCGTCACCTTTCTAGTGTTCATCACAAGACAACACTGGTCCTCGGTGTGGTGACAGACTGACAGACTAGCGACGCCGACTTACTCAACACAGACGTGATGTGGATCTGCAACACCATTTCCTTATACACGAGCTGAGACGAACCAATTGATCCACTATAATGATAACCATACAGGATCCACCCAGAGTCACCCAAAACCACCACAGCCAAATTAGAGCCACTGAAGCTACCACCCACACATGCAGCCATACCTGAAGCACCTAACCAATAAATTATCCACCACACCTACATCCCAGCCACATCTGAGCCACCAATCACAACTAAAGAGACCACACCTGAGCCACCCTCTATACACCTGCTATTCAAGAGGAGCTGCGTGAAAGGAAAATCACAGGTGTTGCTCGAGTAACAGGATTTTTATGGAGTGACAAATTAATCTTTATTGAATTTGAAATGTTTGTCCCACAGGAAAGAAATATGTAATTGAGAAATAATGAGGAAATTAAAACATCATCTTTTTTTTTGAGTGAGTGTGTTTGAATGTTTTTTAAGAACAAGAGAGAGAGAGAGAGAGAGAGAGAGAGAGAGAGAGAGAGAGAGAGAGAGAGAGAGAGAGAGAGAGAGAGAGAGAGAGAGAGAGAGAGAGAGAGAGAGAGAGAGAGAGAGAGAGAGAGAGAGAGAGAGAGAGAGAGAGAGAGAGAAAAAAAAAGAAGTTATGTATTCTTGAAAATGTTGTGTAGGAAAGACTGATCCACCTTCAAAGGCAATTAAAAAAAAAAATTCACAAAAAGTTAACACCTTCACTCCATTCATTGATTTTGTTTTTTTTAAGTGTGTGTGTGTGTGTGTGTGTGTGTGTGTGTGTGTGTGTGTGTGTGTGTGTGTGTGTGTGTGTGTGTGTGTGTGTGTGTGTTTGGCGTGCATGTTGGTGGCGTGGGAGGCGCCCAACACCTGTACGTATTACCATTAATCCAATCAACTCCTTTCGTTCTCACCTTCACAAACTCAAACTAGAGTCGAAAAACCTCACCTCGAACCGGGAACTTTACCACAACAAGTAATGTGTATTATTTTCCTCCCTCTGTTTTTCCCTCTCTACCAAGAATGAATAGAGAATGACATAGTAAAAAAAGAAAAGAAAAAATCCCGGAATTTACTTTGCTTCGAAGTTCCAGGTGAGACTTGAAGCATACACAAGTGATTCACAAAGAAATGAACGTAAACTGAAGCCTTGCCGATATGTAGTGAAGCGGAGGTGAAACACTTACTTCTTATTTATTCTTATTTCTTTTTCTTTTTTTCTTTTTTTTTGCTACTACGGAGGTACCAATAAATTAGCCGATGTTTTGCTTAGCTCCTAAAAAGAGAAGGTAGACAGTCAGGTAATCAATTTGGTTATCCTTAATAAGATCCTGGTAGGAGGTTACTGCTTGACTCACCAGTAAGAAAAAGAATACAAAAAAGGCTAGCAATCTTGTCTGCATATAAGGCAGTGAGTCGTTCAGGTGTTAATTCTCTGTTCGACTCAGTTCTAGGAAGCCTCAACACGGATACACTTCTCAGGCTTGGCACGAACCGGATGCATTTCACCAGCACACACACACCTGGGTGGAGCTGGTCAGGGTACAATGTGTGAGGTCTGAACCACAGATGATAGATACCTTCACGTACCTTCATAAGTTTGAGCACAAACTTTCTAGCGTAGGAGTGGTCTGTATGTCCTTACAAAGTAGCACATTCCATACCAGAGACAGACCCAAATAATTTACTCCTAAACCCCAAATCAGACATCAGTTCCTTGGGCTCTTTTGGTCTTGTGCAGTGTGAGATTTCCTGTTGCTCTCTATTGTTTCAGTATTCAATTACTATATTCCCAGGTGCAAGTGTATGTAGTAAAACATGTAACGAGTCCAACAGTGAGCAATTCAACGTCCATAAAATGACCATCACTTCATTTCACACCGACACTTAACGTGGGAAGCTATCACTGCCTAACAGGTAAGCTCGTCACAGGTGGTGGTTTAAGGCAATCACCTCCTATAAAATATGTACACACCCTTGTATTATAATGTAGTAACGCTACTTTATAACGACAAAACAAAAGGAATGTAACGAAAAAGTGTAAGAGAGACAGAGAGAGATTGCATTATTATTTTTTTATTTTGTGTTTTTATGTTGCAAGTTATGTATAATTTGGTATATTAACACTACAATTTCACACTTTTTACTAACGTATTGTAGGTGTGCTACTCCTCTCTATGACTGCCCCTTGACTTTCCATCCAGCAGAGGGTGTCATGTTCTTTCCAACACGTCTGCTGGAACCTCCCCCAACACCATGCACTTTTTATTTTTTATTTATTTTTTATTTGACTTTATTTCGTGTGTTTTTTGTTGTGTGTCCTTCAAAGGGTCTGTTAGTACTGGAAGACTTTCATATTCTCTCTCTTGCGCTCTTTTCTTTTTTTCTTTCTCTCTTCTCTTCTCTTCTCTCTCTTCTCTCTCTCTCTCTCTCTCTCTCTCTCTCTCTCTCTCTCTCTCTCTCTCTCTCTCTCTCTCTCTCTCTCTCTCTCTCTCTCTCTCTCTCTCTCTCTCTCTCTCTCTCACGCCCTACCCACCTCATCTATCACCAGCAAGTCCTGCCAAGCCCCTCGACATGCAATTCTCCACTAAATCAATTTCACTGCTTCTACTCACGATCTCTGACTG
>JAPQNM010000004.1:1158535-1178535 GCA_029783475.1 Metacarcinus magister | reverse complement strand
GTCCACTTCTTCTTGTCCTCCATCCTTTGTAACTCTTTATAACTCTTCCCTCCACCACCAGGTTTCTTTACCCTTGAAGCCTTTTCCTGTAGCCATTCCAAGTACTTCCCTTATCCTCCTCTACGTTGTATACTTCATTGTCTTCAGCCTTGTATGTGTTTATGTCCTTATGGTCCAAAACAACACTCTTGTCTTAGTCCTCGTCTTACATTGTTATTTAAGTAGCTGGTTAAATTTGAACTCTTTGTCAACTAATAATAGATGTTATTTCCTGTTCTCCACGCTGTGTTCTCCTCAATTTCACACAAAAAAAATGCAACTTAGTGTTAAGATGTTACAAATACCATTTATAATGATTCATATATCTTTTATTGTTTCTGTGCATGCATTAAAGTATTATATATTCCACTACACACTGGGAAACACACACAAAAAAAATATTTCTTTGGTGTTTTAGACATAATACATTTTGTACGTCAAGATATTGATCAAGGTTGTGTGTTTACTGCTGCTGTTCATCTTTATTCCTCTTGGTGTTTGGAAAGAACTCATTTTTAATATAGCTTCTTGTTGACAAATAAATAAATAAAATAAATACAACAATAATAATAATAATGATAATAATAATACTAATGATAATAATAATAATAATAAAAACAAAGCTATTCTGGTGGCCTGATTTGCAATAGCTCCACCTTATAATACGTCCCCGGAGGTAATGTCTTATCTCAAGCACTTTGGTTATACACTTGTCAAGCCTTCCTGCCAGCCTTCCTGAGACAAGCAAAGTGGTGGTGGTGGTGGTGGTGGTGGTGGTTCTATATGTCAGCAGGTCTATGAAATATCTTGTTGATTTATATCTTGATAATGATCCCCTTTCAAACACTGACTTGGTGGTCTGCTGTGGGCCTGGGTACACGCACCCTTGGAACATGCCGAGGTGCGTCCTAGTGTGTATTGGTAAGAGCCACAGTAGGTATGAGTGTCTAGTGTGAGTCCGTGGTTACTGTGGATATAATCAACACTAAATTCCTTATCTGGATTCAGTTCACTTGTATACGTGATGAGTAATGGATGTTCCTGAAGTTTGGTGAAGGAAAATATTAAGGAAAAAGAACTGATGAAGTGAGTTATGTTTTTTTCCTCCATTTTTGAGGGTCAGCTGCTGTCTAATCCATTTTCAGCACAATACAAGCCGTTCAGCAGAAAACAGGTTCATAATAGTGAGCAGGTGAATGGATTGTTGGGTTTCCAGTGTCGTCTTGGTAATTATAATGCATTAAGGAATATTTTCGTGAACTCTGACATCTATGTTTTTGCTTATCTGATCCTTTGCGGCGAGCAAGATAAGATCCAGGAGCCGCCACCACCCCGTGAGCCCGCCCTGCCCCAGGTGGGTGCGGCTGAGGTGTAGTGTTGCCCTGGCAATACTGGGTCTCCCGGGTACCAATACACCCGCGGGGGCTTAAAGACGCAGGACAAAAGAGCCTTCTTGATTCAATTATTGCTGGGGGCGGAGGCAGCGGGAGGGTCGATAGCGGGTCTTCAGCAGACGGTGTAAACAAATGTTGCCAGCAGGGTACTTTGCCCCCGCCCTTCTACCCTAGGAAGGGTGTCCGCCCTGACCGGGTAATAGCGCCGCCGCCAGCAGCGCAGCGTCGGAAATACCGGAGGAGCTGCATCGTGTCACCCGAGGACCCGCAACAACGTGGCGCCGGGCGGAGGGGAGAGGCTCGCCGACACGAGAGCGGCGGCGGCGGCGGTGGGGGTCGAAGAGGACGGTGAGGGGACACACCCTCAGCACCTGCATGCACTGCAATGTGTGTGTGTGTGTGTGTGTGTGTGTGTGTGTGTGTGTGTGTGTGTGTGTGTATATATAAATATATATATATATATATATATATATATATATATATATATATATAATAGATAGATGTAGACATAATAGATAGATGTAGACATAAGGATAGATAGATAGATATTAGATTTCTCTCCATCTCTCTCTCTCTCTCTCTCTCTCTCTCTCTCTCTCTCTCTCTCTCTCTCTCTCTCTCTCTCTCTCTCTCTCTCTCTCTTTCTCTCTCTCAACACTTCCAGTTGTCCCCACGTACACCAGTCCTGCGTGGGCTCGTCGCTGCTAAATATGCACCTCAATGGGCCTCCCGTGACGGTGGCAGGAGCAGCAGGCTCGGGCACGACCCTGGGACATGATTGGCTGACCAAGCGTGACGTCACGACACATGAAATCTAATACACGTAAGTGAGTGAGACGAGGCAGCAAGTCCCTGCAGGCAGCCCGGCCATGCGCTGACCTGGGCGGCGGCGGCAAGGCTCCAGAGACAATGTAAAGCTGATACGGCCCGACCAGCTGCGGCAAAAGGCGTGAATCAATAATATGTGAGTGAAGGTTTCTGTTCCCTTCCCTATACACGCAGGTCACCTCCATGTTCCCTCTTGGTCATCCACTGTGCCTCAGGCCTTCCACAGCTGAGTGTGTTTGTAGCGGGCAGAGAGGGCATCACGTGACGACACACACCACCACTGACACCAGCGTTTAATTAACCACACACACACACACACACACACAGTCTCACACACACACACACACACACACACACACACACACACACACACACACACACACACACACACACACACACACACACACGTAGTAGCAACAATAATAACAATGACAACGACAACAACGATGACAATGATGGCGCCTACTTCCTATTGTATTCCTACTCCTTCGCCTATCCCTCCATCATGGCGGGGCAAGGAGGAGGAGGAGGAGGAGGAGGAGGAGGAGGTGGTGATGGTGGAGGTGATGGTGGTGATGGTGGTGGTGGAGCAGCCAGCCTGGAACTCACTTTACTGAGGAGAAAAAAGCAGCAGCAGGTGACATGATGAATCAGTGAACATATTGATCCAGTCACACGCTGAATTACTGCTGCATTACCTTGGGGACAAAACAGCCATAAAGCCGCCGCTGCAGGAACCAACCAACAGCTGCAGACAACAACCAATCCCCACTCTGGATCCTCCTCATTCCGCGACACTCACTCTCGCTCCAAAGGGGATTCCAGCCGTGCAGACGTGCACCTCTCAGTCCCACTTTTGTCCTGAATCGTCACACATTTCCCTCACCTGGCATGGATTGCATTGATGTTTTCCCTAAATATACATACGTGTGAACATACTCATACGTTACCTCGAAGGAATTTTTTTTCTCATAACTTTGGAAATGTAATATAATTTTCTTCTTCAGTCAAACCTGTTTTCTATTTTCCAGCTCCACAATTTCAGGTAAAATGTCTACGTCTACCTTCGTCAATGCCATCCTGCTGTTGATCAATCCGGAAAATAAGAAGAAACAAAACCTTGACCATCTACAAGCCTTCAATGTTTTATCGACAGGAACCTGCGACCCTTTGTGTAGCAACCTCCTCATCGTTCTGTGATCTATTCCTGACCTTCAAGTCTCCTGTTTATTCTATTAAGCTTTCCTCCCCGTGGTGCTGTTCCAGTTAGAGCTTGTTGCTGTATTCTGTTCAGTTGTTTCTCTGCATCACCAAGACGCCTTGAGTGGGGAGTGGAGTGACCAACAACAGTTTTGTGATAATCTTCGGAATATTAGTTTTATTTTATTTCCCTAAAGTGACAAACGAGTGTGATACAAGAAAATGTTATATGAATAGGATAAATTTAACACATTCATTGACTCGAAATTTAGAAAACTGATATCTACCTCTGTTTCCTTTCATGTCAAAGAAGCAAGGTAACATAAATGAGTGTTAGTGTTCTAAAAGTAAGGCTAATAATATCTGTAGTGTAGTGGGCAGAGCGCGGAAGGAAAGGAATACAGGCAATGCGTGTAATGAATGAGCTTCCAGTGCCCTCTCGATTCATTTCCACACTCCATCAATACACTTTACACAAGGGTTCCAACTGATAATTGAACAAACAACCCAAGTAGTTGAATCCCAAGTTTACTAAAGACAATACAGTATTTCTATCTGCAGTCGTGCAAAAAAACATAATTCTATAAAGAAAAGAAAACTCAAATACACAGAGGTAAACACACCAATACTTAACCATCCACTCAAACAGAGACAGAACGAGGCTTCGATCGTAACCTAAGTATCCTTCCTGTGGCACATCACACCTGGCGCGGCACGTGATGTGAGTTAAGTAACAGTAGTGTGTGCGTAGTTTGTGTGTTGATCTCCTTCGTTATCCTGTGACCTCGTTTCATTGTTATATTTTCCTTTACGTCAATGAAGTCCAATAGCATACGTCTCTGTGTGTGTGTGTGTGTGTGTGTGTGTGTGTGTGTGTGTGTGTGTGTGTGTGTGTGTGTGTGTGTGTGTGTGTGTGTGTGTGTGTGTGTGAATCCCTTTTTTCTAGGTTTTCAGTTTAAATGTTCGGTAATTTACATTTTACAGCTGAACAAAGTTATCATTTTGTATAATTTATTTGACTATATATATGAAATTTGTATTTCTTCTTTGATCTGTTCTGATGAGTCATGTTTAAAATTTAGATATTACTATAAGAATTACATTAATTAAATCAAACTAACAACTATTATACTACTGCTGATGTTGTCTAGTTTGATACAAAGCTTCACAATGAAAGAAAGCCTCGTTACCAAACCATAATCTTCTTATTCAAACACACTGTAACTAAATATGTAACAATAAATGTGTGCAACAATTATTCGCAACATAAACACACAATAAAAAGCGTTCCTTTGTCAAGACTAAGTAACAGACTGAAGAATCAAGTAAAAAAGAGCCTCAGCACATAGTATCCCTTACATATTTTAGGTTTGTTTTTAAATAAGTTTCCCACAACAGGATTTTTTTATAATTTCATGTACTTGACCATGAAACTCCTATATCAGAACATTGAAGTATTGATTTAAGGCCCTGACTGCCAAGCCAGAGACACATCTATCTAGACAATCAGGATCAGGATGTCACAAGACAAGTGCTGTTCACAAACGAGCACATTTGGCAGACCTTCAGAGCAAATTCCCGGTGCCAGGAATTATGGATGGAACCTTCCAAGACTATCGATCACCTCCCTTGTAACGAGGGTTTCTGTCATTCATACGCCTGGGAATAAACTAGACATAGGGACTGCAAGATCATCCTTCATTGGTGATGAAAACCTGGACTCAATAACCATGAACTACCTGTAAAACTGTCCATCTTATACTTAGGATGGAAGGGAAGGGTTCACCTAAACTGTATTCTGTTCATGCTTCCAGACATCTCATCAGATTACCTTTATATTAATCAACCTTGTATATTGTACTGACTTATCTCTATTTATATATATATATATATATATATATATATATATATATATATATATATATACTTGTACACACACACACACACACACACACACACACACACACACACACACACACACACACCTTAGAGGCATCCTCTCTAAATGTACTTCTTCACACTATGTAATCGTACCCAAGGAGTGTCGCAATAGCTCCTTCCTTGGGTGTGTTGATCCCTTCAGCTTGAAAATGATGGGTTCCCTTGAAACAGCACGTCAATAAACAATGATCTGGCATCTAATGAGATGCTCTTCTCATTTTATAACATCCGTTGCCTCGGGCACGTCCCACTTAGTGAAAATAAATAAATAAATAATGTGTAAGTATCAAATATCTGCCTGTCTGATTGTCTGTCAACCTGCTGATTGCTAGCCTGTCTTTCTGCCTATTTATTAGTTAATCAGTGTCCGTCTGTCTGTCTGTCTGTCTATCCGTTTATCTTTCTGTCAGTACGAGTCTCTCAGCTTGTTTATCTCTCTGCCTTCCTGCCTGTCCACGCATCAGCCTTTCACAAAGCTTTGCACCATTGCCATGAAACATCATATTAGCGCCTCGGAGGACGACGTCTCAAGGTAATCCAATTACGCCCAATTACCTTTCAACCTCCTCCGATAATTGAATGGAGGTATTTCAGCATCATCAACAGTCAACATCTCGGCCGATGCCCTCGATCCAGCAGCCATTCCCAACCCTTCCCGTATTAATCATGTCTATTAAACACCCTCACCTGGTGGCACAAACTTTTCCCCAAAAAACATACCCACTATGCATACAATTTTCCTCAAAATCAATTAGCTTATTTGATTAATAAATTCATCATTAACCATAAACTATGTCCCATTGTATCATACAATAATGATCAGCTTCATGTCATTTTTTACCTAAATATTATCCTGCACGGGTTAAAACTTTATTATTTCTGTGGAACTCTTAAGAGCCGATAAAAACTCTCCTCCAAGCATGAACACTGTACTTAGCAGCAGCAATGTGTGCGGTGCAGACTGCAGACCACGCTGCGCACGCCCTGCTGTGTGTTCACGTGTTCCTACGCTCCCTCCACAAGGATGTACACCTTCCAAACTACAGTAATCAATGTAATAAATGCACATCTATATCATTCATGTTGTAATAAAGTATACAAAAATATATAAAAAAACGGTAATTTCCGCGTGTGTCTGATACGTCACGCCGGTGGTGCAACGGCAGCGGCAGCGAGGCGACGGAGGCCCCGGGCGGCGCCGAGGGGCGTGGCGTGCCGGGTGTCGCCTGTCGACCACGTGTTCACCTTGTTATTGGAGGGCGTCCCTCGCTTTCCTATACGTCAGTGTGCCTCGTGACCGTGTGTGTGTGTGTGTGTGTGTGTGTGTGTGTGTGTGTGTGTGTGTGTGTGTGTGTGTGTGTGTGTGTGTGTGTGTGTGTGTGTGTGTGTGTGTGTGTGTGTGTGTGTGTACCTATCCGTATCTGTGTGTTTGGATGCCTGGGTATATGTCTGCTTATCTGTCTGCCTACCCGCCTATAGGCTTATGTGACTGCCTGTCAGTCTATTTATCTATTTATCTGCCTGTCCAGCGCTGTCCGTCTATCTCCGCCAACGAATAATCATATCAACTTACACTTTAACGAACACTTACCACATACAACAGGAACAAAAACGTACTACAGAAAACTGTAATAACAACAACAATAATAATAATAATGGCAATACAAATGAGTAATAACAATAATAGTGACACCATCATCTTACACGCATTCCCGACAGTGAGGTGAGCAGACGACAAGAAACCACCAACAGTAAGTGATCCCAAATGCCAACAAGAAAGTCTGTCTAAGCAGCAAGGCGTGACTGTCACCACAACGAACCCAACTCGCCCCACGTGTCTTGTCTCAGGGCTGGACAGCAACACCTGGCTGGCAAAACAATAATAACCAAGTATATTTCAGGTATAATTAGACTACAATTACAAACGATTATCACGTCATTCCTCTATTAACGCTAACCACGACAAGGATCAAATATTTACGCATCAAGATCCCAAGACCGTCATTACAGGGCTCAAAAATTGCCCACATAACCTGTCGAGGAGCAGCGTGTGATTTATAAGGTCCCCAGACACCCTCCAACTCTAAGAACACACAAGTAAGCTCACACTCTCTCGTTTGGACTTATAACTAATCACAACTTATTCCGCCAACAAATTCGACGATTGATTCCCAGCGGCAGATCAGCGATACTTCCCTCAAGGCTCGCCATCACAAGGTCGTTCAATGAAAAGCGAGACGAGTGTATGGCGTAGTCCCAGGCTTGACGTCACTCGCGGGGGAGGACAAACAGAGGAACTGAAATAGCCGAGGGAAGGAGAGGAGGACATCAAACCTCTCTATGATGCGGAGAAGAAGCTAATCACTTAATGACAAAGAAGAAGAAAAAGAAAAAGAAAAAAAAATAATAATAATAATAATAAGAAGAAGAAGAAGAGGAAGAAGAGAAAGAAGAAGATAATGATGATGATGAAACAATACTACTACTACTACTACTACTACTACTACTACTACTACTACTAATAATAATAATAATAATAATAATAATAATAATAATAATAATGATAATAATAATAATAATAATACGTCATTGAATAATCCTCATAGCAAGTGTCTGTAAAACTATAATAATTTTCTAGTTATCTCGTTTTCTTCTCGTGCATCATCCAAAGAATATTATCATCAATATTATAATTTTCATTAATCTGCGAAGCGAATATTTCATCTTATAAAATAATGCGGCATTGCAGAGAAAAAACGAAACTGTAGCATAAGCCAGACGGTACTGGCGGTGAGGGAGGGAAGGAGGGAGGGAGGAAGGGAAGGAGGGAGGAGGGAGGGACGCAGCAGGGGCGGCGAGGGAGCAGACGAGACGAGACAGGACGTGGGAGGGGAAGTTTAACGAGCCTCGAGGCGGTAAAGGGGAGGGAATGGGACTCGAGACTTCCATAGAGAGAGCGAGGGAGAGAGAGAGAGAGAGAGAGAGAGAGAGAGAGAGAGAGAGAGAGAGAGAGAGAGAGAGAGAGAGAGAGAGAGAGAGAGAGAGAGAGAGCGACACACACACACACACACACACACACACACACACACACACACAAAGATGCACTAGAGAAGAAAAAAATTAAAGAAAAGCCATAAAAATGTATATATATATATTTTTTTTAATATAAATCGATGCCTCGAGGATTAAGACTAAACTTTATTGGATGCTACTTTGGCTTGTTATCTACGTGTCATGAATCTACTTTGGTATGCGATCTACGTGTGAAGAAAGTGTGAGTGAAATTGAAGGTCCTACGAGGAGAGGAAAGCCAGTTGTAAATGGAAGGAAAGTAAGATACAATTTATTATTTTTTTTAATGAATGAATTTTTTTTTTTTATATTAAAAGGGTACTATACTATACATTTTTGACGTAAACCTCATACTATTCGAATTATTCAAAATAACATGATTTCTGCCAAGAAGTCATATAAGTGGAAAACGTTAGTTATTTTGTGGCCCGTAAATTCCACCAGAATTGAGGTCGAAAAAGGTTTTCCCATTTTACTATGTAAATATTAGTCCTACAGGAAAATTGTATAGAAGTGAAGTCATGGAGTTTGATAATGTATATCTTATATAGGCATCATCTTTTCAATAAATCAAATACTTATGAAGATAATTAAAATTTTATGAAAACAATTAATACATAATACTTTACACTCCTACATCTATAATTACGTACCAATTCAATTACATTATAGCTCAATAGAACACACATCTCTTGCTCTTTCTTTTATATTCTCTATGTTTTTTACGTAAACCCCATACATTTCGAGTTATTTCAAAATATGTGATTTATCTAAAAATTTCTAAGGGTATACCCTACCAAATTTCATGAAAATTTTCACAAATCCGAATCTCATGAAAATTGGTACAATGAGGTTTTCGGTCATGCTGAACACCAATCTGGCCTTATTTTCTTGATTACTATAGTATCAAACTGTATTTCACCCTTGCTTGCCTAATCACATTAATGAAATAACCATTATTTAACTTTACTGGCTGATGCTGGTTTCATATGACAAAAATACATAGAGATGACCTACCCTGAATCTACACAATATAACGTAGAAGTGGTATTTGGTTTCCATATATTGAACTGTAAGCGAATTAAAACTGATTAAACTGATTAAACGTACTTTTTACATTCTTACATCTATACCTATATTCTAATTCCATTTCACTATAGCATAAAAGAATGCACGTAAATATTAATCCTACGGAAAAATTGAATATATATATATATATATATATATATATATATATATATATATATATATATAAAGAGAGAGAGAGAGAGAGAGAGAGAGAGAGAGAGAGAGAGAGAGAGAGAGAGAGAGAGAGAGAGAGAGAGAGAGAGAGAGAGAGAGAGAGAGAGACTATAGTAGAAAAAAAAGGAGTAGGACAATGGAAATAACTTGGGTGGTCGCTGCAGACTAGCGCTGACTGGAACCGTGACGTCACCACCCTTCTTCTTCTCCTCCTCCTCCTCCTCCTCCTCCTCCTCCTTTCTCCTCCTCCTCCTCCTCCTTCTCCTCCTCCTCCTCCTCCTCCTCCTCCTCCTCCTCCTCCTCCTCCTCCTCCTCCTCCTCCTCTTCTTCCTCCTCCAGCCTACCACCAAATCCTTCTACCTCCATCTCCTTCTTCTTTACCAATTTCTTCATCCTTCTTTTATTACCTTCTCCTTATCAAACCTTTCCTACATCTTTCTTCTTTTTCTACGTCTTTTCCTCCTCCTCCTCCTCCTCCTCCTCTTCCTCCTCCTCCTCCTTTAGACACACATGGCCACCCTTCGTTCGCCTCTACATCATCCTAAGATAATAATAACAATAATAATAATAATAATAATAATAATAATAACAATGATGATAATAACAAATAATAATAATAATACAAGTCTGTCTGGTGAAAAATCGACTATAATTCGTCTTTCTGTATTTACTGATTCATCGATTAAAGCTTTTTTCTTTCCCCTCTGCCTCGTATGGAGGGTCCTTAGGCCGCCTCCTCCACCTCCTTCCCCTCCTCGAACCTTCTCCCCTCGTTATGTAACTCCTCCCCCCCCACCACCCCATCCCCTCTCTCCCTCTCTCCCTCTCTCTCTCTCTCTCTCTCTCTCTCTCTCTCTCTCTCTCTCTCTCTCTCTCTCTCTCTCTCTCTCTTTCTCAGATATCTACCTCCATTTCTTCTCGCCCTTCCTTTCCCTTCCTTCGCCCCCTTCCCCTCCCTTCCTCCCCGGCCTTGAGGTGAGCGGGTGCACTGAGGGGTGGGCGCGGGGCACTGACCTCTACAGAAGGGCATGTGTTGGGCCTGACAGAGGTATGGGCGCCCTATAAAGAAGGGGAGAGAAAGAAAGAAGGAAAGAAAGAAATAAAGATAGAAAGAAAGAAAGATGGATCTAAAATATATGAAAATAAGGAAAGAAAGGAAGAAAGAAAGAAAAATAGATAGATAGAGAGAGAGAGAGAGAGAGAGAGAGAGAGAGAGAGAGAGAGAGAGAGAGAGAGAGAGAGAGAGAGAGAGAGAGAGAGAGAGAGAGAGAGAGAGAGAGAGAGAGATTTTTTGATGGATAGATGGATGGATGGATGGACGGTCTTAGGCAGGCAAGGGAGTTATGTATACAGAGAAGTGAAGGGAGGGAAGGTGAGTAAGGTAAGGGGAAAAAATATTAACTAAAATGTAAGTTTAGTTAATTAATTTACAAAAAGAAGTGACTAGCAGTGAACATATTACAATACTGACGAAGGAAAGAGAGAGAGAGAGGGAGAGGGAAAGACAGGAAGAAACAGATATAAGGGAATAAAGTGCAGAGAGACGAGAGGAGGAGACTGAGAATGAAGAGGAGGAGGAGGAGGAGGCAAAGAGTGGAAGGCGGAGAGGGATGGAAGAAAAAAAAAGTGAGAGGAAAGAGGAGAATGAGAGAGAGGGAGAATGAAGAGGGATAAGATAGAAGGTTCAAAGGGAGGATGAGAAGAGAGAAGAGAGGGAGATAGGGAGGGAGGGTGAGGGAGCTTAGTAAAGAAGGAGAGAAAGAGAAAGAGAAAGAGAGAGAGAGAGAGAGAGAGAGAGAGAGAGAGAGAGAGAGAGAGAGAGAGAGAGAGAGAGAGAGAGAGAGAAAAGGGAATGGAATATGAAGAGAGAAGGGATGAGGAGGTAAAAAAAAGAGAGAGGAGTTGAGGGGAAGAAGAGAGGGAAGGGCAAGGGAGAGGAGAACGATCGAGAGGGGAGAGGGGGAGGAAATGGAAGAGAGGGTATAGGGGGAAGGGGAGGTAAGAGAGAGAGAGTTAATTAAGGAGAGGGAAGAGTGGGAAGCAAGGGGAGAAGACGAAGTTCACTAAGGGAGGAGAGGGGAGAGAAGAAGGGGGGAAAGGGGAGGTAAAAAAAAAATAACTGAGGGTGAGGGGAGACGGGAAGGGGAGGAAAAGGAATGAAAGGGGAGGAGGAATGAGGGGAGAGAAAGACTAGGTTTATTGCGGTAAAGGAGAGGGGAGAGGGAAGGGAGAGACGGATTTTAGAGGAAAAAGGAGGGGAGGGGAGGATAGGGGAGGGGAGGATAAGGGAGGGAGGATAGGGGAGGGGAAGGTATGAAAGAAGATATGCGGGGTTCATTGATGGGAGGATGAGAGGGAGAAAGGGAGGATAGGGGAGAGGGAGAGGAAAAGAAGGAAGAGGAGAGGTAGAAGAAGAGAGGTTAGGAATGAAGGAAGAATGATGAGAGAGAGAAAGGCCAAGAATGCAGGAGAGAGCAAGGCAAGGAAGAGAGGGGGAAAGGAGGGGACGGAAGGAGGAAAAGAGAAAAATAAAAAAGTGGAATGGAGGGAGTGGGTGGGAGAGGAAGAAGAAGAGGGGGAGAGAGGAGGAGAGGGAGGGGAAGGGAAGGAGAGAGAGAGATAAAGAGGCAGGGAAGGAAGGAGTAATGTCGCAGAAATTATGATTAATATTTCACCGCCAACATTTTCCTGACATTTCCTTTTCCTTCCTTTATTCCCAATAATTGCTGTTCTTTCCCTTCTTTCCCTTCGAACAAACCTCCCCCCCCCCCTCCTTCTCTGAACGTGTTTATCTGCTAACAATATCCACCAGGACAAAGGAACAATGGCAAGGAAAGAGAAGGAAGGAGTGGGAAGGTGAGGATTTGGCTGAGGAAGGAAAGACATGAGGGGTGCGGAGGGAAGGGGAAGAGGAGGGAGGGGCGTGACATGGAAGTAAAGGAGGGGAAGGGAAGGGAGGGGAGGGAAAGTGGGGGCAGACGTCATGGTGGGGTTGCGGTAAGGCGGGGGCGGGTAGACTGGGGGTCAGGATCCGGCTGTGGGCGTGAGGTAAGACAGGTGTGTGTGTGTGTGTGTGTGTGTGTGTGTGTGTGTGTGTGTGTGTGTGTGTGTGTGTGTGTGTGTGTGTGTGTGTGTGTCTCACCGTCTGGGATTCCAATACCCACTCCAGGTCATCCAAGGTCATGACCGTGACCTCTCCGCTCCAGACATCACTCCGCATACCGACGTTGTGACCTCAGTCTGATCGCCGCGTCTGTCACGACCGGAGGGAAATTTCGCAGCCTTGGTGTTGTATAAAGAGGGGAAGGGGGAGGGTGTGGTGGTGGTGGAGGTGGTGGTGGTGGTGGTGGTGGTGGTGGTGGTGGTGAGGCGGCACAAATCCCCCAATCATACGTCTACGTGCCTCTCATACCTCCATCCACCTGTAATCTTTGTAGTCTCCACCATCACCACCTCCACCTCCACCCCACTCACCGGTTCACCTGGCAAACATTCCCTCACTTCTTTCCTTTTATGTTCACCCATTCGCTCATTTCCTTCCTTTTATTCTCACCTAATCTTCTTCTTTCTTTTCCTACCTCTCACTTTTTTCTCCCCTCCTTCAACCCTCATTCGTTCACGCCCCTCATTGCCCTCTCCTTTCACGGACGGTCTTGGGATTCTCTCGCGGCTGGCGTCTCCGGGTAGCGCTGGTTGGCGAGACGAGTGCCAGCTGCTCCCTCACGCCTGGCTGCTGTTACGTGGCGCAGGTGTAGGACGAACACTCCCTCCTGAAGAAGGTGTGTGTGTGTGTGCGTGTGTGTGACTATCAAACACACATATACATACATACAGTTCCTCTTATAAACATTAATCTATATTTTTCTATGTTGTTCACTTATTCTATGTTGTATGTGTTCTATAGAAGATCTAAACATTGAGCTGCTATCCTCCATCTATACCTGCACCTGCCCCACGCTATTCACAGGTAATCCAAGGCAGGTTAAGTGTGCTGAGAGAACCATAGCAGCCACTATCCCTTCCCTCCCTGCCCCTCTAATATCAATGATTGGCATATAAAGGTTGTTATTAAGGTGGTAGAGTGGAAGGAAAGGGGTGAGAGAGGTGTGGGTAGAAGGGGAGGTACGGCGAAGGGTGAGAGTAAGTAGGTCATGGAAGTGGAGGTGGAGGTGGTGGTGGTGGTGGTGATGGTGTCTGTTTTCCAGTAAGGATGTAGCAGAACTGGAAATAGTAAGGGAGTGGGTGGTGCACTATATAAATAAACACACACACACACACACACACACACACACACACACACACACACACACACACACACACACACACACACACACACACACACACACACACACACACACACACACACACACACACACACACACCACACACACACACACACACACACACACACACACACACACACACACCACACACACACACACACACACACACACACACACACACACACACACACACACACACACACACACACACACACCACACACACACACACACACACACACACACACACACACACACACACACACACACACACACACACACACACACACCACACACACACACACACACACACACACACACACACACACACACACACACACACACACACACACACACACACACACACACCACACACACACACACACACACACACACACACACACACACACACACACACACACACACACACACACACACACCACACACACACACACACACACACACACACACACCACACACACACACACACACACACACACACACACACACACACACACACACCACACACACACACACACACACACACACACACACACACACACACACCACACACACACACACACACACACACACACACACACACACACACACACACACACACACACACACACACACACACACACACACACACACCACACACACACACACACACACACACACACACACACACACACACACACACACACACACACACACACACACACACCACACACACACACACACACACACACACACACACACACACACACCACACACACACACACACACACACACACACACACACACACACACACACACACACACACACACACACACACACACACACACACCACACACACACACACACACACACACACCACACACACACACACACACACACACACACACACACACACACACACACACACACACACACACACACACACACACACACACACACACACACACACACACACACACACACACACACACACACACACACACACACACACACAAACGCGCGCGCGCACACTGCAGTAGGGATGCAACATTTCAAAATTTCACCACGATACTGCTACACGCCCACACACCAAACGTGCCACCACCCACACAGGACCTCTCTAACCCTCCCTCACACTCCTCCGCCAACGCACTCCAACACCAACACATTTCTCCACTTTCTGCTCATCGCCCCCCCTCCTCCCTCCCCCCCCCCACACACACACCATCGCCCACACACTCCCTTGACGCCACACACGGCTTCGTCTTCAGAGTCACGGGGTTGGCTTGAGCTCTGCCTGCTGGTTACTGTGGCTGCTAAGGGAAAGAACAACACGAGAACACTATTCCAGTATCACGGCATGAACAGGTGTTGAACATGTACAGTACGGTAAACAACGTTCACTACTGCACAGATCCTTTCATGATCAGGGAGTTGAAAGGTCAGGAGCATGTGTCACCTGTGTCCTGAGGCACCACTGATATCAGCACGGGGTCAGTTACCTGCTGGATCCTAAAGGAATCACTGAGATTATACTTTTAAGGGGTTAGTCAGACTTGGTCGAGTGTGGCACTAAGCTGGTTTCGACCTCGGCTTCGTCAGTCTTCAGCTGGCTTTGGCATCGCATTTGGCTTTGTGACTTTCCACGGGCTTTGACCTCGAAGCCAAAGAGCACCACAGCTGCCTCCCACACCCACCTTTGTCATGACGCGTCCCCTCTCCCACACACACTGCCTCTCCCCATACTGCCCCTCCCCACACTGCCTCCCACCCACTCCTTAACAATACAGGACAGCATAAGGACAACACTTACACTCCAAGCACGGCATCATGTGAGCAAAGCAACAAGGATCAAGAATCACTTCACTCAACAATGACATCATTAGAAAGAAGCAGCACGTTAAGTTAATAAAATACCGGGGTTTGAATCTCATTACTTTACTTTTAAAACAAAGACAAAAACTCTAGATACAAAAACGTATTCAGATTATATTAAAATTTTTTCGTTAGAGTTATGATCTCTTCGTCACGTTAATTAATTGTCTAAATAAAACAAACCTTCATACTTATAGCCAGACAGATAGATAATGGGATGGATAATAAAACATATATAAACAAATACTGTCTAAATATATATGGAATAAACGTAGATTGACCCAAATATTTTTTTCTGGACACGCAATGAACATGAAAAAAAAGCCTCGTAGGGTGATATTGATCCCCAAAAAAAGAAATAATAATAAATTAATAAATAAATTGATAAATAGATAAAAAATTAAATCACTACGTTCAAAACATTTAATTGCAGCGGTAAATTCCCGGGCACCTGGAAATTACACCACCACCACCACCACCACCACCACCACCACCACCACCACCACCACCACCACCACCACCACTACCACCACCACCACTACTTGTGTTTTAACCGTTCAGCAGTCACCACACCTCACACCAAAGAGGAGTTTGGTGTGGCTTAAACTACTGTATAACATACACACACATATACATACACACACACACACACACATCTCTCATCTCTCTCTCTCTCTCTCTCTCTCTCTCTCTCTCTCTCTCTCTCTCTCTCTCTCTCTCTCTCTCTCTCTCTCTCTCTCTCTCTCTCTCACTGGCAATACCCTTGTCCAGAATGAGTTAAAACCACTTTCCTCTGAGCTAGAAAAATAATCCCTGGGCCTGCTGAGGGTGGGAGGAGAGGGAAGGGGAGGCGAAGAGTGATGTGGAGAGGGCAGGGGAGGAAAATGTGGGAAGAATGATTGACGAGGAGAGTAGAGATGAGTGTGGAGGAGTGTGGATGTAGGAGGGATTGTGGGAGGTGTGTGGAACTGAGGCAGGGTGAGGCAGGGTGGGGAGTGCGTGCGAGGGGAAGAACCGTGAGGAGTGGAAAGGGTGTTGGGCGGTGCGGATGGGTGTGGCAAGGGAAACCAAGCGTGTTTCTGGGCCCCGGTCTCCCCGTCAAACAGACCCTGTAACCCTTAGGGGAAAAAATCCTATTGATCAGACCGGAACTCCCCATCGTTAATAGAGCTGTCTGTATGGCGGGCTGTCTGCCGGCTGTCTGGTGTCTGCTCCAAGTCTGGTGTCTGTCAGTACCATGTAGGTATGCGTGCTGTATGCTGACCGTCTCCTTTCCTTTTGGGCTGCTAGGGTTTGCCAGCTGGCCATCTGTCTGTCGTGTAGTGTCCGGCTGTCGGTCAGCTGTGTCCCTGGCAGATGTGTGTTTTCATTGGTGCAACGCTTGCATTTCAGTTCACGAGGCCATGCTGCAAACGGCGCCATTCCAGACACAAAGCTGTGGACCAATGGCCCTCATGCTTCCAAACATAAACCAACTGACTCGAAGCAAGAATAAAATAAAAAATGTGTAGAGGACCATATACTAAAGTTCAAAACAGGAACATTCCACATGTGAGCCCTGTGCTTCTACTACTAGTCTAGCCGCCTGCTCGGTACCCACCCTGCCTGTCTGCCTGCCTGCCGCGGTGGGCAAGCGTGTGTGGAAGAGCCCATTGAGAGTCGTCTGTGGTGGGTAAATGTATCGTCGGGGCGGCGACTGTGGGAGGATGTGATTTGCGTGACATGACGTGCGTTTGTCCTGATGCATGTGTCTAAGTGTGCACATCCTGATAGCAGCTCAGGTGTTGCACATAGCAGGGTACAGGCTTGTTAAGCTGTTTGCTACACTGCTGCAACGAGCGTATGTTGTGTTGCTACACTGTTGCAACGAGTGTGCGTTGTGAGGGGAAGGGAGGGTGGGACAGGAGAGCAGCTGCGGCTGAGGGTCCATGCATGGGACACAAGCAGCTTGAGGACCCCTACTATGCCCCTGCTGCCTCTAGCACTGCCACGGCAGTCTTTACTCACTCCCGGACCTCACGCCGCCGAGCCAGACATGAGTGGGGGAGTCCCCGCGCAGACACCCTGACGGGAGGCCATCAAAAGGGCAAGCCGTCACCATCACACCAGCAGGAGTGTGGCGGCGTGGCCGAGATACAAGTAGGGCGGGAAGCTACCTGCCAAAACCATACTGTACAGTTTGAACATAACAACTCAACGACAGCATCACCTTTTCTGTCGAGAACCTGCAACAAACGAACACCACCCATACCAAACACAATGAAGGATATATATATATATATATATATATATATATATATATATATATATATATATATATATATATATATATATATATATTATATATATATTATATATTACATATATATGTATATATATGTACATATATATATATATATATATATATATATATATATATATATATATGGGTTATATATATATATATATATATATATATATATATATATATATATATATATATAATACCTGATAGCAGATAATTTTCCAATATGAACGAGACATCACGTGAAAACAGCATCACAGTCTTGTACAATAACTCCACCAACACAACACAACACAACACAACACAACACAACACAACACAACACAACACAACACAACACAACACACAAAGACACACCAACACCACCATCGAGTGGCGGCGAGCAACGCGCTGATCTACGGGTCATCGTTAGGACGGTGCTCAGGTAGGGAAGGAAACACCTGTGGATGGCCCACTAATGGCTGGGACGGAGGTGTGCCCAGCAGACTGATTAACTCCACCACCTGCCGCACCATGGCTACCTGGAGCCTTCATTACTATATGAATAATAATAATGATGATAATACTAATTATTATTATTATTATTATTATTATTAATATTATTATTATTATTATTAGTAGTAGTAGTAGTAGTGGTGGTAGTAGTTTCTTAATTGCATCTTATCAAGTGTGTGTATGTGTGTGTGTGTGTGTGTGTGTGTGTGTGTGTGTGTGTGTGTGTGTGTGTGTGTGTGTGTGTGTGTGTGTGTGTGTGTGTGTGTGTGTGTGTGTGTGTGTGTGTGTGTGTGTGTGTGTGTGTGTGTGTGTGTGTGTGTGTGTGTGTGTGTGTGTGTGTGTGTGTGAGTGTGTGTGCTCGCGCGCCCTGCAACATGTCGTGGGTGGTGTGTTGCAAGACGACGCGGGACACAACAGGAGGGGAAGCAGCAGGACACACTGCAGGATGCGGTGACGCGGCACAACAGAGGAAGGGAGGCAGGCAGGCAGGGTGGAGGGAGAAAGGCAGGGAGGGAAGAGGGAGGCAGGCTGGTAGGAAGGAAGGAGATGGTGAAGTAGGAGTGAAGTAGGGAGGGAGGGAGGGAGGAGGTAAGGAGGTAGGAGTGAGGTAGGGAGGGAGGCAGTGAGGTAGGTCGCGACGCTCATTTGCACCTTTACCTTCCCTCTCTCTATCCCATCCACTATAACTCACTCCCTACACACACACACACACACACACACACACACACACACACACACACACACACACACACACACACACACACACACACACACACACACACACACACACACACCACACACACACACACACACACACACACACACACACACACACACACACACACACACACACACACACACCACACACACACACACACACCACACACACACACACACACACACACACACACACACACACACACACACACACACACACACACACACACACACACGTTCTTATATTATCTTTTCGTACGTCTTTCTAATATATATTTTGTTTGTGTTGTTATTTTTCTTTTTTTTTGTTTATTTGAGATAGATATTTTTTTTATGTGTGTGTTTATTGTTATTATTATTTTTTTGTTTATTTATGTTCCTCTTTTTTTTATTGAGCTCTCTCTCTCTCTCTCTCTCTCTCTCTCTCTCTCTCTCTCTCTCTCTCTCTCTCTCTCTCTCTCTCTCTCTCTCTCTCTCTCTCTCTCTCTCTCTCTCTCTCTCTCGCTCTCTCTCTCTCTTCATTGTTTTCTGTTATTTTTGTGTGTTTACAAAGTTGACAATTATTCTCTTTTTATGTTTAGTTTTGCTTTTGTCTTTTTTATCTTCCTCATCTACATCCTCCTCTTCTCTA
>JAPQNM010000004.1:1113535-1141035 GCA_029783475.1 Metacarcinus magister | reverse complement strand
CTCCCTCACTCCCTCCCTCCCTTACCACCACCACCACCACCACGACCCCATTACTAGCATCTGAACATGTGTATCCGCCGCGTATCAAGAAGCCTCGTTGTTCTTACATTACAACGACACTACGAGGGACAGTCAACCATGATGTCCTTGTTAACTTGTACGCCATCCTAGTAGTACATGAAGATACAATGTAGTACAAGTAATAGAGTGAAGGACGAAGGGTAGGAAGAAAAAAAACTACACACAAAAAAACAAAAACACAAATCGCCCTTGTAAGAATTTATATGAATCTGAGTCACAAGGAAAAAAGATGTAACGAATAATAAGTGTAATAAAATAAATAATAAGAAGAAGATTATATGTAATAATATATGATAATGATATTAATGAAAGTGGTAACGAATAGAAAAGAATAAAAATATAGATAATAAATATAATGACATGAAATAAAAAAAATAGTAAAAAAAAATTCAGACAAATAATGGAAACAGTTAATAACAATACAATTAACCTTTTTAAAAGACATGTTTTGTGAAGCAACAACATAAAATAAACCATCATCCTTTTGTTTCATAAATAACACATAACAATAATAATATCAACACGTTACCTTTACAACCAAATACAAAAAAATATATATAAAAACACACAAATGAGTGACACAAACAGATAAGTGATAAGCCATAGGTTGTCTGGCATGGTGGTGATGGTGGGGGTGGTGGTGGTGGTGGTGGTGGTGGTGGTGGTGGTGGTAGTGGTTAGAGGAACACTTCGTCCCTAAAATAGCCAGGTGAGTGACTCTAATAAACGATCACGTGAACGTTACCTGGTGATGGTGTGAACGCGGAGACGATAAAGCTTAAACCTGTCACCAGATATATCTCTTTCTCCTTTTTTTTCTTCTCTCTCTCTCTCTCTCTCTCTCTCTCTCTCTCTCTCTCTCTCTCTCTCTCTCTCTCTCTCTCTCTCTCTCTCTCTCTCACCACACCCACGCCTCAGCTCCACACCCTCCACCGTCCACAAACACAACACTGACACGTGCTACTAACGAGCCTCAAAGTCTTATGATAACACCCTGCTGCCCACACATAAACAAACACAAGGCTAGAAAAAAATATGGTGTGTTCTCTCTCTTTCTCTTTCTCTCTCTCTCTCTCTCTCTCTCTCTCTCTCTCTCTCTCTCTCTCTCTCTCTCTCTCTCTCTCTCTCTCTCTCTCTCTCTCTCTCTCTCTCTCTTGTATGCTATAATATGTCATTTATTTGTGCATTTGGCCTTTGATTGTATAATATTAAGTCATAGAACAAGACAATCCTCCGTGCCACGTCATCGGTGGCAGCACAGCCTTCTGGACCCCATCAAGAAGGGATGAAGGAGTGCGTGACCCCGACGGTTGCATTGACGCGGGTTTGCGGTGAATGGGACGGCGGGTCTGATGCTGCAGGTCGTCTGAGGTTTGTACCCTGCCTTTAGAAGCATTTTGTTCCAGGTTTCCGTTCACAGGGTCAGAATAGTGACGGGAAATTTGTCAGTGAGTGGTGTAATGAGGTCCAGCAGCCCTGGCCTCACCAACACTTTAAGGAACTCAGCCTCTGTGGCAACTATGAAGATTAGATAAGTTAAGGAAGGTTGGGTAAGGTTCTGTTGTGCTGCTGAACGCGTATAACCAATGCAGGTAAGGAGGAGGATCACCATGCAGCGTTTACAGGAACATTAATAAAAAAAAGGACAAAAAGAGAGAGAGAAAGGAGAGTTTCATGACCATCCAATTTAGCACGACAGAAGTGTCACTAAATATTTACTTAGACACACAGGACTTCCTTCCGTATGGCAAACTTCCATGATGACAGGAATGCCACGCGAGCCAAGTTAGTATATTACCTGTGGGCGAGCTGGTGAAAGGGCGAGTCTGCCTGCAACACGACAACATCACCCTTATAGCATCACCCTTATAGGAACACATAGGAAAAACAAACAGCAACAGGCCTTTGAGAAAAATCAGAAAACCATTATAATCATTTTAGAAACCACAGAAGACAATAATAAACAAAGAAATCAAGAAGTAATAGTTCTGTACGAGTAGTTTTGTGAGCGGTATTTTCACAGTGAGTTGGACTTGGACTGGACTTGGGTTGGGAGTCTAAACTTGGAGTTATATTAAATGGAATTTATAATATATATCCGTGCGTTACATATTTAGTATCATTATAAAGCTTTTTTTTTCTTTCTTTTGATCTACATTTTGTATAATATTGATTTGTAGTTCAATAGTAGTAGTAATCATCATAATAATCTTCTTCTTCTTCTGTGACCGCTAGCAGCCAGACAGGGCATCTAACCTGGTGATAATACTTTTTCGTTTTAAACCTTTCCTTTTCCTCTCCATGTCTATTTGAGGGATGCAGGAGCAGTAACATATTATTCTTGACCATTAATAGAGGAAGGATATAAAGAAAACATTACCCATTAAGTGTAAATAACCGAATATATTAATATGATCAAGTTCCAACAAGATCACGTATATATTAAACCAAAACTGAGATTTTTACTATACACAGAGAAGCAAGTATATATACTTTAAAAAATCGTCTGAAACACCTAACTGTTTTCTACATAAACATTTGTTATATTTGATTCGTATTTATTTCATGAAAAATTTTTATTTCTAAGGTCAATCATAAGATCGAATAATAGAATAAAGCAATAATAATGAAATTAAACCATTATAAACCATAGAATAAAATATATATAAACTATTCAAACAGGAAGTAAAGCTTAAATAAACCATAACACAAAGAAAAACGAAAAAAACAACGACAAAATGAGAAAAAAAACACCGTAATTATTTGTTTACATCCAAGAGTGTTAATTATAGCGTGTTAGGTACAATAAAAGAAGTGTTAGGACATGACGACCTACAAGGATAGAGATGAAGGTGAGTGTGTTGTGAGTGTGTTTTGGTGGGCTAACGGGCTTACAGGCTGACGAATCGACAAAATTCCCGGTGTACCGAAGGGCTTCTATTGCCTGTAATACCGGTAATACCATCCCGAAAATACTGGTATATCGGTATACCGGATAGGTACACATCCCTAGACACACACACACACTCAGCTGACGCCAGGCAATGTAATCTGATTGTGTTTCCGATTAATAATTATAATACTTAGGGCACCAGTGGTGTTGCATATCATGTATATATATGGAGTTTGGTGGTGTGTGTGTGTGTGTGTGTGTGTGTGTGGTGTGTGTGTGTGTGTGGGTGTGTGTGTGTGTGTGTGGGTGTGTGTGTGTGTGTGGGTGTGTGTGTGTGTGTGTGGGTGTGGGTGTGTGTGGGTGTGTGTGTGTGTGTGGGGTGTGGGTGTGTGTGGTGTGTGTGTGTGTGTGTGTGTGGGTGTGGGTGTGTGTGGGTGTGTGTGTGTGTTTTTGAGTTTAAAATGCATGTATGGTATGTGGGAAGCAGGGTTGGGTCCAAGTACATGTGTTTGTACTTGGACGTGGACTTAAGTACACATTTTCATGAGGAGGAGGAGGAGGAGGAGGAGGAGGAGGAGGAGGAGGAGGAGGAGGAGGAGGAGGAGGAGGAGGAGGAGGAGGAGGAGGAGGAGGAGGAACCTATAGGAACACATAGGAAGAACAAACAGCAACAGGCCTGCTAGCCTTGAAGGAAACTGAGACGCTTAAGGCCCGGTACACAGCAGACCCGCGTCCTTTGCATGGAAAGGCATCCGATACACAACATGTTTTCCCTGGTGCTGCTGAAGGGATGAAGGCGCGGCAGAAGGTCTATCTGGAGAGTGTGGGGTGGAGGGGTGATGGGTGGCAGGGAGACAGACAGCTGTTTGGGTTTCATTCAGTCATTACAACCAGGACGTACATTGTTAGGGCGGCGTGTACTGCGTTGCATGATACCTCTTGGTGCGGGCGGTGGACATGCACTGTTGGAAACGTTCTTTTTATTCATGACAAGTGATCGTGTGGCTATAAAGTGAGGCCGGTGATAGCAGCCCAGCGGTGGCGAGGAGTGTTAGCGGCGCGCCACGTCACGGCAAGGATGCACTACGAGAACCTATGTTTCCCCTGTAGCTGCTGCGTGTCAGTGACCGCAACCACAGAGCCGCGGCTTTGTGGCGCGAGGCTCCTTCCTCCATTGGATTGTGAAATGCTTCCCGTAACCAAGCAGAGAGTGAGGCAGAGGACGGAACGAACGGCGGGGGCTTACCAAGAACACGTTAAGTTATCACTCCTTACTAGTTAGTGTTTAGATCACATTTCATTCTGGTTAGCATGTTTATGTAGGGTGAGGACGTGAGCTGCGTGGCTGATGTGTAGAGAAGGAAGAGTCTAATGTGCTGCCGCCAGACCAACGGAGATGAAGATACAAGACCAAATAAATTCCAAGCCAAAAGAGGTGACAGGTGTGTGGGATTGTATTCTGCAGAGTGTGTACATGTTGCCTTCCCTGCCTGCGCGGCTCACAAGGCTGATTCTGCTTGTGTCATGCCTCCATGTTAGCACGAAGTAGTGGAGTCAATGATGCGAGAGACAACTACAATGCAGCGCGGCGAGGCAGGCAAAGGAATCGTGTAAAACTATATTACTACAACACGAGAGAGTGAGAGAAAAAAGAAAGAAATAGAGAGAGAGAGAGAGAGAGGAGAGAGAGAGAGAGAGAGAGGAGAGAAGAGAGAGAGAGAGAGAGAGAGGAGAGAGAGAGAGAGAGAGAGAGAGAGAGAGAGAGAGAGAGAGAGAGAGAGAGAGAGAGAGAGAGAGAGAGAGAGAGAGAGAGAGAGAGAGAGCAAGACTCCCTGGGGAAAGCCGCTCTAGTTAAACTGTATACATTACAATTACAAAACCCATTAGACACGTACCGTTCCTGGAGTTGTTTTTTGTACACCTGACAGTCACACCTGGAGCCGGAATACACAGGTACAGCTTCTTTAACTCTGGAGTAAGCCACCTGTGAAAAAAAAACACATTATAATACAAAAAAATGGATTTGTTATAAAATAGATTCAAAGCTTCAGTCTGCCTTTCACCCTCACTCAGCCAAGGCGACTCACGCTTCTCAGAACACTCACAGCCGCGCACTCAGACTCAGACAGCACACAAGGGGACAAAAATGAACACAAGTAAGAGGACTTTACGGCGGCAGGGGTGTGGTGGTGGTGGTGGTGGTGGTGGTGGTGGTGGTGGTGGTGGTGGTGGTGGTGGTGGTGGTGGTGGACGTGAAGGAGTAAAAGAAAATAATAATTGTGTGTAATATATAATCATTAATTCTCTCTCTCTCTCTCTCTCTCTCTCTCTCTCTCTCTCTCTCTCTCTCTCTCTCTCTCTCTCTCTCTCTCTCTCTCTCTCTCTCTCTCATGGTGGCTTCCTCCAACAAGGTATTCGGTGGGTTTCCGGTATGCAGAGGGCGGGTGGCAGGTCCCGGAGAATACCAGGGTGGGAAACAGGGAGGTTAGGGAGGGAGGGATATAGGTGCTTCCTCCCCTTCCCTCATTCCTCTCCTACGACCCACCCTTTCCTCTACCTTCTCCCTCACCCCTCCACCCCCGCTCGGATACTGTGCATGACGCCCAACAATCCTGCGGCAAAATGTATATTTACGGTCTTGACGGAGTGACTGCTGCGCGGAGATGGCAACACTGCGCCTGCTGCAGGAGGGAAGCGTCGTGGCGCCACCGAGGACACGCTACATCACACACTATGATTGGTCCCTATAACGAACGTGGGCGGAGCATCTTTGTCTTGAATCAACCAATCGCATGGACGCACTAAGTAGCCGGCGAAGGGTAGACGTCCCGCCGCTGAAGATCGAACTGTAGAGAATAGGGAACGAGGCAGCGCTCTCCGAAAATAGAAATCGACCCTGATGAAAGAGAACATAAAAAGAGTCTCAACAATAATACAGACGTGCGACATTAAAAAGGCAACGCCACCTGAGTCCCCATTCAGCACGGGTCAGCCTGGGGACGGGGCAGCGGGCACCCCTCCTCCTCCCGCCAGGCCGGGGTCGTGTGTGCCTCGGCCATTGTGAATGCTCCGTGTCGGGTAGCAGGAGTAAATAATAAATAGGTAAGTCTGTAGAGTGTCTTTCAAAAACCAGAACAGTTATCCGAATGTTACTTATGTGATGAGGACATTAAGCAAAGTCTACAGGACAACACTTCGTAATGTAGTCACGGATCGTTGCCACAAAGGTAGGATGTTTGCAGCAGCTTTCACATGTACTGACTGATCAACGGCAGGTAAGTGACCGCCGAGTCTTCCTTCGTATACTATCAGTGAACAACTTATAGTCGAAGCACGAACGAAATTGCAGTGTTAGTTGCAAGTCACTGTGAACATCGAAACAAAAAAAAAAACAAGGCTTTATTCTAGACCATTTCCACTTCATAAAACAATTACATGAAGACGCACCTGGCTGGTCCTTGAGCCGTGTCACGCCTCGGCCCTGGCTGCACCACTTGTCAGGCCTCCCTTCACACCAACATTCAACGTAGAGATAAAACAACCAAAGTAAGGTGACGGCGGTGGTACAGGTTTGTAGTGTATAAGCAGCGCATGAAATGGTGGGAGAATCTTGCCCTAAAAGATGCATCTCAACCACAAATCGAGTCATCTAATGTCATGTCCATGTTGGCCATTGCGTGGTGTAGCGTGAGGCAGCCATTAAGACCAAAACAGGTGGAGGGTAGGAAGCAGCACAAGCAGAAGCAGCAGAAGCACTGACGCGAATCAATCGAAGGCGTACACGAACAAAAAAAAAACCCTTACACGTTCATACGAAGACAGATGATCGGCGAAGTGTTTCCAAAGACCTGCATTGTAATCCCGCCAACCCTCCGCACCTCGCCCAGGGAGTGAAAAGGTGTGTTTCCTGTATTATCCTTGACCCGCGGCTTCCAGTATGTGGCTGTGTGGTAATAGACGCAAGCAGTATAACACAAGCTGCATATACTGGACTCAACACCATAAATAATTCACACCTATGACCGTGCTAATAGAAACTGGTCACTTTGCACACACAATACTACCAACGGGCACACGGGAGATAGTAAAGAAAGAATGTAAATAAACTTATACATGAATAAATACCACAGTGAATACGTGAGTAATCCCATGTATGAATAACTTATCAACACCCTACTTACTGAACCCTACCACCATGCAGCAGTCTCAAGCATGGCACCTCAATGTAAGTATTACCACACCCTACCCACACCCACACCCATAGCAACACCCACACTAACATCAACACCGACACATACACCAGGCAGTAGGATTCCAGCTTGACTCACACACTGCCCAGGACATGCTCACCACGTCCCTGCCCCTGCCCTGCCCTGCCCTGCTCTGCCCTGCCCTGCCCTGCCACTGATAACAATAATAATAATGATAATGATAATAGTAGTAGTAATAATAATAATAATAATAATAATAATAATAATAATAATAATAATAATAATAATAATAATAATAATAATAATAATAATAATAATAATAATAATATATACTTTACTTAGTCACTTTGCATATGAAACAAAATAACTCAGCAGATTAAAAGAATACACTGAAATACAAGTGAACTTCAATACAATTCTTAAAGGTAACATACACATGAGAAGTGATATTTTCCCAATCTTTTACTATGGTTGACGTTGTAAAGGTTGATGCTGAATGCCACGAAGGATTTTTTTCTCCTAATGGGCTACATATTGTCACTACATATGATGGTTGGTAATGAGATTTATCAGCATCACTATTAAAATTGTTACAACATCTACGTACAACACAAAAGATCGGCACTTTACTGATTTCCTTCAATGTTGTTTTCTCTCTGGCGAAAATATGGCGGTTTATGGTATTAAATGACGTGAAATTAATCTATTGATGCTAAAAGTGTACATTAACAATATGATGTAAATATATACATTGAAATCTAGTATTTAAAAACATTTCTAACTCACTATCACATACACATGCGCACCTTTCACCTTCCTGGACCTTTATAACTCTTCAAATCATTTCTCTATCCCTCTTTGAGTCTTCTTCTTAACCATCCACTTTCTGCTGCAGACCTCGCATCCTGCTCCACCACCGTCAGGCTGTCACGGAAGCCTCCACCCCTGCCCCTGCCCTGCCGTACCCTGCCGTACCCTGCTCCACCGCCAAGTTGTCTCTGAAGCCTCCACACAGTCATTCATCACGCACACTAAACATTCCACTTGTCCCCCCAGCAAGCGTCTCCCTATTCATCTTACCGCCTCGCTCCCCTTAAGTCCACCACGTGTATCAATCAGCCCACCGCTCCCCGTGGACTTGTTCTGCTCCACCTCCTCCTCCTCCTCAGTGGATGAACAGCAAAGAAGAAGCGATGGAAAAAACCCATCTTCACATCCTCCTTCTCCTGTGCGAGTACTCAGTCAGGTGTTTGGCTTCACTATACACGAAGGAAATGTGGCCTGGTTACATTGTGTCTTTCTAAGGGTGGTTGAGGAAAATGTTGGGTTTTGTTAATGTGTGTGTGTGTGTGTGTGTGTGTGTGTGTGTGTGTGTGTGTGTGTGTGTGTGTGTGTGTGTGTGTGTGTGTGTGTGTGTGTGTGTGTGTGTGTGTGTGTGTGTGTGTGTGTGTGTGTGTGTGTGTGTGTGTGTGTGTGTGTGTGTGTGTGTGTGTGTGTGTGTGTGTGGTGTGTGTGTGTGTGTGTGTGTGTGTGTGTGTGTGTGTGTGTGTGTGTGTGGTGTGTGTGTGTGTGTGTGTGTGTGTGTGTGTGTGTGTGTGTGTGTGTGTGTGTGTGTGTGTGTGTGTGTGTGTGTGTGTGTGTGTGTGTGTGTGTGTGTGGTGTGTGTGTGTGTGTGTGTGTGTGTGTGTGTGTGGGTGTGTGTGTGTGGTGTGTGTGTGTGTGTGTGTGTGTGTGTGTGTGTGTGTGTGTGTGTGTGTGTGTGTGTGTGTGTGTGTGTGTGTGTGTGTGTGTGTGTGTGTGTGTGTGTGGTGTGTGTGTGTGTGTGTGTGTGTGTGTGTGTGTGTGTGTGTGTGTGTGTGTGTGTGTGTGTGTGTGTGTGTGTGTGTGTGTGTGTGTGTGTGTGTGTGTGTGTGGTGTGTGTGTGTGTGTGTGTGTGTGTGTGTGTGTGTGTGTGTGTGTGTGTGTGTGTGTGTGTGTGTGTGTGTGTGTGTGTGTGTGTGTGTGTGTGTGTGTGTGTGTGTGTGGTGTGTGTGTGTGTGTGTGTGTGTGTGTGTGTGTGTGTGTGTGTGTGTGTGTGTGTGTGTGTGTGTGTGTGTGTGTGTGTGTGTGTGTGTGTGTGTGTGTGTGTGTGTGTGTGCGTGTGTGTGAATCACTGAATACGTGTGAGTGCGTGTGAACTGCAAATACTTGGGACATAAAATAATGATCCTATACATATATATACGCCACAGTGCCACCACCTATAAGTCGTCATTCTTTCGTGCATCCTTGAGCCTCCGTGTGTCCTCCTAGTCTTATGGTCCTTGTGGCACTTCCTGACCACGCGTGACACTAACAAGGCTGCCTAATGCTCCCCTTCTTCCGCTTGTCCTCCCTTCCACGCAAATCCTCTCCTCGCGGCCTCCTTCCTCACCCGATCAAGTTCTTCCAGACACTTACGCGGCTTCTCTGACGTTTGTATGTTACAGAGAAAGGCGTTGGCGGGATGCATGAATTGGAAAGTAGGAGAGAGGATGTTAAAATTTAGGTTCATTGGCTGATTCGAGATAAGTGGATGGATGAATGGATGGATGGATGGATGGAAAAAGGAGTGATGTCATTGACCTTTTTGATATGACGCATTGACGGGATGAATGCACGAAAGAAGTCAAGAGGATACTAAATTTAGACTCGGTGTGTGCGTGTGCGTGTGCGTGTGCGTGTGTGTGTGTGTCTGGGTGGTACAAAATAAAACTCGTGGGCAAGAGGATGGACAGAAACATAAGCAAACACATTATTGAAGTTAAGTCACTTGATGGATTTACGTTCTAAGTGACAACAAGAAGCAGACAGGAACGAATGAAAGGAGCAGACTTGAATTTTGTTTCCCTGCCTGTCTGCCTGTCTGCCTGCCTGCCCTCCCCTTCCTCCTCGTCCTTCTTCCCCATCTGCACCCTTCATAACAACGGAAAGATAAACACATTGAGGCTTTTAATGGTGACTCCTAACAGAACGTCATCTATTGAAATCGAGTGATGGTGTTATCTGCCCTCAAGCCCGTGTGACGCAAGCTGGTGTGTGGTGGTGACGAGTCTTTCTTAAGGGAGTTGGTGATGGTGATGATGATGATGATGATGAAAAGAGAAAGAGGAAAATAAGAAGGAGGAGGAAGAGGAGGAGGAAAAGAAGGAAGAGGAGGACTATAATAATGAAAATATCAAAAAGGAATATGAATACTAAAGGGAAATATAAAAATAAAAATAAAAAATAAAGGAAATAGATGATGAAGGAAGAGGAGAAGGAAAGAAAGGAGGATGAGAAATATTTTATGGAAAACTAGAGTGTCTACATTTGAGACATGACAGCGAGGAAGTGCAATGAGGAGGATTGAGCATTGTAAGACGAGCGGAGTGACGGGAAGGAGGAGGAGGAGGAGGAGGGAAAAAGAGGAGGTGGAGGAAGAGGAGGAGGAGGGAAAAAAGAGGGAGGTAGGGGCGTCCTGTCCAACCTTGAGGAAACCGGGCATACCTTCACCCCTTTACCGCCCCCCCCTGCACACACACACACACACACACACACACACACACACACACACCACACACACACACCACACACACACACACACACACACACACACACACACACACACACACACACACACACACACACACACACACACACACACACACACACACACACACACACACACACACACACACCACACACACACACACACACACACACACACACACACACACACACACACACACACACACACACACACACACACACACACACACACACACACACACACACACACACACACACACACACACACACACCACACACACACACACACACACACACACACACACACACACACACACACACACACACACACACACACACACACACACACACACACACACACACACACACACACACACACACACACACACACACACACACACACACACACACACACACACACACACACACACACACACACACACACACACACACACCACACACACACACACACACACACACACACACACACACACACACACACACACACACACACACACACACACACACACACACACACACACACACACACACACACACCACACACACACACACACACACACACACACACACACACACACACACACACACACACACACACACACACACACACACACACACACACACACACCACACACACACACACACACACACACACACACACACACACACACACACACACACACACACACACACACACCACACACACACACACACACACACACACACACACACACACACACACACACACACACACACACACACACACACACACACACACACACACACACACACACACACACACACACACACACACACACACACACACACACACACACACACACACACACACACACACACACACACACACACACACACACACACACACACACACACACATTCCTTTCATATCCCCTTTGACTCAACCTCAAATATTTATCTATATTGCAAGAAGTTCAAATTGACAGTAAAATCAAGAATATGATAAAGAATAATAATAATAATAAAAATAACAATAATCATATAATATAACTGATCAAAGAATAAGTTTTTTTTTGTATCAGCATAAAAATACAGCTGATAGCAAAAATATATTACATTGCCAACACCACAGCGGATCCCCGGCCAACCTTTGCCTCTGCCTCAGTAAAGTGAAGAAGGCACGCAGCTCTGGGAAGAAAATTACATCCATCCAGCTGACTGATGATGATGATGATAATGACGATGATGTGATGGTAGTAGTAGTAGTAGTAGTAGTAGTAGTAGTAGTAGTAGTAGTAGTAGTAGTAGTAGTAGTATACCATGAGGAGCAACAACCATAACTGCAACAATAATAATAATGATAATAATAATAATAATAATAATAATAATAATGAACCTCCAACCGCTACACTCACGCCTCGACCTCCATAGGAAATCGCATGCATACCAGACACCCCCCAACACCCCGCCGCCATGAAGAGGAAAGGGGGGGGGGTAGGGGGAGGGAAGATGAGCTGTTTCCCTCCTGCCCCCCACACACCGCCTACACCCCCTCAGCACCTCCTTCATTCATGCCGGCACACACAGGAGGCGAGACTCAAGGCTCCCAACAGCACACACCGTCTTTACCGCACATTCTTACATTATTATTGAAGCAGAAACAGACATGTTATCCTTTTTGCATTCATATTTTTCCTTGGTTAGAAATTACATGTTTCTTTTTTTTTACTTTGAGATATGATTTAATGCCGAGAATTCACTTAAGTATTAAAATTATGGTGTTATTAATATTTTTGTTTTTGTTTTAAGTGTGTTTTGTTCTGCTTGCGTGCTTGCAGACGAGACACAGCAGTTACAGGCGCGGCAGATGTTGTGTTGAGTGCAGTGTTGTGGATATGTTAGTCACACAAGGCCCATGCTGCCCGACACCCTCCTCTGAACACAGCAGGGCCGCAGTGGGTGCCGCATGAGCCTCAGGGTGTGGAGAGGGGGCAGGGGTATGATGATGGTGATGGTGATGGTGGTGGTGGTGGTGGTGCCTCGCCAACACCCAAGATACACATTTAAAACCAACTCACAGTATATGTATAGCGACGTGATCTTTGAGTGGTGGCTGTATATTTAACATCCAAAGTTTAAGCACAATAAAAGATTATGCATAAATATTAAAAAAAAAATGTATACCAGACTATGCATATAGAAGCAAATAAAGTTTTTTTTGTTTTTTTTCATATACCACATTACACTGTGCATATTTACATCTTACTGTTAGTATAGACTT
The DNA here is from genome assembly GCA_029783475.1 of Metacarcinus magister. NCBI lineage: Eukaryota > Metazoa > Arthropoda > Malacostraca > Decapoda > Cancridae > Metacarcinus > Metacarcinus magister. The sequence continues at coordinate 1,128,020 of JAPQNM010000004.1, read as the reverse complement.
TTAGCATCCATAGATAGTTTTCTCGTCATTCAATGTAATAAGCAACCAGATTTTCGCTGAAGGCAAAACAACAGGAGTAAAACAATGTCCAGCTGGAGAGAATCTGTGAAATTCCAATCTTTTATGTTGTACGTAAGTGCTGTAATATTTTCAATAGTGATGCTGATTAAACTCATTACCAACCACCATCTGTAGTGACAATATGTGATGAAAACAAGAGAGAGGAGAGGGAAGTGGATGGCCAACACAAAACAACACAATACAACACAACACAACACAGCCCACAGCGAGTGAGTTGCAGCAGCGGTGATGTCATCATTATTCATCTAGTATGTATACGTGTTACATATTTTTAAACATAAATGACATATTGATACGCTCAATAATGAATACAAGTGGCTTACATATAATCAGTGTACGTAAATTGTACGTACACAGTTGTTTCAATGACTGATTTAGCGGCACATCGCCTTCAGCAGACAGGCGGTAGTGTTGTGTTCTCCTGTACGTAATATATTTCTTGCTTTTGTGTTATGTTTAAGGCTGGAGTGACCATTTGTTATATTCAGTACTGATTGTGAATAGTTACAGTGAGTAGTAACATAAACAAACGCACCAAAGCCTAAGTAGCAAAACTGTATTAATATGTATCACTGCAGACCTTTGGCTCACGTCGGAAGAGTGTGTCTCGCACTATTAATGGTAAACTAAATTGGTTAGCATACCCAAAGCCCTGAGGTATTTTTCTTTAAATTAACTAAACTCCTATCATTGCTGCTTAGGGATTTTAAGTAGCTAAAGAATAGGAAAGTCTTCAGATATATATATTTTCACAGGAGCTACACCTTGTCCTGTAAACATTGGAACACTCCGAGACTAAAGCGACATTAACTACACTACACTAAAAAAAAATTTCAGATTGTACTCACTTTGTCTACCAGGAGGTTCGGAGGTTAAGTGGGGTTTTATTTAGTTAAGAAGTACCCTTCACAATTACCTTTCGTGAGAGTATCGATAAGATGATTGTTCTAATCTTCTAATTGACTTGCTGTTCTATTTCAGACATTTCTACCTTAATATTTAGGCGAGACTCGTATTACATCCTTGATCATGATACGAAAGCTTACATCATAGTTTCAGAAGCGCGGACCGTCTCTTCCTATTTACCTGTTTTACCTCCAGCCATATATAAACAAATACTTTCTCTCGCATTCTGGTAACTGTAACGTCATTGCAAGTCACCTCTACACTGGCGTCTTCCCGCGGGTCAAGAGGAATGTAGGAAACCCTTGAGACTTCCTGGGCACCGATCACGAGCTGCACGATGCCTTCAAGCTTCAACAAAGCGGACACCATGACGCCTGTTTTGGGTTTATATTATTAATTCTCAATATATACACAAAGGACCACAAATAAACACTAGACTGCCATGATAGGTTGCGTCTCCTATAGGTAAGATAACCTTATAACAATAAAAAATAGTATAGTTATAATTACAAGCATTCCATTCCGTCACAACGTCCTCATTAAAATGATCTACAGAACCTGAACTCTTCTCTCTGTTCTATATTTAGCAGAGGATAGATAGGACTTACGAGGCCGGACTGCCCCTTCAGACCACCATCAAGCAGGACATCTTTGAGCGGCCTGTGATATATATATAACCAGCGGGAAGGGTCACAGAGGCCCTGGGAACTGCCGCAGCTTTCTTGTGTAAGGTGGTGGTGGGTGGCGCTACGTGGCTTCGGCCAACACCTCCGTTTCTTTGGCCTTGACGCGTGTGTACAATTATTATTTATTCTATACTTGGATGCAGGGACAATGGAGAGTGTATTCACATTTACACTCCTAGTATCTCACCCTGACCATTTACTTCACACTAAACACCTTGATGGAATTAATGGCAGACAGTGATAGTTATTTTATAGGTATATTAGCGTTTCATTCCCATCATAAGGCAAGTACCAATACGGTTAAAATCACCAGAAAACATCACTCATCACCCCACCTTAACCTGTTACACTGCATGCACGTCACCACAACTATTTACTGTGTTCGTATGCACTCACCACCACCACCACCACGCCCGCCAAGCATGCAAGGTAAGTATTGCAGATCTTAGGAATGCACTCAAATGTATACTTTCAATAAGTGAACTGAAACAAGAACAAGGAGGAGGAGGAGGAGGAAGAGGAGGAGGAGTTAGAACCCCCCCCATCCCCTTGCAGTACCATGAGTCACCGTTGTCTGTTAGCATCATACTGATTAAATTTCGATTGTGGCTCAATACCTGATATGGAGGGAGAGGGCTGAGAAAACCGGCTTTTTCCTCCTCCTCCTCTTCCTCCTCCTCCTCCTCCTCCTCCTCCTCCTCCTCCTCCTTCTCCTTCTCCTTCTCTATTTCTGTAGCACAACTATATTTTCCTTCTCTTCGTCCTCCTATTTCTCATTATTATTCTCATTCTCCTCCAACTTCTCTCTTTTCTTCGCTCTTTAGCTCTGTCTTTCTTCTTTTACTGTTCCTCCTCCTCCTCCTCCTCCTCCCTGTAAGTCAAGGTAGCCACGACCTGCACTCAGCCTTCCCAACACGCTTACGGGAAGGACGAAGCTGGTCATTAATATTAAACATGGAAGGAATAGTAATAATAATAATAATAATAATAATAATAATAATAATAATAATAATAATAAAAATAGTAATGATAATAATAATGATAATAATGATAATGATAATAATGTGAGCAACAACAATTTGTAATAATCGAAAAAGAATAAAAGAAGATAAAAGATAAGAGAAAAAGAAAAAAGAAAAAGAAGAAAGAGAAAGAGAAGAAGAAGAAGAAGAAGAAGAAAACCTAAGAAGATGATTATAGTATAAGTAGTAGTAAGAGGAGTAGTAGTAGTAGTAGTAGTAGTAGTAGTAGTAGTAGTAGTAGTAGTAGTAGTAGTAGTAGTAGTAGTAGTAGTAGTAGTGAAAAAATTTTAAATAATCCTCCATATAGTTATTCAATAAACTAAACTGATTCCTTTCTTATAATAACTATCTATATATTTTTTTCTGATTGCACGAAAATAAATAATAAAATAAACCAAAAGGACAAATAGGAGAAAAGAGAGAGAAAGACAGAAACAGGAACAAATATTCAACGTGACAGACGAATACACACACACACACTCACACACACACACACACACACACACACACACACACACACACACACACACACACACACACTCACACACACTCACAGGTGAGTGAGCAGTAAGTGAAGAATTTTCCCGAGATTAAACTATGATATTTTAATGACCAAATCACGTCCTGAATGCGTCGAATCATGCAAACCTCCACCCGCTAATCCACTCTCACTTTCCTTTTAATCCAACATTCATTTCACCGACAATAAAACACCCACTGAGTATTTAGCGAGGTTATATTTACCTTTTATCATCAATTGTTTAAGAGAATATATAAAGAAAAAGTTGCATCTATATATATCTGATGCAACTCTCTGTATTCCTTTATAAAGTAGAATCATGATACATAACAAAGAATACAAGCAATAAATAGACTCAAGGATGAACCACGTCACCTGCCTGGCTAGCGGGAATGACGTCAGTGTTCGGAAGGTATTTACGGTGACACCATGTTCTAAGGTACCTGAGTGAAGGCCGAGTCCCAGCTAACCCACAACATCTCTTCCAGTAACCACGTGGTGTCACCTTCTTCCTACAAGCGAACGTGAAGCCCCACAGACAGAGTTAAGGTGCTTTCTCTTTCCAGGTACGTCCATCACCACCACCTCATTTCCACGAGACAACCTTGAGAACCTACAAGTGTATGCAGGAGTGATGGGTGCGGTTGACTGGAGCTTGTCTATCTCAACCTGTCTCCACCTCAGCCTCCAGCTCCCACCAGTGTCAAACTCTCCCTGTTTCCCAACCCTTCCCGTGTCCCACCACTGCCTGTGTCCTAACCCTGCCTGTGTCCTGTGAGTCCCCAGCGCAATATATGTTTGAGCGTCAACACGTGCCGGTTCGGCCTCCTTTGTGGCCCACGAATTATAGTTGTCGAGGTAATTTTGGAGTTAGGAGACGCTCAGACCGTCTTGTTCCGGCACGAGGCCTTGATCCCACTGCCAAAGCACCGCTGGGCTTCATATTGGCAGGCACGAGACCTCTCCCTCTCCATCCAATTGATACAAACCTCTTCATCAACGCATTACAAACCATTCACTCCATTTCAGCAGTTGAAACCACTCCATTCAAGGAGTTGAAACCACTCCATTATAAGGAGTTGAAACTACTCTATTTGAGGAGTTAAAATCATTCCATTTAGGCAATAGAAATAACTCTATTCAAGCAGTTGAAACCACTCCATCGAATTATGAGGAATCACAGACCACACTATCAAACAATAAAGGAACTAGAAGCCACATCCATTCACCTAGAAGGAACCAGGAGACCCTTCCACCCAAGCTGCAGTGACCGTTCCGTCTGACACCAAGGGGTTCGAGACCACCCCTTGGCACCCACCATTCACCCACCAACGAGACAACCACTCCAAGGATTCTGTTCACTGTTTCTTTTTTCTTTTCTTTTTCCTTTGACAGCCTTTGATTGATGTGCATACTGTGTAGTGAAGAATGAGCGCCCACCTTTGTGTGTGTGTGTGTGTGTGTGTATGTGTGTGTATGTGTGTGTGTGTGTGTGTGTGTGTGTGTGTGTGTGTGTGTGTGTGTGTGTGTGTGTGTGTGTGTGTATGTGTATGTGTGTGTGTGTGTGTGTGTGTGTGTATGTGTATGTGTGTGTGTGTGTGTGTGTGTGTGTGTGTGTGTGTGTGTGTGACAAAACATTACTCAAGTCCGGTAATAGTCCCTCAGTTTCCTCTACCGTTGAACTCTATGAAATTATCAAATCGATTCCACCAACGATGCCTTTAACGGAACTACTTAACCAAACTGAATAGGGACGACCAATCACATGCAGGAGCTTCACCACAACTGACCAATCACAGCCTAGCCACACTCTGCGTCGGCCAATCAGCGCCCTGCACGACCCCGCTACCCGCCCAAACCTAGGCGAAGGAGGACAAGGTGTGCGGCACCTCCGAGGCGGAAATTCCATGTCGGGACGGCGGGCGCCTGGGAGCAGCGCCCCGCCAGGTGGGTCAGGGCTTCATGTTGCGCCCCAACCCGTCCCCACGCCCCCACAACCCCACCCACCCCTGCACCACGCCCACCACCCCATCATCCCATGCCACTCCTCTCCCGACACCCCACCTAGCTAGCCGCACCCCACGACCCTATCATCCACACCATAATGTCACCCCAACCCATGCCTTCTCCCATCCTGCTCCACCCAACGCCCGCAGTCTGATACCCCGTAGACTTACACCTCCAAACATACCCCAGCCTGCCTGTCATTCCTTCCCCAACACAAGGCTTATTGAAACACACACTGCAAGGAGGAGCAAAACTGCAGTACTTTTCCGCAAATAAAGGAAAGGAAAGTGTGGGTTCCTGCCGCCGCCTTGACCGTGCCTCGGCTCCACCATCACCACCATTACATTCCTGACCACGGAAAGAGAAGCAGCTGCAGCAGGACAAAGCTGTGGCTGTGGTCTGCTGAGGGACACATACTAGTACTACATCACCACATAATCCAAGTGTGTCTAAAAGGGATGAAAAGGATAAATTCGATACAATGTCTTTCGGGCAAATATTTCAACACACTTCCACCTCTGACACTTCACCTGTCAAGCATGTCCTGCCTGGGAGTGTAAGTGTGTGGTTCTCACGCTTATACTTTCAAATACAGTCTGGCACAAAAGTTTGGAACACAAAACTTTTCAGATCAGTAAGTGAAAGAACGAGCAAAACAAGGGAAGACACGAAGCTTCAATAGGTTTGCTTTGGTTTAATGCTGCTACATGTACTAGTGTGGGTGAAGATTTTTTTTTATTGACTGTACAAATAGAGTAACAGAAGGTAAGGAAGCCATCGGAGGAAGGGAAGAAAGCACTGCCGATTGTCTAAAGGACGCAATGCTTTTTTTAATTGTTTTATTTCTATACATTCTATATTTTGTTTTTTATATTATACTTTGTATTCATTTACTTTCTTTATATATTTTTTATTTTTTTTAATTATATTTTCATATATATTATTTGTTTTATATTTAGATTTTTTATATATCCTCATGAACTGAATTTAGACTGCTTTATGGCCCCTAGACTAGAGTGCAAACGCGGCCAGTTACGTCAAAAAGCCATACAGAACGACCACACTTTTGGGGGGTTTTGCAGAACTTTGTAACACCCTTCTGACCAATGTACTGCACATCCCACCGTTATAGTGTGACGGAAAATAGTAAATTCTATGCCCTAAACCCACCTCACACAAGGGAAAAGTTTCTGCCGCCTGCCTACCTGCCTGTCACTTTCGGGAGCTGTTAAAAATTCTCCTACAGTTCTGCCACACTTCCATGCTGTACCAGGTTGGATTGAAAATGATAGTACAGTAATACTTGTAAAATTATGAATATTTATAATCCTGAGATCAATAAAAACCGGTAAATGGATAAATAGACGAAGAGAATGATAAACAGATAGACGGATAAAAACAGGTAGGAATGAATATACATAAAATAGATAGAGATAAATAAAAGATAGAGCAGAAGATAAATAAATAAATTGACTCGCTGACTAATAGATTGACTGACTGATTGATAGACACACTAATCGAATGACTGATAGATCAACTATTAAAAAGTCTAATAAATTCAGTTCCACATTGACTCACACAGATGGCAAGCTGAGAGAGTCCCTCACTATCACAGCCATCGAACAACCACCACATCCTGCCGCTGCTGATACCAAACACAAGGAAAAACTGGGGAAGAATTTCTGAATATAAGGTTACAGTCACATTATAAAAGTCGCTTCAAGGAGAGGACAAATAACAAAGAAAATTAAACGAATTTCAACACGTGCAAAAGCAGAGGTAAAACATTAAGAGAGGAATTCAATATGACTAATTAATAAATGAAACGCCCAGTTGAGTGAGCTTCGAAGCAATTAAATATCATGAGTAGTATTAATTAATAAATAATCACAGGTGGAGGATTCGGGAAGGTGGTACTCCAGGACAGGTAGGTTGGACATCGCAGAAGAAACAAGTATGTCTGCAGCTGCAAGAGTGAACATATATATATGAAGAGTTGATTGGTGGGTCGGGCGACGCGCTGAACCAAGGATAAAAAATAAACTTAGCGTGAAACAATACTTGAAGATCCTGTAATGATAGTATGTGAAGATGTGGTCGACTAGCGATTCTGTTGTGGTGCTTAGGATCAACCCCCTACACACACACATATATTCACTCAGCTTTATCAAGTTATCTAGTAAAAACTAAGATGCATTTTCAAGGACGCTGAAATACATAACGTAAACACAGAAATATCAGAGAAATATCAAAATCAAACGAATCTGTCAATTTCAATTTGCAAAACTCAGGTTTCAATGTTTCAGTCCATTACCATCTCACTCTTGCAATACGATTCATAAAATACGTACAACCAATACACAGAATAGTACTAAGTGTCTTCAAACACACCATAAATAACACACTATTGTTACTCTCCCAGCCACACACCACCATAACCTTGAACAACGCCATTTTAAAAAATTACCACAGTACAAGAAAAATATTTGAAAAGAATCTATAACTATGACTTAAAACCACAACTTCTTATAGGGAACAAAATCATTAGAATATCAAGCAGAAAGTCGCTCTTACTTCACCCTGAAATGCCTCACGTTTAGCCTATTTGTAATTACTTTCCTCCTTAGCTAACTATGAGGCACTAGAAGGTGAATTTCAACAAGTGCATCCTGTTAACTGTGTGATGTGGTAGAAGTGAGTCTAGTTATTATCTTACATGTCTTCCCCACGAGGAAGATTATCTATCAAGGGCACAGCATTGAGTACTTACCTCCTCCCCTAAGCCATTGTCTCTTCCTCTCCCTCCTTCCCTCTCGCTACACCACTTGAGAAGCAGGAAACTTTTAAAGAAAATTATACAAAAATGCGGCAAGGTATCAAGGTTCCTATTAAAAACTGGTCATTGTGATATTAAACTTGAGCCAGTATAAAAGCAAATAAAAAATGTGCATAGATAAATATAAAGAAGTGTTAACCAAAATGTATAACTAGTAAGTAGAGAAGTAAAAAAACGAAAGTGACTACACGACAAATAATTATATGAATAAATCAATCAAAAATATACACACATGAACAATGAAGTAGTGTTCACATGGAATAAAACAGTATTAAAATAGCCAAGATGGAAGACGGAACACCACACACCATCGTTCAATAAGACTCAAACATTACAGGTTAACGCATTATTGAAAGAAAATAAAAAAAACTGTTGGGCGAATCACTTACACAATGTCCTCTCTCTCTCTCTCTCTCTCTCTCTCTCTCTCTCTCTCTCTCTCTCTCTCTCTCTCTCTCTCTCTCTCTCTCTCTCTCTCTCTCTCTCTCTCTCTCTCTCTTTCTCCCTCTCCTTCCCTAAGACTTCTCCCTCTCCTCCCCTAAGACTTCTCCCTCTCCTTCTCCCTACCCAAAACCTCTCCTCTCCTTCTCTCTTCCCAAGTCCCCCCGTTACACCATCACCCCCCCCCCACGACTGTCACCTCACCACACCTGCAACACAAACAATCCAACAGTGAATGCATCCTTCTTACACTCTAAATGTGGATGAATGAAATGCAAGTTAAACTGAATTACATTTTAACATTACAATTTTCTTTTTTTAAACATATTCCATGAGGTTCCTTTGTTAATAACCGGATATTTCACACACAATGAAAGCACCACCACCACTACCACCACCACCACCAACAACAACAACACAACCACCACCACCTCCTCCTTTTTCATCATCTCCTCCTCCTCCTCCTCCTCCTCACACAACCCTTCTCCACAAAATAAAGAAAAAATACAGTATCGTCAAAATATCACACACGTGGGAGCTATATATGGAGGGAGGAACACACTGCAGCTGAGTAACAAATGGCTTCACAATCTTCCCGTTTAATTTTCTCCCTTCCGAACCTTACATTACCTTCGCCTCACGTCTTGGCATCGTACTCTTAGCGTGCTATGTAACTCATGGGTTGCGGTTTGGTATTAATTCTCATCTAGCCACAACACAACGTATCTTTAGGTATGGGATTTCCTCTCTCTCTCTCTCTCTCTTTTTCTCTCGCTCTCTCTTTTTTACACACATACACACACAAAGGCCGTTGACACCTCGTATATTTCTTGTCAAAAAAGATGTACCCAATTATCAAAGGAATACATAGAAAGCAATTAAGGTTTCAGGAGGAAGTAACACACCAAAAAATACAAAATTAACCGAGTATTACACATTTTTTTTTTTTTTAGAGTGAAGTCATTGTACTGTGAATGTTGTATTTTTTCCCTGATTTAAACACTGCTCAGACTAACAAATTGAACAGCGCACGGATCATGCTCAACGCTTAATGTTATTTATTTACATGACCCATCACCTGCTTCCTCTGCTGGTCTGGTCTGGTCGAGTCTAGTGTAGTGTAGTCTGCTCTGGTGCAGGACGTGAGGTGCTTACTTGGCTTCATCCTCACGTACGAAGGAAAAAGCCATAATAAGTAACACCAAACCACTTCACTGCCGTCCGCGATACTTCATTGATCATCATTGCCTTCCCAGCACACACTCAACCACCCCACCACCACCACCACCACCACCACCAAACACTAAGGGTGAGGGAGTCCGTCGAGGAAAATATAATTCACCTCCTCCCCCTCTTCCTCCTTCACGTCCTTCTCCTTCCCCTTCTCGTCCTTCTCCTTATATTTTTTCCTTCTCCTTCTCCTCTTTCTCCTCCTTTTTTTCTGTTTTTCCTTCTCCTTCTCCTCCTACTTCCTCTCTTTTCCGCTCTGCTGCCTATCTCTACTTTCTTATTATATCTTCTCCCACTCTATACCGCATCTCATGACTTGCTCCTTTTTCCCTCCCTCCCTCCCTCCTTCCCTCCCTCCCTCCCTCCCTCTCTGCCTGCCTGCCTTCCTTTCTCCCTCCCTCCCTTTCTATATAAGTCAAGTTCTCTGCAGGAGATTCATTCCCTCAATTGCAATTTTTTTTTTTCATCCTATTGTAAATTGCTTTCTTCCTGTTTGTACATTTTTTTTATATCATAAGAAAAAGTGTATATATATATCTTTCTTCATTTTTTTCTTCCTTGTTAACAACATTTTTCTCTAAACGAGTATTTCCTCTTGTAAAGAACAATTTCCTTCGTGGGTAAATGTTTCCCTCCCTTCAGTAACACCTCTGCCTTTGTTCAATAATTCCTCGGCAGTGCTACAAACCACTTATTTTTCCATCTGTAAACAATATTTTTTTCCCTTTGATATATAACATTTATTTCTCCTGTCACTAAATCTCTTCTTCTTCTTCTTCCTCCTCTTCTTCCTCCTCCTTCTCCAAACGCATTCTTCCCTTCATTAGGTGATTTCTTACCCTCTGTAAATAAATTCCTCCTCCAACTTCTTCTTTACTGAATTTCTTCCTCGAGTCAACTCATTTCTGTAGCTTTCCTCTCCTTTCCTGTAAGTATCTTTTTCTCCCTCCCTTAAGCTCCTGTTCCCCTTCTTGTATGAAAATTTTCCCTACTATAAGCTGAGTCCCTTGATGTAATTTTCCTAGATTCATGTCACCTCTATTCTCCCTTCCCCATCCTGTAAGTCATTTTTCCTTCTTGTAACTACACTCCCTTTTTCTTGTATCTTTCTCCTCCCTTATAAGTTAACTTCCTCACTCTCCTATAAGTTATAATTTTCCCTTTCCTTTTGTTTCTTCATTCCTATACTTTAGCTTAAACTCTATTTCCATCTTGTAAGTTATTTCCTCTCTTTTATCTCTCTTTCTCTCTCTCTCTTTTATTCTGTAACCAATATTTTCTCTTCTATATAAATAAACGCCTTTCCCCTACTTATGACTAACTAACTTTTCTTTCCTTCTATAACTAATGTCTCGTTTCCTTTCCTAACTTTTTTTCCTATGAGTACGCAATCTCTCAAGGCCTCATGCATGCAGTGGCTCACTTCTCCCACTCACTCACTCACTCACTCACTCACTCACTCACTCACTCACTCACTCACTCACTCACTCACTCACTCACTCACACACTCACCAATTCACACTCACTCAAACCTTCATAAAACACGACCAATTAATTCCTTGTACTAATAAAAAAAAGATAAAAAAAAACCCCAGCAGTTCAGGTAAGGCAGCAAGCAAGCAAGCAAATAAACAAGCAAGTAAGTAAGCAGGTAGGGCAGGCGCCTTCCTCGTCTTCTGAGTCACCACCACCACCACCACCACCACCACCACCACCACCATCACCACCGCCAGAAGCCCCCAAAGTCTGGTGCGGAGGAATGGAATCTCTTTGATAAATGTTTAAGGAAAATTCTTCCCACCTTAGCCTTATATATTCCCCCGAGGGCTTGTGTTGCCGCGTCCCGGGTTTAAAGAAGCAGCAGACTCATTATTGGCGAATGTGTTAAATATGCAGGGGCTTGCTTGCTTCAGGGGGGGTGGGGGGTACAGGGAAGGGAAGGGGAGGGAGGGAGGGAGGGAGGGAGGGAGGGAAAGGAGCCGCAAGACAGTGAAGATTAAAGCATGAAGGGGAGAGGGGAAAAAAGGGTGCGAGAGAGAGAGAGAGAGAGAGAGAGAGAGAGAGAGAGAGAGAGAGAGAGAGAGAGAGAGAGAGAGAGAGAGAGAGAGAGAGAGAGAGAGAGAGAGAGAGAGAGAGAGAGAGAGAGAGAGAGAGAGAGAGAGAGAGAGAGAGAGAGAGAGAGAGAGAGAGAGAGAGAGAGAGAGAGAGAGAGAGAGAGAGAGAGAGAGAGAGAGAGAGAGAGAGAGAGAGAGAGAGAGAGAGAGAGAGAGAGAGAGAGAGAGAGAGAGAGAGAGAGGAGAGAGAGAGAGAGAGAGAGAGAGAGAGAGAGAGAGAGAGAGAGAGAGAGAGAGAGAGAGAGAGAGAGAGAGAGAGAGAGAGAGAGAGAGAGAGAGAGAGAGAGAGAGAGAGAGAGAGAGAGAGAGAGAGAGAGAGAGAGAGAGAGAGAGAGAGAGAGAGAGAGAGAGAGAGAGAGAGAGAGAGAGAGAGAGAGAGAGAGAGAGAGAGAGAGAGAGAGAGAGAGAGAGAGAGAGAGGAGAGAGAGAGAGAGAGAGAGAGAGAGAGAGAGAGAGAGAGAGAGAGAGAGAGAGAGAGAGAGAGAGAGAGAGAGAGAGAGGAGAGAGAGAGAGAGAGAGAGAGAGAGAGAGAGGGAGAGAGATAAACAAGGACAGACACATATAAAGACATACAGCAGACAAACAAACAACTTGACTGACTGAATGAATGAATTAATAAATGAAATAATGACACATAAGCAGACAAACACAGACAAAGAGAGAAAAAAGAGAGAAAAAAAAGAGAAAAAAAAAGAGAGAAGAGGAAAACTCATGTTAATACCCAACTCTCCACCACACAAACATTCAGGATGTTCAGAATCACCACACAACAGATGCACTTAAGTGGATGTAGTTCAACGGTACATAGTTTTCCTAATATGAGTCCCAAGTGTTTTCCTAGAAGTACCACGTGTCAAGCTGCCCAACTCGGTCATAAATTCAACCCCCCCACCCCCTCCCCATTCCTTCAACAATGTTCTGATTATTAAGTAATTGCTTGGTGCCATTATACTGCAATTTGAATATTAAAGTATCTATCAGTGCATTACTTCCCGTTTGGGTCATAGGAATCGAGTGAAAGTATCTTGTCTGAACATTCGTAAATCAATTTTTTTTTATTTTACTCAAACATTCGATTAAATATATATGTAAGTGTTTTTTTTTATGAGAACAAGGCTAAACAATAATAATAAAAAAGTATTAATTTCTCAGTAAAAAGTTGAACAGCCTATAATTCCTGTAATACAACTTAGTAGAAAGATTAAAAATGAAGATGAAATAGTCCCCCCAAGCTAGGTAACTATAGACCATATACTCCTGCTAGGGTGAACAAGAGAGCACATTATCCTTCTCACCAAGAAGCTGCCGTGAGCCAAGATTGAACTCGCAACCTATAGGCCACGAGCCGAGCATAGTACTACAGCGCCACCCAGGCCCGGTAAGTAAGTAGGAATACCAACATTTGATAGCAAAACCAACGTAAATACAGCAGGAGTAAAGCAAACACATATATGCATTAGTAACAAAACGAAAAAGAGAAACAATACTAAACTATGCCTCAGAGAGATTACGAGGAGGAGGAAGGAGGGAGGAAAAAACGAGATGAAGGAGGAGGAGGAGAAAGAGGAGAAAGAGGAGAAGGAGGGGGAGGAGAAGGAGGAGGAGAGAGGCATGACATAAACCTAAGACATTTGCCGTATTCCCGAAGGTGAGATAAAAGGCAGCTTCACCGGGAATTCCAAAAGGTTGCAAGGCATTCCCAAAGTGCATTACCTCCCCACTGTGACGTGCGCCCGATACCCTACCCTGATTACAGCATGCAGCGGCGGTGACGATGCGACGAGACAGAAGGGAGTGGAAGGGAAGTGACGATGTGACGAGACAGAAGGGAGTGGAAGGGAAGTGACGATGTGACGAGACAGAAGCGAGTAGAAGGGAAAAACATGGATAAGGATGAGAGTAGAAGGAGGGGAAGGAAGGGGAGAGATGAAGGAAAAAGGGAAAGATAGAGAGAGATGGGGATGGAGGACAAGGAATGGAGGATGAGAGGTTAGGAGGAGGAGGAGGAGGAGGAGGAGGAGGAGGAGGAGGAGGAGGAGGAGGAGGAGGAGGAGGAGGAGGAGGAGGAGGAGGAGGAGGAGGAGGAGGAGGAGGAGGAGGAGGAGGAGGAGGAGGAGGAGGAGGAGGAGGAGGAGGAGGAGAGGTGAAGGGAGGAGGGAGAGGTAAAGATAATTAAAAAGTTGAGATGTGAGAGGGTGCAGGGAGGGAGACAAGAGATGAACATGGATAGAAAGGAGGAGATAATAGGAGGAGAGAAGAAGGAATAGGAGAAGGAGGAAAAAAAGTTACAAGGAGGAAACATGCCATAAGAATTTAGCAACAGGAAACGAATAATCAAAATATTACTTCTTTTATTCGATTCATCATTCTCTCTCTCTCTCTCTCTCTCTCTCTCTCTCTCTCTCTCTCTCTCTCTCTCTCTCTCTCTCTCTCTCTCTCTCTCTCTCTCTCTCTCTCTCTCTCTCTCTCTCTCTCTCTCTCTCTCTCTCTCTCTCTCTCAATGTTAATAAGCAAAGTAGTCAATAATTTCGTAATTTTCTAAATCCTGCAATCTTAACACTCTCCTCCTCCTCCTCCTCCTCCTCCTCCTTTTCTTTCTCTTCCTCCTCCTTCTTCTCCTCCTTTTCCTCCTCCTCCTCCAC
>JAPQNM010000004.1:1101035-1108535 GCA_029783475.1 Metacarcinus magister | reverse complement strand
GTCGTAAGGCTTAGTTATGAACTGCTTTGAGCTGTAACAGTCATTACAAGAATATTCGTGGACGTTAAGACTATATATGTTCCTTACGGGGTAACGTGTCGTGTGTAGGAGTATACGCGGGTTACTGATACCTATTATATCCTTTTGATGGAGCTTGACACTGCAATAAAAGTACTGCATTACATTTCTTAATGAAAATAAATAACTTCCATAGCCATTGGCACCGGTGACAGCAGAGTCAGTAGTGAAGACTATATATGTTCCTTACGGGGTAACGTGTCGTGTATACGCGGGTTACTGATACCTATAACATCCTCTTGATGGAGCTTGAAACTGCAATAAAAGTACTGCATTACATTTTTTAATGAAAATAAATAACTTCCATAGCCATTGGCACCGGTGACAGCAGAGTCAGTAGTGAAGATTTTGATCGGCCAGTCATGACCGAACGAGCGGTGGGAATTGAATTGTTTTCTGCCTCTATATACCTAATTCTAGTGAGCCTTATCTTGATGCAGCAGCATTTAAGAAGGTCAAAGGAAGGCTATGTACACTACAGGAGTAATCAAACAGACTCTGCCATCCTGAAATAGTGTATAAAATCTTGTTTTCATCATATATTCTACTTAAACTAGCTGTAACTCCTTTCGTTTTACTCATATTGAATTTTCAAGCAATGCTTCTAAATCTGCACCTTTTCCGATCCTTATGGAATGTAACAAGTACTGATAAACACAATATTAAGAAAATATATATTACGTCCTCACGTAAATTACGTAGATTATAAATAATGAAAAAAGAAACTAGACGCAGGATTGGAATGGGATAGGGTTTAAAAAGCAGAGAAAAATATTTATGATTTCACAACATAACTCTTTGTTATATTTGATCGGTATCTATCTCATGAAAAATAGTTATCTACTAAAATAATGATATCATTAAACAAACAATATTAGCTTCTAAGCTAAGATACCAATTGAACAAAGTGCTTTGTTTATTAGTTGGTAATTTCATAAGGAATATCTGATATCTTTTCCATTAACATTGGTAAAGTATTAGATCCACCATACTGATTTTATCATTTGTTTTAACCCAAATAAATTAATTTATAGCAAAAAAAGTTTCTGGTGAAATTAACTGAAACTAAGCTGAAAGTCTTACATTATTCCCATGTACAACATAGTTTAAAAAAAACAAAATCGAAGAGGAAATTTTGCAAAAAATTTCCCAGAGTAGAAAAAATGACAAAAATACACCATATGTTGAGGTCAATTCTACACATCCACGAGGGTCTGTAAGATGGTTAAACGTGTCGTAAGGCTTAGTTATGAACTGCTTTGAGCTGTAACAGTCATTACAAGAATATTCGTGGACGTTAAGACTATATATGTTCCTTACGGGGTAACGTGTCGTGTGTAGGAGTATACGCGGGTTACTGATACCTATTATATCCTTTTGATGGAGCTTGACACTGCAATAAAAGTACTGCATTACATTTCTTAATGAAAATAAATAACTTCCATAGCCATTGGCACCGGTGACAGCAGAGTCAGTAGTGAAGACTATATATGTTCCTTACGGGGTAACGTGTCGTGTATACGCGGGTTACTGATACCTATAACATCCTCTTGATGGAGCTTGAAACTGCAATAAAAGTACTGCATTACATTTTTTAATGAAAATAAATAACTTCCATAGCCATTGTCACCGGTGACAGCAGAGTCAGTAGTGAAGATTTTGATCGGCCAGTCATGACCGAACGAGCGGTGGGAATTGAATTGTTTTCTGCCTCTATATACCTAATTCTAGTGAGCCTTATCTTGATGCAGCAGCATTTAAGAAGGTCAAAGGAAGGCTATGTACACTACAGGAGTAATCAAACAGACTCTGCCATCCTGAAATAGTGTATAAAATCTTGTTTTCATCATATATTCTACTTAAACTAGCTGTAACTCCTTTCGTTTTACTCATATTGAATTTTCAAGCAATGCTTAAAAATCTGCACCTTTTCCGATCCTTATGGAATGTAACAAGTACTGATAAACACAATATTAAGAAAATATATATTACGTCCTCACGTAAATTACGTAGATTATATATAATGAAAAAAGAAACTAGACGCAGGATTGGAATGGGATAGGGTTTAAAAAGCAGAGAAAAATATTTATGATTTCACAACATAACTCTTTGTTATATTTGATCGGTATCTATCTCATGAAAAATAGTTATCTACTAAAATAATGATATCATTAAACAAACAATATTAGCTTCTAAGCTAAGATACCAATTGAACAAAGTGCTTTGTTTATTAGTTGGTAATTTCATAAGGAATATCTGATATCTTTTCCATTAACATTGGTAAAGTATTAGATCCACCATACTGATTTTATCATTTGTTTTAACCCAAATAAATTAATTTATAGCAAAAAAAGTTTCTGGTGAAATTAACTGAAACTAAGCTGAAAGTCTTACATTATTCCCATGTACAACATAGTTTAAAAAAAACAAAATCGAAGAGGAAATTTTGCAAAAAATTTCCCAGAGTAGAAAAAATGACAAAAATACACCATATGTTGAGATCAATTCTACACATCCACGAGGGTCTGTAAGATGGTTAAACGTGTCGTAAGGCTTAGTTATGAACTGCTTTGAGCTGTAACAGTCAATACAAGAATATTCGTGGACGTTAAGACTATATATGTTCCTTACGGGGTAACGTGTCGTGTGTAGGAGTATACGCGGGTTACTGATACCTATCATATCCTCTTGATGGAGCTTGACACTGCAATAAAAGTACTGCATTACATTTCTTAATGAAAATAAATAACTTCCATAGCCATTGGCACCGGTGACAGCAGAGTCAGTAGTGAAGACTATATATGTTCCTTACGGGGTAACGTGTCGTGTATACGCGGGTTACTGATACCTATAACATCCTCTTGATGGAGCTTGAAACTGCAATAAAAGTACTGCATTACATTTTTTAATGAAAATAAATAACTTCCATAGCCATTGGCACCGGTGACAGCAGAGTCAGTAGTGAAGATTTTGATCGGCCGGTCATGACCGAACGAGCGGTGGGAATTGAATTGTTTTCTGCCTCTATATACCTAATTCTAGTGAGCCTTATCTTGATGCAGCAGCATTTAAGAAGGTCAAAGGAAGGCTATGTACACTACAGGAGTAATCAAACAGACTCTGCCATCCTGAAATAGTGTATAAAATCTTGTTTTCATCATATTTTCTACTTAAACTAGCTGTAACTCCTTTCGTTTTACTCGTATTGAATTTTCAAGCAATGCTTCTAAATCTGCACCTTTTCCGATCCTTATGGTATGTAACAAGTACTGATAAACACAATATTAAGAAAAATATATATTACGTCCTCACGTAAATTACGTAGATTATAAATATGAAAAAAGAAACTAGACGCAGGATTGGAATGGGATAGGGTTTAAAAAGCAGAGAAAAATATTTATGATTTCACAACATAACTCTTTGTTATATTTGATCGGTATCTATCTCATGAAAAATAGTTATCTACTAAAATAATGATATCATTAAACAAACAATATTAGCTTCTAAGCTAAGATACCAATTGAACAAAGTGCTTTGTTTATTAGTTGGTAATTTCATAAGGAATATCTGATATCTTTTCCATCAACATTGGTAAAGTATTAGATCCACCATACTGATTTTATCATTTGTTTTAACCCAAATAAATTCATTTATAGCAATAAAAGTTTCTGGTGAAATTAACTGAAACTAAGCTGAAAGTCTTACATTATTCCCATGTACAACATAGTTTAAAAAAAACAAAATCGAAGAGGAAATTTTGCAAAAAATTTCCCAGAGTAGAAAAAATGACAAAAATACACCATATGTTGAGGTCAATTCTACACATCCACGAGGGTCTGTAAGATGGTTAAACGTGTCGTAAGGCTTAGTTATGAACTGCTTTGAGCTGTAACAGTCATTACAAGAATATTCGTGGACGTTAAGACTATATGTGTTCCTTACGGGGTAACGTGTCGTGTGTAGGAGTATACGCGGGTTACTGATAGCTATCATATCCTCTTGATGGAGCTTGACACTGCAATAAAAGTACTGCATTACATTTTTTAATGAAAATAAATAACTTCCATAGCCATTGGCACCGGTGACAGCAGAGTCAGTAGTGAAGATTTTGATCGGCCGGTCATGACCGAACGAGCGGTGGGAATTGAATTGTTTTCTGCCTCTATATACCTAATTCTAGTGAGCCTTATCTTGATGCAGCAGCATTTAAGAAGGTCAAAGGAAGGCTATGTACACTACAGGAGTAATCAAACAGACTCTGCCATCCTGAAATAGTGTATAAAATCTTGTTTTCATCATATTTCTACTTAAACTAGCTGTAACTCCTTTCGTTTTACTCGTATTGAATTTTCAAGCAATGCTTCTAAATCTGCACCTTTTCCGATCCTTATGGAATGTAACAAGTACTGATAAACACAATATTAAGAAAATATATATTACGTCCTCACGTAAATTACGTAGATTATAAATAATGAAAAAAGAAACTAGACGCAGGATTGGAATGGGATAGGGTTTAAAAAGCAGAGAAAAATATTTATGATTTCACAACATAACTCTTTGTTATATTTGATCGGTATCTATCTCATGAAAAATAGTTATCTACTAAAATAATGATATCATTAAACAAACAATATTAGCTTCTAAGCTAAGATACCAATTGAACAAAGTGCTTTGTTTATTAGTTGGTAATTTCATAAGGAATATCTGATATCTTTTCCATCAACATTGGTAAAGTATTAGATCCACCATACTGATTTTATCATTTGTTTTAACCCAAATAAATTCATTTATAGCAATAAAAGTTTCTGGTGAAATTAACTGAAACTAAGCTGAAAGTCTTACATTATTCCCATGTACAACATAGTTTAAAAAAAACAAAATCGAAGAGGAAATTTTGCAAAAAATTTCCCAGAGTAGAAAAAATGACAAAAATACACCATATGTTGAGGTCAATTCTACACATCCACGAGGGTCTGTAAGATGGTTAAACGTGTCGTAAGGCTTAGTTATGAACTGCTTTGAGCTGTAACAGTCATTACAAGAATATTCGTGGACGTTAAGACTATATGTGTTCCTTACGGGGTAACGTGTCGTGTGTAGGAGTATACGCGGGTTACTGATACCTATTATATCCTTTTGATGGAGCTTGACACTGCAATAAAAGTACTGCATTACATTTTTTAATGAAAATAAATCACTTCCATAGCCATTGGCACCGGTGACAGCAGAGTCAGTAGTGAAGATTTTGATCGGCCGGTCATGACCGAACGAGCGGTGGGAATTGAATTGTTTTCTGCCTCTATATACCTAATTCTAGTGAGCCTTATCTTGATGCAGCAGCATTTAAGAAGGTCAAAGGAAGGCTATGTACACTACAGGAGTAATCAAACAGACTCTGCCATCCTGAAATAGTGTATAAAATCTTGTTTTCATCATATTTTCTACTTAAACTAGCTGTAACTCCTTTCGTTTTACTCGTATTGAATTTTCAAGCAATGCTTCTAAATCTGCACCTTTTCCGATCCTTATGGTATGTAACAAGTACTGATAAACACAATATTAAGAAAATATATATTACGTCCTCACGTAAATTACGTAGATTATAAATAATGAAAAAAGAAACTAGACGCAGGATTGGAATGGGATAGGGTTTAAAAAGCAGAGAAAAATATTTATGATTTCACAACATAACTCTTTGTTATATTTGATCGGTATCTATCTCATGAAAAATAGTTATCTACTAAAATAATGATATCATTAAACAAACAATATTAGCTTCTAAGCTAAGATACCAATTGAACAAAGTGCTTTGTTTATTAGTTGGTAATTTCATAAGGAATATCTGATATCTTTTCCATCAACATTGGTAAAGTATTAGATCCACCATACTGATTTTATCATTTGTTTTAACCCAAATAAATTCATTTATAGCAATAAAAGTTTCTGGTGAAATTAACTGAAACTAAGCTGAAAGTCTTACATTATTCCCATGTACAACATAGTTTAAAAAAAACAAAATCGAAGAGGAAATTTTGCAAAAAATTTCCCAGAGTAGAAAAAATGACAAAAATACACCATATGTTGAGGTCAATTCTACACATCCACGAGGGTCTGTAAGATGGTTAAACGTGTCGTAAGGCTTAGTTATGAACTGCTTTGAGCTGTAACAGTCATTACAAGAATATTCGTGGACGTTAAGACTATATGTGTTCCTTACGGGGTAACGTGTCGTGTGTAGGAGTATACGCGGGTTACTGATAGCTATCATATCCTCTTGATGGAGCTTGACACTGCAATAAAAGTACTTCATTACATTTTTTAATGAAAATAAATAGCTTCCATAGCCATTGGCACCGGTGACAGCAGAGTCAGTAGTGAAGATTTTGATCGGCCGGTCATGACCGAACGAGCGATGGGAATTGAATTGTTTTCTGCCTATATATACTTAATTCTAGTGAGCCTTATCTTGATGCAGCAGCATTTAAGAAGGTCAAAGGAAGGCTATGTACACTACAGGAGTAATCAACAATAAGAAAAATATTGGTTCACACTTACTGCTGATTTTATTTATAACTATCATGCATTTCTCTCTCTGGCTGAGGGTGTGCGGCGCACACCTAGCACACCCTGAATATACGCCCCTGATATATATATATATATATATATATATATATATATATATATATATATATATATATATATATATATATATATATATGTACTAGTCCTGATGCAGTTCACTTCAGCAGCAAGCTATAATGTACAATTTCAAAATCTGTATTATCATCTTTTCACACAAAATTATATTGTATTTTCTTTCTTTCTTCAACCTTATATCATAGTTGAAGTTTATTTCCTTAAAACTTTCATTTACTTTTCATAAATACCTCTGTAACTCACCAAACACCTCATATTAACAGTCTTCTTCCAGCGTTAAACACTTATTTTCCTGCAGCAGCTTGGGTGCCTGGCTGGGCGGGGCTCAAGTTCAACTCAACACTCCTTGGTTACCTCAAAGATTTCTATATTTCCCTAAATCCACTCAAATAACTGCCACACAAATAAGATGTTACCATACCATGTGTGTGTGTGTGTGTGTGTGTGTGTGTGTGTGTGTGTGTGTGTGTGTGTGTGTGTGTGTGTGTGTGTGTGTGTGTGTGTGTGTGTGTGTGTGTCTGTGTGTGTGTGTGTGTGTGTGTGTGTGTGTGTGTGTGTGTGTGTGTGTGTGTGTGTGTGTGTGTGTGTGTGTGCTATCCATGCGTACATAATCAATTCATCACTCATCTTTGCACAAATTTACATGGATTATTTTAACCTTTCCCCACGAGTGTTAAACGTGACCTCTTCTCGTATTACTTTTCATATTTTCTCTATTGCGTTGTGTTTATTTTTTTCCCTTCACTTCCAGGTGTGAATCGGCAT
>JAPQNM010000004.1:1083535-1098535 GCA_029783475.1 Metacarcinus magister | reverse complement strand
TGAGTGAGACGAGCAGGTGGTGGTGGTGGTGGTGGTGGTGGTGGTGGTGGTGGTAGCAAGCCTCGCCTCACCTGGCTTCACCTCACCACGTATTACATAACACTAACTCTTCTTAACGCCAGAGAAGAACAGAACGGCTAGATTCACGACTGTTGAAGGGAGACCAAATAAAAACAAAAAGAAGTATAAGAATTGAGAAATATACGTAATGTGGATGAGGATGTGAGTGGAAGTAAGGGTGAAGGTGAATGTGGAGGCGGAGGGAGGTATGCATCGATAGGCCAGTGAGCGGAGTGCTTGTTGAAATATGGACGGAGGGAGGATGTCGGCAGAAGGGAGAATAAGTGTCAAATGTTGTTGGCAGTGTAATTTTTTTTTCGGTGGCGGTATGATGACAAGGGTTGAGTTGACTGACTGGCAGTGGGAAGGTTGCACGAAGGTTACAGCAGATGAGAATAATTAATGCAAGGGGTGTTAGGCTGCTATTATTGATTGATTTGAGGATGATGTAGAGTAGTGGATCAATCAATACATCAATCAATCTCTATCTCTCTATCTCTCTCTCTCTCTCTCTCTCTCTCTCTCTCTCTCTCTCTCTCTCTCTCTCTCTCTCTCTCTCTCTCTCTCTCAAATCTACATAATACCAGATCAACACCATCACAATAACCTAACACCACACTTACACCATAACAAAATAAGCCCCTTTGCATCACCACCAGGAAAGTGGGCGCCAATTTGCTGCCTCACCTGCTACCGCCGCCACGGGAGTCTAGCTGGAAGTCCCTTGAGTCATTCGTCAAGGAAACAAGAACTAACAAAATACTCGTCCATCAAGGGGAGTTAAAGAGGCAATGCATCAACTCACATTCCTCGAAGTGCAACGTAAACACATAATTTCCATCCGTCAACACGTTCAAGGACGCTAGTGGTTGACGGAATATCCTTATTGAGATGCACCTCCGTCCCTTAGAGCAAGTTGCAGAGGAGCCACTCGCTGTGAGCTTCGAGTGTGTTTGCCGGACTGTAGTGGTTGTGTTTAACGTTCAGTGTTTGCCTAATGAACGTAAGGTGGGTCAGTGAGGACGTACTAAGTGAATTTCTGTCACGCGGCCTCAAGGTGTGTTTGCAAGGCAGCTGTCATGCCGCCGTGACCTTTCCAGCCGACACGACACCACCTTCACCTGCACACGAACTACAGTAGTGCCCGGCGCGACCCCCTGCTTAAGCCAGCATGAAGGGCACGAGGTCGGTGGTGCTTTGTTACGCCGCCAGACAGTCCTTGCAACTATTACACACACACACACACACACACACACACACACACACACACACACACACACACACACACACACACACACACACACACACACACACACACACACACACACACACACACACACACACACATACACACACACACACACACACACACAGGAGCAGCATTATGTACCTGCACATACATTCTCGTAATCCTTATGTATATGAGACACAAGTTGCGGCTCTGATGTTACGGTTGTCCAGTGAGCAGCATGAAGTGGGTTTACCTGCGAGGCACTGCGAGTCCCAGTTAATGGCACGCACAATGATTGACTGCTGGGGGCGATAGCGGAACGGCCACACATTCACCGTTAATGTTACCCTCAAAGAGAAAACTTGTCTCCACCATTTGTGTTTTGCAGGCCTGGAAAACCGGAAGTGTAGGCTGCTGTGTGCTTCAAATGTGGGCTGCCAACCTCTCTTCAAAACTATTATTCAATCTTTAAAGGAAGAAATGCAGTTCCCAGAAGCCTGAGATGGTTATAGTAGCTGTGTGTGTTTTTATTAGAGTTACATTTGTGCACCGCGGACAAGGCTGCAACACACGACACACTACTGAATTTTCACTCAGCTTGCTTACTTCATAATTACATTTACTGGTTTGAAGTTATGTTTGCAGGATTTGGTATTTTGTGACGTCAAGATATATCGCCCGTTCATCTGATTACAGGGCGGCTTTTATGAAGATAAGTATTGAACGTTTATCATGTGTGTGTGTGTGTGTGTGTGTGTGTGTGTGTGTGTGTGTGTGTGTGTGTGTGTGTGTGTGTGTGTGTGTGTGTGTGTGTGTGTGTGTGTGTGTGTGTGTGTGTGTGTGTTAGAAAGAGATAGATAATAAGAGAGATAATAAGAGAGATCCTGAGACAGATACTAAGGATCTTACTAACTCAGCCGTAGAGTTAAGGATCCTCCCCCTGCAGGATGTGGTCCTGCACCAGGGTCACCACAGTACAACTTTAGCTTGACTTGCATCCACAAATAAGTGAACACATCTTCTTTACGGTTCATGTCGATACTTAACATTTCCTTCCTCCTTGTTATTACTGTCCATTCACTCATCTGGAAGACAAGGCAGCTCGCAGGATGAACGGAAGATCACACCCTATTCCAGGCGGTGTAATCTTAATCTGGTCAGTTCTCTCGATGCCTGCCACGCTGTAACTCTTGTGAGGACGTGACACCGCGCTGCTGCGTGGTGGTGGGGGGCATGTTGGGTAGGCGCCATGCGGTGTAACAGGATTGTTCCATTGGACTGTTTTTTACACTTGACGTTTTCTTGTCTCTCTGACCATCTTTTCCAGTCCCTTGGACGAGCACAGGAAGGAGTACAAAGCCTCCCTGCTGTGAAACTCATGACCCATGAATTAATATATATATATATATATATATATATATATATATATATATATATATATATATATATATATGAATCTGGGCTGGAATTGCACGTGTCAGCTCAACTACAAGGGCATCACCACGTTGCTTGGAGGCAGAAAGAGCAACTACACGTGAACAGTCCCAGCACAGGTGATGGCCGCTGAGTGTCCTGCGAGCCATCAACAAGATGTTCCCGCTGTACACACGCGCCGCACCAAGGCAGACAAACGTAATTTAATTTAATGTTTACCGCCTCGTGTCCTGGAAAGCATCGTGTGAGAGGAGCGGCAGCGCTGCGGGAGAGCAATTTTGCAGTGAGCTCGCGCTTAACGTAAATCCGTATTGAAATTGGCTTGCATCTTATAACTAAGGTGACCTTCTACACCGCTTTGTATAATGATCTAAATGACCTTTAGGGTGACGCAGTAAAATGTGTCAATGTTGAGGCTCGTAACACATGACTCAACACCTGTCCACACCTGACTGTAAGTCTGTCCATACCTGACTGCACACCTGCCTACATATGACTGCACACCTGTCCACACATGTACCTCAAACACCTCACATTACATATGCTCTGCTATCACATTATACATTCATTCATTATAAAAGTAATATCAAATGTAACGCCTCAGGCTTTTTTTCTATTCATGACTCTCACTTTTCCCTCCCCTCCTCCCGCCAACCCCACCCCCGCAATTCCCCTCGGTGCAATCAGCAGGCCTCCACCATAAACAGGTTCCATACATTTCATCAATTCGTTCATGGAAATGTAAACAATTATTTCGTGTGAATATGACAGTGATATTTTGTATGCAATCATCATGTCAGTTTTACATTATTATTATTATCATTGATGTTTCATAAATAATTTACACATGGCTTTACTGTTTCTCCCACAACATTTTCCTATTTGTATTTATTCTGCCTTCGTTTTATTACAAACTTAAATCGAGCAATTAGCCTCAAATCTCATTACCCGCGTAACACCCTCGCTGATGGCTCGCCGCGGCCCTGCTCATGGCACTCACATCCCCTGCTTCCCCCATCATCCTGGACACCACTTTCACCACCTGTGGACGGGGAAGCCACCGCCCTGCCCCAGTCTCCCTCCTCCCTCAGTGACCCTGGTGGGCGACTGTCCTCCGCCTCACACACACCAGGAATACCAAGTTTGAAGCCCACGTCAAAGTGTTGTTTTCCTCGATTCTGTGATGCAAGATTAGTGACGCAAACGATCCAGCGAGTATTGCCATGAATACAAAACAAGCCTTTTTTTTATCTCTCTTGTCCTCTCTTCCCTCTCTTCTGTCTGCCCTGCCATGCACAGACGCTCTGTCAGTGATGCGTCACGTGGCAGAATGAATACATCTCTCAGCCAGTGGAAGGAGCATAAAATCTCAAGGAAGCCAAAGGAAGGCAAGACCAGTGCTGAGGAAGACCAAACACAAGTGAAAGGCGCCGCGACGACATAAACCACAGACCCTGAACATCAGGAAAACCAGCGACAGAACACACTGATAGAGATAAGATAACGCACTCTCACCTCTGTGTGTGCGTGAGTGAGTGAATGAGTGAGTGAATGAGTGAATTATATAAAATTACATAGAAACACACTGCACTGACCGTAGGATCTAAACTATAAGTGTGGTCGGTCCTTAACTTGGGTACAGGGGAAGGAAAGCAGAAGTAATGATATAAGTAATGCAGACAAAAAACAATGCAGTCTGCCCAGCCATCAGTACGGCGGGTCATATATAGCCTTATCGGAAACCTTGGAGGAGGAGATAGTGAATAAGTCTGTGTTTAAAAGAGTTGATTGGGTCACACTGCACAACGGAAGGTAGATGTTTATTCCACTTTCTAACGAGGTCATTGTAAAGGTAGAATGGTTGGCAGTCTGTCTGCATCTTGGTTTTACTTCGTTAATGAATGGTGATGAAGCCGAGGCAGTTCCATTGACGAATCTGTTTTCTATTGCTAGCTTGTTTTCGATCCAATTGTGCACATTACTTGCGATCCTTAAGTAACTTGACTTTAAACATTAACTTAGTATGGTGAACTTTATCAAACGCCTTTTAAAAATCAAGACGATCAGCGTATAAAGAACTGACGATATCGTAGACGGGAAAAAAGCCATTATATGAGAACGATTGAAAGAGAGAGAGAGAGAGAGAGAGAGAGAGAGAGAGAGAGAGAGAGAGAGAGAGAGAGAGAGAGAGAGAGAGAGAGAGAGAACGATAAGACACCTGGACAACGATCTCTATTGAGCTATTTATACATTACGGGCGCCCATTTCAGGTACTCCTCCGCCCTGCCAGCCCCTCCAGCCATCCCCCGCCGCCGCCACGCCGCCACTCCACAATGTTGGTGCCCCGGCTATCAACGCTTTTGCACAGTCCAATTTCCGTGTGAATAGAAACCCGACGCAGTGTGATTTCCCGTAACTGTGCCCGGGAAGCAGGACCGGCTGGGACCCGCCTCCGCCTGGGGCTCCTCTCTCTCAGCGGCCGCCTCTTTGTATCGACGACCCAGGGGCTCCATCATCCAGCCAGCCCCCAATACCCCCAGGCGCCTTACTGCGACTTCCTCCTTGATTATGTCAGTGATTATGACGGCGGTGCAGAGAGAGAGAGAGAGAGAGAGAGAGAGAGAGAGAGAGAGAGAGAGAGAGAGAGAGAGAGAGAGAGAGAGAGAGAGAGAGAGAGAGAGAGAGAGAGAGAGAGAGAGAGAGAGAGAAGAGAGAGAGAGAGAGAGAGAGAGAGAGAGAGAGAGAGAGAGAGAGAGAGAGAGAGAGAGAGAGAGAGAGAGAGAGAGAGAGAGAGAGAGAGAGAGAGAGAGAGAGAGAGAGAGAGAGAGAGAGAGAGAGAGAGAGAGAGAGAGAGAGAGAGAGAGAGAGAGAGAGAGAGAGAGAGAGAGAGAGAGAGAGAGAGGAGAGAGAGAGAGAGAGAGAGAGAGAGAGAGAGAGAGAGAGAGAGAGAGAGAGAGAGAGAGAGAGAGAGAGAGAGAGAGAGAGAGAGAGAGAGAGAGAGAGAGAGAGAGAGAGAGAGAGGAGAGAGAGAGAGAGAGAGAGAGAGAGAGAGAGAGAGAGAGAGAGAGAGAGAGAGAGAGAGAGAGAGAGAGAGAGAGAGAGGAGAGAGAGAGAGAGAGAGAGAGAGAGAGAGAGAGAGGAGAGAGAGAGAGAGAGAGAGAGAGAGAGAGAGAGAGAGAGAGAGAGAGAGAGAGAGAGAGAGAGAGGAGAGAGAGAGAGAGAGAGAGAGAGAGAGGAGAGAGAGAGAGGAGAGAGAGAGAGAGAGAGAGAGAGAGAGAGAGAGAGAGAGAGAGAGAGAGAGAGAGAGGGGGGGGGGAAGGGAGAAGTGGACTCTATTACATACGAGACAATTGGTGTTCATGCGTTTAAGTGTGTTTCCTCCTCACGTCACTTGTTGGGGCAGGACTCGCAATAATAAAGTGACAAGTAACCCGGATGACACAACACAGACAGGAAAACAGAAAAAAAAGTTCCACTGGTGTTCGTGGGTCCAATGAACTTGTCTGAATCAGCCTGGTGAGTCACGTTACTGAATCACTGCTTCATGAACCAAGAACACGAGACAGCTGCAGTGTTTCGCTCATGGATTTGCAAGGCTCAAGAAACAATAACACGAATCATTTTTTTTTTTTCGTTATTCTTTTTTCTTCTTCTTGTGACACGGGTCTTGGCTTTCCTCCCTTCTGAAGTTGCAGAGGTGGTGTTGGGAGGGGGGAGGGGGAGGAGGGAAGAGGGTGAGTGAGTGAGTGAGTGAGTGAGTGAGTGAGTGAGTGAGTGAGTGAGTGAATGAGTGAGTGAGTGAGTGGGTGGGAGGAGACGCCCTCAGCACACCCAGCACGGCGCCGGGTGGGAAAGCGAGACAGTGTTATCTGGCCTTCATCTACGGGTGTCCTCTACGCCTCAAAGCACCCCGGGAGGAAGCCGTTTGAATTGACAGCTATATTTACGTACTTCCTCTGCATCTCATACACACACTAGAGAGGAAGCATATATAATTTTGATGTGCCTTCCTGTCTGCCTCGCTGTCTTTCAAATTAGCTGTCTATCTACATACATCTGTTCATCGGTCTATGCTTCTCGGTCTGTCTGTTTGTCTGTGTGTCTAGTTAGCGTGTGTGTTGTTTTTTTGTCTATTCCAGGTGGGCGGAGGGAACATGACCTGCATCAAGGCATAACGTAAACACAATACAAATCGATCATGTCATGGCACAGAGGGGGAGACGCGTGCCAACGAGAGAGAGAGAGAGAGAGAGAGAGAGAGAGAGAGAGAGAGAGAGAGAGAGAGAGAGAGAGAGAGAGAGAGAGAGAGAGAGAGAGAGAGAGAGAGAGAGAGAGAGAATAGGGGAGGTGAAGGAGGAAATGCCAGCCGGGGCGTTGGATCAAAAAGGCAAAGGCATCACCACCTGCCTGTTTTTGTGTGTTGCAGGGCGGCACGAGCGTGTAATGACCCACACACTCTATGTACAAACACCTGCCTTGTATCGGAAGCGGGAAAGAATCTACATAACTATTGCATAAGTAAAGTTATTCAAGGCGGCTCCTGTTGCATTATTATCATCTTGTTATGTCTGCCTGTTTATTTGTCTAAGTCTCTTTATGGTTGTTCATTTCGTCATCTCTTACTTCTATTTTCCATTTTCTTTTCTTTTTGTTAGTATCATTATCCATCACCACCACTAATATCGTCATGATTATCTTATTTTTCTTTTCCTCTCCTCCTCCTCCTCCTCCTCTTCCTCCTCCTCCTCCTCTTCCTCCTCCTCTTCTTCCTCCTCCTCCTCCTCCTCCTCCTCATGCTGCTGCAGCCAACCGTCAAACACCAAGGTCAAACACAACCATCCTAATATTTTATTGATCAACTTCCGTCGCTTTCTGTTCCGTATTGATTATGGGAAGACAGGCTCCTCCTCCCCCGCCCTCAGCCGACCAAGGGGCGCCGCAACCCCATCACGCCCCCAACCCCTCCCCAACCCCACCCAACCTCACCCCACCCCGTCCCCCTACTGCTAAAGGGTTGGGGGTGGAGGCATGGCGGGTCCTGCTTACTCTGTCCTCATTCCCTGCATGACGGGTAAGCTGGCGTGATTGGATATTCTCTCTCTCTCTCTCTCTCTCTCTCTCTCTCTCTCTCTCTCTCTCTCTCTCTCTCTCTCTCTCTCTCTCTCTCTCTCTCTCTCTCTCTCTCTCTCTCTCTCTCTTCCTTCCTTTTTTTCCTTTCTTTCTTTCTTTCTTTCTTTCTTTCTTTCCTTCCTTCCTTCTTTCATCCCTCCTTCCTGCCGCTCGCCGCCCCATTGGTTCCAACAGCTGCTGCAAGAGGAGGAGGAGGAGGAGGAGGAGGAGGAGGAGGAGGAGGAGGAGGAGGAGTAAGAGGGGGAGGAGGAGGAGGAGTAAGAGGAGGGCGTTGCAGCCATGGAGTGTCGCTGCAGTACCCGCCGCCACACCCCCGTCACGGACATCTTCCCGCCCTACTCACTGTCACACATTAAATAGTTGTAAAAATTGCCGTGCACTGATGTTTAGTGTCTCGGTCCTGAGTTTTACTGCGGGTCCTGTGGGGAGTGGTGTGCGCCCCCCTTCCTACCCAACCCCAACCCCCTGACACACACACCACCCATCCCCCTCTAGACAGGGAAAGGAGAAAACGAACTGGTCGTGGCGGTGGTGGTGGTGGTGGTGGTGGTGGTGGTGCCGTGCTTTTAAATAAGACAATTCACCCTGATCTCTTCTCTTTATCTCCTATAATTGTATGTGTGATTTGTTAACATCGTCACATTATTTTCATCTTCATTAAAGATTAATTTTTCCACGCACTAGAAGTATAAGGAAAGAAAAGTATATTACATTATATATATGTATATATATATATATATATATATATATATATATATATATATATATATATATATATATATATATGTTCAGTAATTCTGGTTTCAAGGTAAGTGATTTGAGGAAGCAGTGGATTGGGTGCGGCGTGAAGGGCTTATCAGGCAGCCAATCGGAGTGGCTGGCATGACTTTCATAAAAGGTTCAGGTCAGCGTCTTTCCCAAGCAGCCACTTGCCGCAGTAATAGCAAACCTGGCTTCCGGTGGGGCTGGACCGGCGGGCCGTGAGCCGCCCGTCACGTGAAGGCTGCTGTGCCCAGCGGCTCATGCTCCCCCTCCTCCCCCTTACCTCCAATACTTTCACAAACCTCCCTCCCTCCCTCTTCTCTGCTATATATTCTTTCCTCTCAGTTAAATTTAATGTCTCCAGTTCCTCTGACATGTCCACCAGTTACTCTGTGTTCACTTTCTTATCTTCATGTTCCTTCCCCTCCTGCTTCACTGACAACACGCTACCTCTCTTGCACATACAAATACATCATACATCAATAACCAAAAATAACACTTACCTCAACTTCAATCAGGGTTATGAACTGCATCTGGCAACCCTGAAACACATAAAAAAGTGAATTAGCAATGCAAATACCACATGAACAAGTGCCTTAAAGATGAAAATAAATGAATCAGAAAAAATAACAATAATAATAAATAGATATGTAAATGAATAAAATAATAAACGGGTAAGGTGGAAGTTTGTCGCTGTTTTCTCTTTTACCAGAAATACTTATTATCAACTTGATCTAATGTAACTGATAAGAGAGATAACCGAATCTCCGTTTATAACCAACTCTTCAATCTGTACTTTGTTATGTGGAGTTTTAATGAGGCAGATTGGGAGTAAATATCCAATAAGCGATAATAAATAACAAATAAGTTTACCAATTATCTTTCCAATCAATGTTTTTCTTTTTTTATCTCTCTGCTTTTTCATTGGTCCAGTATATAGTGAGTAGGCGGGTGGATAAACATTTGGGTAAGCAGGTAAGTTAGGGTGAGTAAGGGGCATGGGAGTGAGTGAGGGAAGATGGGTGTAGATGCATTCATTGATGGGTGAGGTATGAGTGGATGGGTGGGTGAAGATATCTTGTAGGTGGGTGAGGGGTGGATGTCGTGTGTGTGTGTGTGTGTGTTTGTGTGTTAGAGAGATAATAGAGAGATAATAAGAGAGATAATAAGAGAGATCCTGAGAGAGATACTAAGGATCTTACTAACTCAGCCGTAGAGTTAAGGATCCTCCCCCTGCAGGATGTGGTCCTGCACCAGGGTCACCACAGGACAACTTTAGCTTGACTTGCATCCACAAATAAGTGAACACGTCTCCTTTACGGTTCATGTCGATACTTAACATTTCCTTCCTCCTTGTTATTACTGTCCATTCACTCACCCGCAAGACAAGGCAGCTCGCAGGATGAACGGAAGATGTGTGTGTGTGTGTGTGTGTGTGTGTGTGTGTGTGTGTGTGTGTGTGTGTGTGTGTGTGTGTGTGTGTGTGTGTGTGTGTGTGTGTGTGTGTGTGTGTGTGTTACTAAAGTATATGGGACATTTTTTATACTTTCTCTTCCATTACTTTTACACTTTTCATTTCTGATTCCCATTTTATTTTGTTTTTTTCATCTTGCTGGGTTTTTTTTTTATTCCTCTGGTTTTCCACGCCTCTATTTTCATGTTACAACTTTTTTTTTATTCACTTGCTCTTTTTTGGTGTGTTGGGGAAGCATGAAAGGCAAAATTTTCCTACTTTACTTTTTCCTTTCTCCCTCGTTTTTCTTTTTTTTTGGGGGGGGGTGGGAGGGTGGGGGGGGTGGCGGAGAATTAAGTGACTGGACATTTTACAAATATGGTATGTTTTGCAATGTTTTTTTTTCTTGTTCTTTATCTATTAACAAGTTCTTTAATTATGAGGAGCAGATAGATACAAAAGAACACATGGAAAGATCGTGCAAGAGGAGGAGGAGGAGGAAGAGGAAAAAGAACAAGAAGTAAAAGAACAAGAAAAGAAGAAGAAGAAAAAATATTAAAAACTAAGGTGGTGATATACACGTTGCCATTATAATCCTCTTCATCCTAGACTGGTGCATCCTTCTTGCCTAATTACCTTCACAGTTAATTACCTTCAAAACAAATTATATCAAGCCAGAAACACCTTCACACCACCACCACCACCACCACCACCACCACCACCACCACCACCACCACCACCACGTATCCACACAGTCACCTTCTACCTTCCCCTTCACCCCTTTCTTCACCCATGATAGCTAATAAGGTGGTGCTCCCTTCAATATATAAACAAAAATAACGAAAGAAATCTGTGTCTGGGAAAACTCAGCTTAGTACTGATTATAAGGCAAAATGTTGGAGGTAAGGGCGTCTACATCCTGGTGGTGGTGGTGGTGGTGGTGGTGGTGGTGGTGGTGGTGGTGGTGGTGGTGGTGGTGGTGGTGGTGGTGGTGGTAGTTAGTTTTAATAGCTGTGACGGAAGAGTTGGTCATGCATTACATTCCTGAACTTCCGCTTCTCCTCCTCCTCCTCCTCTTTGACTCTAAACCTCACCCTCTCTTCTCTCCAGCCAGTGCATACAACACTTCCCATGTGCACCTCTCCCTCCTCCCAGTCATCATCATCATCATACTAATTCTCTTCTTATCCTTCTTATTCTTTTTTTTATCCTGTGTACCTTCTCATCCTCTTTCTCTCTCTCTTCTCTACCAACACCACAACCACCTCCTCCACTACCACCACCACTTCCTCCTCCACCTCCAGCACCACCACCACTACCACCACCACCACTCCACTCTAGCCTCTCAGCCCTTCATTCATGCACTGATAGCAGTCCACGTGGGGCCACTGGAGCTGCCTTGCCCTTGCCACACAGAACGCTGACGTGGTGTGTGTGTGTGTGTGTGTGTGTGTGTGTGTGTGTGTGTGTGTGTGTGTGTGTGTGTGTGTGTGTGTGTGTGTGTGTGTGTGTGTGTGTGTGTGTGTGTGTGTGTGTGTGTGTGTTTGTATGTTTATCTAATTGTATATTTTCATAGAACTGATTCAAGCTCGTTATGTTCAATCTCCTAATGTTATTTTATTTTGACACACGATTATTTTGATTTACTCGCACACACAAACACACACACACACACACACACACACACACACACACACACACACACACACACACACACACACACACAGGATTCACGGCACATTTAGGTAATGGAAAACAGCATTTTTAGAGTATGTCATTCTTTCCTTTCCTCTTTTTTTCCTCTTGAACCATTTTTTGACAGTCGCCTCTTGATCTGCTACTTCATGGTATTAAGTAAAATGTTATGTCAATGTCCTCTGCTGTTGTAACGCATTTGTAGTACATTATTATCGTGTGTGTGTGTGTGTGTGTGTGTGTGTGTGTGTGTGTGTGTGTGTGTGTGTGTGTGTGTGTGTGTGTGTGTGTGTGTGTGTGTGTGTGTGAGAGAGAGAGAGAAAAAAAAAGAGAGAGTTAGAGAATACTATGTACCTTAGGATAATTACTTAACGATGCAAGTAATTTTAGCATGTAGAGAGAGAGAGAGAGAGAGAGAGAGAGAGAGAGAGAGAGAGAGAGAGAGAGAGAGAGAGAGAGAGAGAGAGAGAGAGAGAGAGAGAGAGAGAGAGAGAGAATAGAGGAAGGGAGGGAACTATCCACCTGTCTGGAGAACTTCCGCTCACAGACGCCAGGATGGGGTCAAGGGGTCACGGTGGGTCAGGCACGTGTTGGAAACTTTTTGGTCAGGTCACGTGACTCCCCCTTCGGCCCCTCCCCCCCTCCCCCCCTCCCCCCCCTCTGGCCAAGCTACGGAACCAAGGGGGGAAAGAAAATGAGGGGAGGAATGAGGTGATGAAATGGGAAGAAACGAGACAAGATAGAAGAAGAGGAAGAAGAATATGATGATTGAATATTTCCTTCTCTTTCTTATTTGTTATATTTTTTTTCTTTTTTTTCCTTCCGTGTCTAATAGATAAGTCAGAGGAGAAAGGTGAAAAGGTGATGAATTGCTTGCATTCTCTCTCTCTCTCTCTCTCTCTCTCTCTCTCTCTCTCTCTCTCTCTCTCTCTCTCTCTCTCTCTCTCTCTCTCTCTCTCTCTCTCTCTCTCTCTCTCTCTCTCTCTCTGTACCTATCTCTTATCGCATGAGCCACTAGGTCAGTGCGATAAGGTAAGATAAGGAAGGTGTTCAGTGCAGTCCCCCATGCAGTCTACCCTTCCCTCCTTCCCTCCCTTCCCTCCCTTCCCTCCTTTCCCCCCTCCTTCCCTCCTCCCTCCCTCCTCCCTTCCTACTATATACATGTCAACGGCCAAAACACCCAGCCAGACGATTACAAAAGCTCTTGAACCGGTAATGACAAGCTATCTAATCCTAATCTTACATACACATACACATACACATACACACACAAAAAAAAGCACCGGGGGAGAAGAAAGGAGTGTATGGTGGTGGTGGTGGTGGTGGTGGTGGTGGTGGTGGTGGTGGTGGTGGTGGTGGTGGTGGTAGTGGTGGTGGTGGTAACAGGAAACGACATAGATAACATGATCCAGCCAACAGTTATGAGAAGATAATTGAGTCCCTTGTCTAACCTGTCGACCCTAACGTGAAGCGCCTCCTCACTGATGCCCGTCCCCTGCCACCCCTTCCCCTTCCCCTTCCCTTCCCTTCTCTTCCCTTCTCTTCCTTCCCTTCCCTTCCCTTGCCTTACGTCGCCGATTGCACGCTGAAGGAGGAGAAAGAAATACATGAAAAAATAAGGAGGGAATAGCCGTGACCCCTCCCTACCTTCTTCTATGGTCTCCCCTTGTGACTCGTATGGTATATAGTGAAGGAAGAGTACAAAGGAAGAACAGACAGCAGCAGTTCTACTAGACCTAAAGAGAAGGTAGGAGTATAAAGTAAAAATACATTTGTCGCTGTACCTCGCCGGTCAAGGCACAATATACACGCTAGAACAGAACAAAAAAAAATGCACAATACTATTCTTACTTGTTTGCCTCGCTTCTCGGTTTATTTATACTTGTCGTTTACTTATATATGAAGAAAAGTTTTACAGTGCACATCATTTCTTTTTTAAGGGGAAGGGGGAGTAGGAATAGAGGGGGAAAGAGGAAAGAAGAAGAAGAAGAAACTGTATACTGCTTCATGATGGTGGTGGAATCTGCTGAGTAAACAACTACCAGCCTTGCCTTGCCTTGCCTTGCTTTACCTTGCTTTGTCTTGCCTTGCCTTGCCTTGCCTTGCCTTGCCTTGCCTTGCCTTGCCTTGCCTTGCTTTACCTTGCCTTATCTTGCCTTGTTTTGCATTGCCTTGCCTTGCCACCACACCAATCCACGAGGAAATATAGGCGCCTTGCATGAACACACTCACATAAATAAATAAAATAAATAAATAAATAGATAAAATGCGTTGCGTTGCGTTGCGTTGCGTTGCGTTGCGTTGCGTTGCGTTGCGTTGCGTTGCGTTGCGTTGCGTTGCGTTGCGTTGCGTTGCGTTGTATTGCGTTGCTCCTCTAGGATTTCCACCTCCCCCTCCATCCTCGCCCACATCACCAAAATACACTAACCAACTAACTAATAAACTCCAGAAGGACGAGTTTTGAAAGAGTTCTACACAGATGGATGGAAACAAGTCCTACAAGAATACCAGCATGGCCTTAGTTAACCATGTAGCAGCAGCAGCAGCAGTAGGAGGAGGAAAGCGTCACCAGATGGACACTAACAGATGCAGCGGAAGAGAGCCTTTGAAAATATCCATCATTATTTCTTTTTTTATATCTCAATTCTCATTTTGTCTCTTCATGGCGCGACATTTAGCGGTCCTTGTTTTCCTCTATTCATTTTACTGCCACAACCTTTTCTCTAATCATGTGTATATAAAT
This sequence comes from Metacarcinus magister, assembly GCA_029783475.1. Taxonomy (NCBI): domain Eukaryota; kingdom Metazoa; phylum Arthropoda; class Malacostraca; order Decapoda; family Cancridae; genus Metacarcinus; species Metacarcinus magister. Next base: position 1,084,027 of record JAPQNM010000004.1, on the reverse strand, counting down.
AACACAAAGGAGATAATAATAGACCAGCACTGGAGGCTTCCCCTGAGGGTCTGGCGGAGGGAGGAAGGGAGGGAGAGAAGGGAGGGAAGGGAGGGAAGGAAGGAGGGAGTGATAGAGTGTAGCATTGCTCGCCATAAACACTCGCTGCAGTAACTGTGGAGAACATCGAGACAGACTGAGCAAACAATTTTTATCAGCGGCAATCAATGTGCGATGAGGGCGGCGGGGAGGCCAGCGATGAGGGGGAATTGATGAGAGTGATGAAGATGATGAGGGTGATGAAGGTGATGAAGATGATGAGGGTGATGAAGAGGGTGATGAAAGGGTGAAGCTTGTACAGGATGCTTGTCCACGTCCTTGCAAGATAAAAAAGCTGACAAGGTTATTTCAATCGTTACTTATAATATCGCTCCTCCTGCTCCTCCTCCTCCTCCTCCTCCTCCTCCTCCTCCTCCTCCTCCTCCTCCTCCTCCCCCTCCTCCTCCTCCTCCT
>JAPQNM010000004.1:1061035-1078535 GCA_029783475.1 Metacarcinus magister | reverse complement strand
CGGCGGGAGGTAAATGGTTATATATCCACAGACAAATTAATAGAAAGATATACAGATAAAATGACAGATAGTTAGCTCGATACAGATAGACAGACAGATAAAAGTGATTACTACGTGCTAGATACGATAATTTATGACATACGAGATTATATCGTCTATTCTCTCCATTTTTTTTTATATCAATAGTCAGTGGAAGCAGTGGAGTAACAGTAAAGTGGAGTGAGGTTGCTGTGTAGTGTTCTCTCTCTAACTGTTTATTCACCCACAGAAGGCACGTAAGCAAGGCGACTGACTGACTGACTGAGTGGAGGAGGAGGTAACTGGGGTAACCTGTCACCTTCCTGCCTCCTTCCCTCCTTACAATTGCTGCAAACCTTAGAACTTCACGTATTAAATTTCTCTCAGAACCTGTATGTTTGTTAAGTTTTTTTTTCTTCTTCACACAAATGACAGGATAATGTTATTTTTTTTACTTGGCAAATGACTTCCCAGTAAAATAAATACAGGAGTTAATGGCTTCCGTTACACTTTCCTCACCGTTGTTCATTTACACATTAGTTTTAGAGCATGAAGTTAACAATCTAACCTAACCTATCTTACCCAAACCTAACCTAACATAACATAATTTTTCTTTTAGCGTGTCACCTGCCCTGCCCTGCCTGCCCTGCCCTGCCCTGCCCTGCCCTGCCCTGCCCTGCCCTGCCCTGCCCTGCCCTGCCCTGCCCTGCCCCGCCCTTGCCAGAGTCGAGCACAGGGTAGTTAGGGGAAGGAGGTGGATCGGCAGCTGACAACGCTAACCACATCCCAAGAGCCACCTACCGTGTTATTAGTTTTTGTTAGTTGATATATTCATGTTTTTCTTCTTCCTGCTGTACAGAGTGTGTTGTCAGCCTCATTAGGGCATTCCCAGGGGACTAACGAGAGAGAGAGAGAGAGAGAGAGAGAGAGAGAGAGAGAGAGAGAGAGAGAGAGAGAGAGAGAGAGAGAGAAAGAGAGAAAGAGAGAGAGAGAGAGTAGCAATGATTAGGTGCCATAAATCATGAAACAAGCCTACCTTTGTTATACTGTCATGTGTGTGTGTGTGTGTGTGTGTGTGTGTGTGTGTGTGTGTGTGTGTGTGTGTGTGTGTGTGTGTGTGTGTGTGTGTGTGTGTGTGTGAAAAAGAGAAAGAGAGAGAGAGAGAGAGAGAGAGAGAGAGAGAGAGAGAGAGAGAGAGAGAGAGAGAGAGAGAGAGAGAGAGAGAGAGAGAGAGATTTGTAGTCAGTGAAGCCTTTCTGTCATTAATTTACTGCTTACTTGATAACAGAGATAGTGTCGACCCGTTGTAGTACTTTACCCTAAGAAGTGTTCACCGCTCGCTCTATATTTACAACTGTCCTTGATACAGATGCCAGAGGGAGTGTACTGATAACTAATTACTACTGCTGCCCCCTATACATCAAATTTGTCAGGGGGTGTACTGTATACTGATAACACAATGTACTCTTACCCTTTTTCACATATGTCAGAAGTAACACTATACAGTTAATGTTATTCCTCGTTATGCTAAGAGTACATGCAACTTCCTCTCTTTCAATCGTACGAATCGTATAAAATTACCATGAATTTTTCACAACCTCACATATACTCTACGTTTATACCTATTAAACATGTACTTGGTGGCAGGTAACGAGGTTAGGCGAGGAGGGTAAGAGGTTAGTACTGTACATCCACACACACACACACACACACACACACACACACACACACACACTCATGGCTTCCGTGGGCATTGTTATCTCCCTGTGGTAGGGTGATAAGTCGAATCAATCAGCTGTGTGTGGCCGCCGCGTCCCACACCAGGGCGGCGCCTTTACCCAATCCTGATCTCATCCGAGCTTGACGTCACGCATGGGTTCCTTGCGAGAGCGAGAGAGCGAGAGAGAGAGAGAAAGAGAGAGAGAGAGAGAGAGAGAGAGAGAGAGAGAGAGAGAGAGAGAGAGAGAGAGAGAGAGAGAGAGAGAGAGAGAGAGAGAGAGAGAGAGAGAGAGAGAGAGAAGGGAAGGATCGTGGAGGAGGAGCAAGGAGGGTGAGGGAAGGGCCTGTCGGGTGTCCTCGTCTTCTCTCGGCTCCGTCTCTACATTTATCGGGCTTTACCGCTGTTTGCATAACGTTCTATGACACGTCTCTTTGATCTCGCAGGATGTGTGTGTGTGTGTGTGTGTGTGTGTGTGTGTGTGTGTGTGTGTGTGTGTGTCTGTAGAGGTGGAGATGTAAGTATGAGTGTGTACCCGGTGAAGGATGAAGGCATGGAAGGAAGAGAGGGAGTAGGAATGAAAAAAGGGAAGAAGGGAGGGAGGGAGGGAGGGAGGGAGGAAGGAGGGAGGGAGGGAGGCAAGGAGGTGTGTTTGGTGGAGTGAAGGAGACGGTTAGAGAAGCAGGAAGGGAAGGTGTGTGCATGACGGGAGTTAGGGGTGGAGAAAGAGAAAGAGAGAGAGAAAGAGAGAGAGAGAGAGAGAGAGAGAGAGAGAGAGAGAGAGAGAGAGAGAGAGAGAGAGAGAGAGAGAGAGAGAGAGAGAGGAGAGAGAGAGAGAGAGAGAGAGAGAGAGAGAGAGAGAGAGAGAGAGAGAGAGAGAGAGAGAGAGAGAGAGAGAGAGAGAGAGAGAGAGAGAGAGAGAGAGAGAGATGCCCTACAGAGTAAAGTAGTGAAAAGTGAGCTTGACGGGGAAAAGAGAGTAAAGCAAGGAGGGGAAAGAGGGGTAGAGAGGCAGGAAAAGAGGATGGAAGGGGAGGATGAGGCAGGCAGGCAGGCAGGCAGGCAGGCAGGCAGGCAGGCAGGCGTGGTGATATTGCAGCGTATTGCACCGTGCAGGCTGGTCCGGTTGAGCTGCCATCTGCAGGCCGCGAGGCTACGTGCGGCACTACATATCGCGCCACACACGCACACGCCCTCAGCCCCTGGTCCCCTTGATGGAGGCGTGCAGCGCGGGGAAATAACGGAGCACCAGCAGAAAGGTGTTGTGGCTCTACCGCTTGCCGTGTACGTGAAGCCGGATGCAGCCCGTGTCAGCGGCGCCACGCACAGGAAAGCCTGCAACCGGGCAGTTGTGTAACAAAGATGAATGAACACAGATTAAATCAGCGTCGGCGACTCTTGTTGGTCCGGAGCGGCGTGGCGGTCAGCTCTGCGCCGGCCTCGGAAGCGGGTACGGCGGGGTGGAGGGTCGTCACCACTTCCCGCCGCCAGCTCTTCCGCCAACCTGCCTCCAGCCCACGCCGCCTCCCTCCACCAGCCCATGCCACCTGCATCCATCAGCCCAAACCGCCTTCCTCCTTCCACCACCCTACACCGCTCTGCTCTCTCCACTAGTCCAAAACGCTTCCCTCACTCCACCAGCCCACATCACCTCCCTCCAAACCAGCCTACATCACCTCCCTTCTTCCACCAACCTACACCACCTCACCACCTCCCTTCCTCTACCTGCCCACACACCTCACCCCCTCCCTTCCTCCACTAGCCCACACCACCTCACTTCCCTCTATGCCTTCCGCTGCAGCAGACGGCTTACACTTTCTGGTTGTCTTGCTGCTTTCTGGCAAGATTTCCAGGCAGTGTTCTCGGCCACTGCAGCCTTTCGGGTAATGACTGAGGGGGGCGGGGGGGGCCACAGATCCAAAAAGGGGCCTCACCTTTTATGCCTGATTTTTCATTATTTTCATATATATTCATTCCTGTTTTGTTGTTCTACCTATAACATCAGACGCCCCCCTTCCCCCGCCCCCCGCTCCCCCCTACACACACACACATGCGCACCCGAATGTATAGCAAGGAAAAACATCATGTATGGTTGTTGTCAATATGTGTGTGAAAGAGAGAGAGAGAGAGAGAGAGAGAGAGAGAGAGAGCGAGAGCGAGAGCGAGAGCGAGAGCGAGAGAGCGAGAGAGAGAGAGAGAGAGAGAGAGAGAGAGAGAGAGAGAGAGAGAGAGAGAGAGAGAGAGACCCTGCCTTCTTGCTTATCCGTCTATGCCTGCCTGCCTGCCTGCTTGCCTGCTTGCCTGCCTGTCTACTTGCTTGCTCCACCTGCATACCTGTGTCTACTTTGCTACCTGTCTGCGTGCCTGCCCGCCTACTTGCCCGCCAGTCACTTCCTAGCACGACCACTACTAACAGAGGGAATGCGGGGCGGCGACTGCTTTATCTCTTACCAGTCACAATACTTTGCCTCCAGGGGTTGTGTTTCGCGTATCTCTCTGTCTCTGTCTCTGTCTCTCTCTCTCTCTCTCTCTCTCTCTCTCTCTCTCTCTCTCTCTCTCTCTCTCTCTCTCTCTCTCTCTCTCTCTCTCTCTCTCTCTCTCTCTCTCTCTCTCACATGCAGCTTCTATACGTATCACAAAACCCAAGGTACAGTTCGCCTCCCTTGAAAATTCACACTCCCATCAGCACAAAATAATGCTATTGCTAACATGATAAGGTGATGATGCATGCACCTCTACACATCACCTGATCATGTGCACTTAATTAAATCCCTCCAATTTTACCTGGAAGGACACGTAGCATAGCACGCAGCCTCATTACGCAATTTCACCTCGTTTTTTTCTTTTTTTCTTTTTTTATACTTCTAAGACATTGTTCAAAATAACAGGAAGTTTCATTTCTTTTCTTTTTTTTGTCTTATTTTGTCCCAGTTCACGGACCTCCTTAAGTCCTTCCAAGAACTCCTCCTCACGTCAAGGACCCCTAAGTTACAGACTAAAGGTGGCGGTGGTCTTCCTCCTCCTCCTCCTCCTCCTGCTCGTCATTATCATCGTCATCCTTTGCCTGACTCTCTTCAATCTCTCTCACACAACCCTGCACACAGCGTTCTTTCTCGTGCCAGTTCCTACTACATTTCACGGCTGTTGGTCACTTAAACTCGATAACTACATATACACACCTCATCCTGCACCTCCCGCGGCGCTGTTGCATGCAAGAACACTTTATCAACTCATCCCTATGCTCATTTTGCCTTTGCCTCATGCAGAAGACAAACAGTTTGGTCAGGCTTGATTGTATTCTTACAAAAACTCTAGAATTATTTATATTTTTTGGTTTACCTTCTTCCTGCACCTTCAACCTCTTCAGGAGCAGAATAACAATCACTAAATTGCCTTTTGATTATCTTAAATTTCAATTTTCATATTTATAAACCTCAAAAGAAGAGTTTATACCATTTGTTTTATAACCCGAGGCCTATTATTTAAGTATTATAATCAAAATCACCACCATCACCAACCAACCATTACAACCTTTCCTCCCATGACACCACTGGACGCCTCAGAAGATGGCTGCCGCGCGGGCCTCACAGCTGCCTGCCAGGCCCCATGCATGCACCCCGCTGCCACCACCATAATCATTCCACTCCCGATAATGTTATCATACAATGTAGTAATTATAATTGAAGCTGTTGTTTCCGTGCACTCACTCAAACACCATTTAGCATTACTGTTCTCTCCAAAACTGAACACGTCTTTAGTGGTGTGTTTGCCTACACTCACGTTCACTTGTGTTCAACTACAAACAGATTCCCCAATCAATGACAGAGAGGTGCAGCACGCTAAGCACTTAACGTTAAGGAGCGTGACTGATCATGTGTTTCACAATACAAATTCTAATTGGAAATAATCTGATTGAAATGCAACACTAAAATATTAACTACATTCAAGTATCAATGATATTACTGCATTTTCATTTACTGCAAATTATACAAAAAAATAGGGTGTAAAAACGTGTCCTTTTCTTTCCAAACTCTTCCTCTCACCTGCCCCTCTTCCTCTCAGGTGTTGCAATGGGCAGGTGGTACATTTACACGTATGACTCATCCTTTAATCATTTCAAGTGACAAACAATTACACTGTATTACAATGAACATCAATTACCGTCAGTCTGCATTACTTAATTACAATAGGCATTAGCTCGATTAAGGTGGATATACAATACTGCAAACCCTCACCTCACGCCACGCACTCACCAACACTTGGAGGTGACTGCATGGTGTGGGTGTGTGTGTGTGTGTGTGTGTGTTACCTTCATGTCATCACCACCACTACCACTACTACCACCACCACCACCACCACCACCACCACCACCACCACCACCTTAATTTACCTTCATGTAATCCACAACAAATGTTTCCTAATCAACCATTTCCTACTTCATCAACCATCTCTTTCAACCACAGCCTACAACTATCTACAACACCGCTCAATGTATCTATCAAGTCACCAACCCTTCACAACCCCCAGAAAGAAATAGATTAATAGATAGATAGATAGATAGATAGATAGAGAGTGAGAGAAATCCACTATCCGCTGATGAAAAAAAATATATATATATGAATGTTAGGAGATCTAAAAATAAAAACAGAAAAAACAGGGACAATTTAGTTTAGGCAAATTAATTTTCAACTAACGCACAGGAGGGAGCGAGGCGTGTACACAAAATTAGTTTCATGTGTGTACAGTAATCAAAGTGACAACTGCTCTCACACACACACACACACACACACAGACACAGACACAGACACAGACACAGACACAGACACAGACACAGACACAGACACACACACACACACACACACACACACACGTACAACATTCAATTTAACATTCTAGTCATTACTTCTTCTATGTGACTTTGCTTAAGCTAACTTCAATATTCTCTTTATACAGAATAGCATGTGTGTGTGTGTGTGTGTGTGTGTGTGTGTGTGTGTGTGTGTGTGTGTGTGTGTGTGTGTGTGTGTGTGTGTGTGTGTGTGTGTGTGTGTGTGTGTGTGTGTGTGTGTGTGTGTGTGTGTGTGTGTATACCTTGCCTCCCACTCACACTATACATCTATTGTGGCTGAATGAAGAAGAAAAAGAAGAAATAAAGGGGTGAGGGAGTGTGAGTGGCGTTCTTCACGACTTGATTTTACGACAAAGTTGATAAGAGTCACTGGCAACACACACAGCACTTTGTTGTACAGGATTTTTGCCAAACGTCCAAGATACGTTATCAGTTCACGTGTTAGGAGGAGAGGGAGATGAGGAGGGGGAAGAGGAGGGGGAAGAGGAGGGGGAAGAGGAGGAGGAAGAGGAGGGGAAGAGGAGGAGGAAGAGGAGGGGGAAGAGGAAGAAGAGGAGGATTACTAGTTAAGATATGACTAATCTTTTCTTCAACTCTTATAACCCATTTCACAATTACATAACCACGTAACCCAACCATTCGTCCCTCTACACACACACACACACACACACACACACACACACACACACACACACACACACACACACACACACACACACACACACACACACACACACACACACACAACCTCAATACACGTCTCGTCTAGGCAGGCAATCAATGGTGGTGGCGTAAAGGTTTCAAAAGTTGTGGGCTAGTAAAGGTGTTTTGGCGAAGCGTTGTATGAATGTTAATGATGTCTTTAGTGATAAGCTTCGGGTAGTCGGCGCGGCACGCACGGGGACGTCGGTTAACACATGGTTGGAGTGAAGCAAATGTTTCAAGCGTGGATAAGTGTTGAGAAAAAGCGAGAAAGAGATAGGTGATTTTGATTGATTGTTTTTTTTGTTTTTTTTGTGCGTGTGTGTGTGTGTGTGAGATGGGTGTAAAGTACGAAAAACTTTAAAGATATTGTTTTTCTGCTATATACTGTGTGTTTTTTATATGTTTTTATTCGTTTTTTTTTTTTCTTCATTCTGTGGGAGGGAAAGTTAAGGTTTTTTATTCCATGAAGACGATTATTTAGTGTGTGTGTGTGTGTGTGTGTGTGTGTGTGTGTGTGTGTGTGTGTGTGTGTGTGTGTGTGTGTGTGTGTGTGTGTGTGTGTGTGTGTGTGTGTGTGCGTGTGTGTGTGTGTGTGTGTGTGTTCTTCGGCTCAACCCAATCACGTGTTCTTCCCAACATAACATGAACAACAAAACTTATGTCTTACTACTGCAATCTTTACTATAACACACACGCAAACACACACACACACACACACACACACACACACACACACACACACACACACACACACACACACACACACATAAACCACATCAAATATTTTTCCTCACATCAAACTTGCACATATAAATTTCTGCGAAAACTTCAAGCTGAGTGACTCCCATCTTTTTTTTTGGTTAAGCTTTTACTTTTTTTCTCTCTTATTTTTCTTTTGAGTTACGTGCCACGGCTGGTTAGCGAGGCAGAAGTCACAGCGGAAGGACTTAGGTGCAGAGTGTAATGAACGCACGCACACAACTTACACGCAATATTACAAGTGTGTGTGTGTGTGTGTGTGTTCTAATGCATAAGGATATTCACTGAGGACCTTCCCTTCCTAGAACCTCAAGACTGCAAGACACACTTAACATTCTCTCTCGGCTCTTTCGCTTCAAAAATATCCTTCCTTGCACTGCCAACCCACGCAAGCAGAAGCAGGACCAAGATTTATCATGTCATAACTTTTTAATATATTTATTCATTCTTACATCGCGTTGGTTGGCTGGATGGTTAGTTAGTTAGTTAGTTAGTTGGCTTCCCTCAAGTTCTTTGTATCATTTTGTCTCCTTATCATCTTTATTATGCTTGTCTTGTCATATTCATCATAATTTGTCTTCCCACAAGTGCTTTTCCGATACCTATATTTTTAACCTCCTCCTCCTCCTCTTCCTCCTCCTCCTCCTCCTCCTCCTCCTCCTCCTCCTCCTCCTCCAGTATCACCTCGTCACGTTGATCAAAGAAGGCAAAACATCACATGACTGAAGCTTCACCTCCTACACATCCTCACAAAACCTCCCTCCCTCCCTCCCTCCATCCATCCCTCCCTCCCTCCCTCCTTCCTTCCCTCCGCTTCTCCTGCACTCCCACGACCTTGAACAGAGGCAGGAACTCGGAACAAGGTGTCCATATTTTTCACGTCTCTTTTTTCCTCCCCCTTCCTCCTCTTCCTCCTCCTCCTCTTCCTCCTCCTCCTCTTCCTCCGCTAGTGTATATAAGAAAGCACTTAAGGAATAATAGGATGCACGGAGGCCCAGTGAAGAGAAACCCACATGCATCGAGCGAGACGAGACGGTAACTTAACACCTGTAACACCTGCATCACCTGTCGAAGGGAGGACCGTCAGGAGCGGCAACGTGACGGTAAGGGAGCTCAGGTGTGGAGGAGGAAGTGGACGAGAGCTGAGGGGTGCTGGTGGTAGTGGTGGTGGTGGTGGTGAGGAAGAACAGGAGGAGGAGGAGAAGGTAGGAAGGAGGGAAGTTGAGGGAGGGAGGAAGGGAAGTTAGTGGGGAGGAAAGTCTGAAGTGGGTGACGGATTGGGGGAGGGGATGGGGTGGAAAAAATGTGGGGGAGGAAGGCAGGGAAGGAAAAAAAGGAGGAGGAGGAGGAGGAAGAAGAGGGTATGTATGTAAAAGGGGAAGTATGAAGTGTGGAGAGAGAGAGAGAGAGAGAGAGAGAGAGAGAGAGAGAGAGAGAGAGAGAGAGAGAGAGAGAGAGAGAGAGAGAGAGAGAGAGAGAGAGAGAGAGAGAGAGAGAGAGATACCAGGACTATGACGACGACGACGAACAGGATTATAGAGAGGAAAGAGAAAATATGGATGAATAAGAAAAGAGGAAGGAAGAAGATAAGGGAGCGGAGAAATTCAGAGAAAGAAAGAGAGAGAGACGGTCGTGGAGGAAAGAGGAGTGAGAGAGGAAGGGGGCAGTGGAAGAGGGGTGAATGGAGAGCCGCAGGATGGTGTGACGAGGAGGGAGAGAGGAAGAGGGGTAGATGGGGAAGTGCAATGAAGGTGGTGTGGTGATGGGGGGGAGAGGAGGAGGAGGAGGAGGAGAAGTAGGGGGTGTGGGGAAGTGGGGGAGTGGAGCTTTGCCTATAAAAGAGTCTTCCCACAATGTCTGACTTCCGCTCCATGTCCAGGCGCCTCCCCGCCATCTGGTCCGCCGCCACAGCAGTAGACACCGCTGGACCCGCCGCCGCCAGCCCTCCTGTAACACATCGGAGGGCCGGGGCGAGGCGTTCACACTAGCAGACATCACCACCACCACCAAAAACACCACCATATTAATTTTATCTCAGGCCAAAATTACGTGGTTTGCGTACACATACACACACACACACACACACACACACACACACACACACACACACACACACACACACATAAAAGCACACAGACGCGCGCGCTCACGCAAGCACGCCCATACTCACGCGCGCGCACGTACACACACACATACACACACACACACACACACACACACACACACACACACACACACACACACACACACTCACACACAAGCACGCAAGCACGCAAGCGCATACACACGCACACACACAACCACGCAAGCGCATACACACACACACACACACACACACACACACACACACACACACACACACACACACACACACACACACACACACACACACACACACACACGCAGGGCATCTTTAAGCCTCCCTGTGGGGCGGGCGGTGTAGCTGCATAGCCCAGGGCGGTGCCGCGGTCCCAGGTTGTCATACTGTTTCATTACACTCAAACTCACTACTATTCAATAACACCAATGAACAAGGAGTGCTCAATCCACCTTCAATCCACCTGCCTTCTATTACAATCCACAGGGCCGCCACTCGCCATTTCAGAAAGAGCGAGCATGAAAAACCGGCTTAGTTATGCAAGAGAAGGATGTAGCAGTTCGCATGCCAGCGCTATCCCAGTACCATCTGACGTTTCCTTCCTTGCTTAGTATACCATGACCTAATTTTTTTTTATACTACCATCACTACTACTACTACTACTACTACTACTACTACTACTACTACTACTACTTATTTATTATACTGCTGTGAAGGGATAACACGTGGAGAAGAGACATTCGTTACCTATGCCAGTTTTATTTTTATTTTTCCCCTTTCCACTTCGTTACTCCATCAGTGTGGGACAAAAAAACAAAAATGAATACCCGTCAAAGTTCCCCTCACCACGCCTCTTTCCGCAGCACCTGGCAGAGCGCGCGCCATCTGTGGGTGAGTGAGGAAGGTAACAGAGTGACACCGAAATACTCCTGAACCCTTGATATTTGGCGACCAGCAGCTGTCCTCACTTTACCCACGCCCGCCATCTCCCCTATCCACCCACCCCCCACCAACCCATCCCGCCCACCCTTACACACACTATGGTTCTTCTTCAGCCATGCGGTTCCCATCGACTATGAATGGAGTCTAGCAATTCCAAGAAGGTTATCATGCAGTCTTAGCCCACCCTTCCCCCCAATCCACTCATCCCTTCCTCCCTCCACCTTTGATCCTCCTTCATCAGCAATCATTTATCACTAACTATTACTCGGAAGAGGCATACATACACACACCAGCTGCTGACTCCCACGACGGGCAGGCAGGCATTGAAACAGGCAAGCAGTGTAAGCAGGCAAGCAAGCAGGGGATCGAAGGGAGGAACACAAGAAAGATTGGGATAGGTAGGTAGGTAGGCAGACGTTATGAGATAGTGTTGGGCTAATGATGATGATATTGCTACTACTACTACTACTACTACTACTACTACTACTACTACTACTACTACTACTACTACTACTACTACTATTACTACTATGATGAAAAATGTGATGTATTAGGGAGGGTTAAGGGAAGGGTGAGGGGAAGAAAGACGAACGGTACACGTGGGAGGGAATACGAAGGGAGGGAAGGGGAGGAGGAACACGTGGCGGAGAGAGATGAGGAAGAAAGAACAAGGTGAGGGAAGGAGTAGCAGGTTAAAGGTAAGGGGAAAAGGAAGAAATAAGTGAGAGGGAAAGAAAGAAGGTGGGTGAGGGGAAGAAAAGAGGTAAAGAGGACGATGAGGAAGGAGGAATGGATGAAGGGATGGAAGACGAGAGAGAGAGAGAGAGAGAGAGAGAGAGAGAGAGAGAGAGAGAGAGAGAGAGAGAGAGAGAGAGAGAGAGAGAGAGAGAGAGAGAGAGTAGCAGATGACACCTCCATCAAGGCTACACAAAATATCACGCTCTTCCCAGAACACTAATCGCTGATAACACAACGTCTCCAGCAGCGAGTGAGTCTCCAAGAACACCCGCCTTATCTCCCTTATCAGGAGGGAATTTATGCTTCCTCAACGTTCCCCTGAAAAGGTAGCGTGTGGTTGCGTCAGTACCAGTTGTATATAATTGAATGTATAAGAGAATGTTGTGTCCTTCATTATGAGTATTATGTTAACGCCTTTGTAAGCTATAACGTCATACCAAGGCACATGAAGCAAGGTTTTTAAGATCGCTATCGTCATATGTTGTTATGGATATGAGGCTGCTTATGTTAATGATGTATCGCTGACGTAAGGCAATGAATGGGAAGATTTAGTGATGAAAAGAGAAATATATGTATATCTAAAAAGAAAAAAAGGTATTGAAGTGATGAAAATGATAGAAAAGTGAAGTAATTGTACCATTCCGTAAAACAATTCATGGGAAGGTGTATTGATTACAGAAGAAATAAAAAAAAATAATAAAAAGATGTTTGAAATGATGCAAATAAGAGAAAAATGAAGTAATTGTTCCATTTCGTTAAAAAAAAATTAGTGTAAAAACGAAAACAAAAAACTATACAATAAAATCAATCATGAACTTCTAATTGAATCTAAAAGAAGAAAAGAGGGTCAATACAACATCATTTTCACGAACATCTCACACAAACACAACAATAACCATACATACATACATACATACATACATCTATCCATTCATACATACATACACTACAACAAGAAAACAACAATACAACTAAATATTTCCAAGACCTGTAGACCACCCGCTCGAATGTGCTAACCTCTGACACACACACACACACACGCACACGCACACGCACACACACACACACACACACACACACACACACACACACACACGGAGCGAGGCAGGAGTCAGCATAAATTCATCAGGTCGCCCACCAACTCTCGCACGAGGCCGACTAACTTACTCCATATATACTTCACCTTTTGAGAGACCGCCATGTGCCCCCCCCCCTGGACCCCCCTCAACTCTTTCTCTCCTCCTCCTCCTCCTCCTCCTCCTCCTCCTCCTACATCTCCTCCATTCTTCTTCTTTTTCCACCTCCTTTTCCTCCTCTTCCCTTTCTTCGTCTTATTCATATATTTGTTCGTTCTTCTCTTTCTCCTACATAGTTTTCCATCCAAATTTTTCCTTCCTCCATTTCATCCTCTTTTCCATATTTTCAAGTTCCCCTATTCTGTTCCTTTTTCTGGTTCTTCTTCTTCTTCCTCCTCCTCCTCCTCCTCCTGTTTCTTTCCTCGCGACTCCTCCATTTGCATATCGGCGTGAATGTGTGCGGGATGCGCCCACCCGCCCAGCATCGATCGGGAGGGAGTGGTCACATATAATCACAGTGAAAGGCAGAGGACTTACGCTGCTGCACGCACGCACGCACGCACACACGCACGCACGCATACACACACACACACGCACACACGCACACACACACACACACACACACACACACACACACACACACACACACCGTCGCCATGGGTGCTCCGCCTCGCCAATCTTCACGAATGTTATCATTCTGAACAGTGACGCGAGGGCCGCTGAAAAACTCTTGAGGGGAAACTTTTATCTCTGAGAGGATCGAGTGAGAGCAGAGAGAGAGGTTTGTTTCCAGGCCGGTGAGGCTGCGGTGGCCACCTTGTGCTTGCATGCACGGCAGGCAGGGAGGAGAAGGAGGAGGTTGCCATGGCGACCAGGGCTGAGCTAGTATCTAGGCAGCCTGTGTGTGTGTGTGTGTGTGTGTGTGTGTGTGTGTGTGTGTGTGTGTGTGTGTGTGTATGTGTGTATGTGTGTGTGTGTGTGTGTGTGTGTGTGTGTGTGTGTGTGTGTGTGTGTGTGTGTGTGTGTGTGTGTGTGAAGGGGTTGCTGGTGGAGGGTGTGAGAGAAGAGAGCTGCTGCTGCTGCTGCTGCTGCTGCTGCAGCTGATGGAGGAAGGGAACGAAAGGCGGAGGGGAGGAAGGCGGCGAGACGGCATGAGGCAAGACGGTGCCTGGGGGGAGCTAAAGAGGCCACGGGGGAGCCACCTGGCGCAGGCGAGGCGGCAGACACAGCGCCGTGCCGGTGGAAGATCAGAAAAGTCTCTGACATGTTTCGGCTAGACTGACCGAGCTCCGGGGATACGTGTGCTTCTGGGAGCCCCTGAGACATGTGTCCTGAGAGACTGCATCTCTCGGCTGGGCCCCTCAAGCACCGTCCGCAAGGCCGCCAGATTAGATGCGGGAGCAAGCCAAAGGTGGGTCGTCTGAGGCGCGGTTGATGGGGTCTTAGAAAGCCTTGTGCTGCTGGATCTTGTATTTAAGACGACCTACTTATCTCTTAATTATTTCATTTTCTTGAGTCAACACCTCGCTTCTGATTATTACAGAAAATGGGTTTAGTGTTGGCCAAGAAGGTGCGGCCCGCGAGCATGAACACAGCCTCCCTTGCCTCCCTTGTCCGACCAGCGGCTACACTATATAGTTTCCCGTTGGCTTAAAGCAGTACAAGTGGGTCAAACAGCATGACCTGGTGTGCCTGAAAATCGCCTTATACAACACCACCACAACACCACCAGGCACACATAACGGGGCCATGCAATACTCCGAGGCAGACCCGAGTATTTGCCAAGATTCCTTATCGATCTGCGGCGCCTCATTCCCGGACAAACCCAGCAGCGGACGCCATTCAAAAGACGCACTGCGAACTCATTGAGGCGGGGGAACAAAATAACAAAGGGTACATTTCCACGAGACGAAAAGACCCACAAACGAGGTAGAGGTCATATCAAAGTGACGTGACATGCACCTTTCCGCGACCACCTGCGCTCAGATTGAAGGGTAATGTGACGAGAGAGAGAGAGAGAGAGAGAGAGAGAGAGAGAGAGAGAGAGAGAGAGAGAGAGAGAGAGAGAGAGAGAGAGAGAGAGAGAGAGAGAGAGAGAGAGAGAGAGAGAGAGAGAGTGAGTGAGTGAGTGAGTGAGTAAGAAAGACAGACACTGACAGACACAGACAGATAAACAGACAGACAGACAGATAAACAGACAGATAAACAGACAGATACACAGACAATACTGAGAAGGAAGAGGGAGGGAGAAAATCTGTTGCAGTGTGTGTATTGAGGAAGAGGGGGATGGAGGGAAAGAGGAGGGAAGATGCCACAGAGGTAGTGTTGGGGATGAAGAGGGAGGGAGAAATGGAGGGAGGGAGGGAGGGTGGGAGGGAGGGATCACAGTGTTATGGTGACTGAAATATGGTGACGTGAGGAGTCATTCTAGCTCGCTCCTCCTCCTCCTCCTCCTCCTCTTTTTCCATTTTTCTCTCTTCCTCTTATTCTTACTTTTACCCTTTCATCTATCTATCTATCTACCTATCTATCTGTCTCTGTCTATCTATTTATCTATGTTCACTCTTTATCATTACAATCATCCGTTACAAAGAAAAAATATAAATAAAACGGAATACAAGACAAAGAAAGAGTGGATGCGAAAAATACAAAGGAACTACAAGAAGATGAAGAAAAAAAAACTGAAGAAAGAAAAATACATAGAAGAGACAAGGTGCTATCCATGAAACCAAGAAGTTCCAAGAAGAGGGTGATAGAGGAGGAGGAGGAGGAGGAGGAGGAGGAGCTGAAGGTGCTGATCATGAGGGATGCTGACTAGATATATAGAGGTGTCAGGTTAGACGGGGGGAAGGGGGGCAGCGTGTGACATGACAGGGGGCGGTGGTGTTATAGTGACTGTGTGTGTGTGTGTGTGTGCGTGTGTGTGTGTGTGTGTGTATCTGTTTGTGTTTGTGTTGCAACGAAATACTGTTTTTTCTTTGATTTGTATGTTTGTTTGCCTGTCCCTTTTTGTCAATCTAACTTACTGTCTATATATCTGGCTGGCTGTCTGTCTGTCTGGCTCTTGTATGCAATGTATATATGTATGTATATGTATGTATGTATGTATGTATGCGTGATACTGATGCATATCTGTTTGTATTGGTTTATATTCTTATCACGCGCGTAGTTGTATATACTTCCGTAATCAGACATATTTACGCGTCTGTCTGCAATGGCTATGTCTGGGCTTTTATTGGTGCATTTGCCTGTCTGTCTGTCTTACTTCCTGTCGGTCTGTAATCCTGTATACATATAGCTAGGTGTGTATGACTATCAATCGGGGTCTGTATATCCATCTACATTCTATACATACCTCGGTGTGTGTATGTAGTTCCTTGGTCGTCTATCTAGTCATCCTTGTACGACTCTACCTGTCTGTCTGCTTGTCTGCTCACCTGTCTGTTGTGTCAGTCTGTGTCTATTTGTCACATTAAGCTTACTGGGGTTTTGTCTCTCTTTATATATCTATTTATCTATCTATTTATCTTTTCTTGTCAGAGTGTGTACCGTTCAGGTGGTGGTGTGCGAGCGTGTGTTTGTTGTTCTGTCTGTCTGTCTGTCTGTATATCTGTCTCTCTTTTTATCTACCTGTCTCTGTAGCTATGTCTGTTCGTTTAACTGCCTGTCTGCTACCTGTCTGTCTGTAGAAACAACCGCCTACCTTTTTCTCTGTCTTCTGTCTGCCTGTCTAGCTGTGTCCTTGTTTCTGTCACCCGTCTATCTGTTTACTTCCCTGTCTGTCGATTGTACTACCTGTCTGCCTGCCTGCCTGCCTGCCTGCCTGCCTGTCTGCCTGTCGTTGCAAGGTATCGTCACGCTTTCCTGCATCTGTGTACACTTCGGTCTGACTGAGGCTGACTGAGGTTGAGACTTACTGCACCGCCTTCATGTCTGTCCTGCAATGTTTCCTAGGCATCCTTAGGCAGTTTATTTAACACTACAACCTCATCCCAACCTAACATTCTCACCTTGACTTTATTTCCCATCCTACACTCGTCCCCTACCGTCCCATACCCTTACCCTAACCTTCCCACCGCCCCCACGGTCTAACCTCGACCTTCCCTTCGCCCCACACCCTCACCTCGGCCCTAAGAGGTGTCCCAACAACACTTCAGCAGCAGCCATTTGCAGGAGAAATACTGACGGCGAAACACTTTGGGGGAAATTCGAAAGCGAGGCCGCGGGTGATGGATGGCTCAAAGGGTGATGGACGAGCAGCAGCGAAGTCCGACCCGACGGCGGCGGCGACGACGTAGCAGCGCGGGGCTTAACGATGAATACTAGCGATGTTAGACGAATAAATAGACGAATGTGTAGGTGTGAGAGAGGCGACAGGAGCGGCGGCGGTGAACCAAAACAAGGACGATGCTTCATTTAACATTTTTCGTGTTTTAAATGACGAGTGATTTGGGTTTAGATAAGTTGAATTAACTCTTTCACGGAGCAGTTCAGTTAAGTTCATTTCATTTCAGGGAATTCAGTTCAGTCTCGGCGGTGGGTATGTATCAAAGGAGTACAAACGGGGTACAAAGGAAGAACAGACAGGGGAAGGAGGA
>JAPQNM010000004.1:1048535-1056035 GCA_029783475.1 Metacarcinus magister | reverse complement strand
CGGTGTGTTCTCCGTTGGCTGTCGATAGAGGACCGATAGTTGAGGTGAGTACTTTCTTTTTTCTAATATAACTATAAAATTCTTTACGATTCAATTTGCACGAGTTTGCTACATGGAGTTCGACATTTTGTTTACTTTGCTTTATCAGTCTTTTAGTGATACGTCGTATTCTATCGTGTTCAAGCTTGTCGTTAATATCCTTCGTTGTTTTATATTTTTGATACGCACGCTTTTTGGCCAAAAGGCTGTTCTTAATTTCGCTGTTCCACCATTTAGGTTTGCTGTTTTGAATTTTACGTCTGTTACGGAGTGGAATACAGGTGTTAAAAGCACTAGTGTCATCAAGGTCTGAGTGTCCCAGGGGCGTAGGCTTGCAGGGCGGGAGGGGTTATCCTAGGCGGCGGCGTCAGGATCTGATGCCGCAGAATCAGCTGATAATGTCATTTGGTAGGAGGGCGTTGTAGTGGTGGAATAAAGATGTGTACGTACAATGCAGTGTTGCAATGAAAGCGTTATAGAGTAAGTGTGTGGGCGGTCAGCTGGTGCGGCGGGAGGACGGCAGGCGTCAGGTGTTGCGGGGTTGCCAGTAAGCTGGTATTGGCTGGCGCCAGGGTGTTGCAGTGTGCACGATAAGGCGGTGGCCGATGCAACGTTGCATTTTGGGTGTGTGGGAGGTGGGCGCGGGGGCGTGGTGGGGCTGACGCGGGTCAAGGGCGGGGCCTGTGTCGGCGCGGAGGCCAAGTCAGTGAGGGCGCGAGGGGATGGGCGGATGGACGCTCGTTTGGCAGGAATGTGGGTGTGTGGGCGCGGGGGACGTTGCAGTGTTGCAGTGCAGGCGTCTAGTCGTGGTCGTCTGCGCCGCCGTCTGCGTCGCCGTACTCACACGCGGCCCGACAATGAACTAACGTACTCACGGCCAGCAGGATCAATAACCGAGAGGCGGCGGGTGGGGGCCCCGCCGCGCCGCGACCCTCAACCCCCGCCAGCCCCCACCAATCCCAGCCTCGCCGGACACCACCCCCACCGCCAAGCTCGCTCACGATTGGTCCGCCTGGAATGACGTCACGTTCCAGACGGTGACACTTGGTCTGGGCGGTTGAGTCTGGCTTGGGCTGATGACTGTCTGTACGGCGGCGGCCAGACAGCGGGGCAGGCGGGCGGGCGTGGTGGTGGCGGCGACAGCGGAGGCAGCGGCGCTGGTGGTGACGATGATTATGATGGTGGTGGCGGTGGTGGTGACACCGGGGATGGTGGTGGTGACACCCTCCGCCACAGAGCATGTCAGCCACACCTTTACTCCTTCCCCTCCCCCTTCTCTTCCTCCCCAGACCCGCCACATGGAGGCAGTGACAGAGAGCAGCAGCAGCAGCGCCCTGGGACGTGATTTGCGAGGGTGGGAGAGCGTGATCCCCATCTGTTGATTATGGCAGTGGGTACTCGTCATCTTCCCCTACCCATGCACCTTCCCCTTCCCCTTCCCCTTCCCCTGTCACGTACCCCTTTCACTCTTCCGCACACAAAAAAAAAAAAAAAAAAAAAAAAATAATAAAAATAAAACAAGAAAAAATTGATAAATAAATAGAATAAAATGAAACTCCAGCTTCACTCCAATAGTAGTAGTACGCCAGATTCCTACACTTGGGCGTACGTACAATAATGTGTCAATCCTTCACATATTTCTTTTTGTACCTTGATTCCCTTTATAAAAATTCTTAAGAAGCCTTTTCCTTCCTTTTCCTTAATAAACAGGGAGGAAAACTTCTTTATCCCCCTACCTAATAATTACCCCAAAGCTCCAAGGCCCTACGCCCCCCCTTCTCTTTTCCTACCTCCATTCTACTGCCCCCTTCTCCCTGCTTCTCCTCCCTGGGACCGCCTCTCTTTCTCTCTATTCCTCTCTTTCTCCCCCCCCCTACCTGATGGTGCAGCTCCCTCCTCTCCGTTCCCCCGCCCCCCGCCAACTCTCTTTGCACCCAACTGCATCCTCTTCCTCCCCTCCTCGCATGGCCCCCCGCTGCGTCCCCACTCTGCCTCGCCCTAGCTCCCCACAACCCAGGCCTTTCCAGAAGCAACAATCCTCGAGCACCTCCGTCTGGGCACACACCTCCGCCACACATATTACAGGGGAGGAAAGAAAATCCAGCTGCCGCTCGTATGCCGTCGCCACGTGTGTTAGGAACCGACGTGTAGAATATTACATGTCCACTTCCAGACGAATTATTACTGACGAGATTACTCCTTTAAGAGCCTAATAAGGGTTTCCATCCATACGGTTTCTAGCAATACGCTGCGCCACCACCACCACCACCACCATCACCACCACCACCACCACCCTACTCACAGCCCTGCCACGCCCACAGACCTGATGCACTACTCTCAGCAGCAGTTTCGACGCAGAAGCTAAATGTTTATTGAGGCCAAACGCACACTTAATTGTCTCTTTAAGGAAACAAGTGAGGCTGGATAATTTGCTCTCCCCGACTATACACACCACGTTTTATGCACCCGAACACCAGATTTATTGACACTGATTCAAAAAAATATAAATGAATAAATAAATCAATAAATAGATAAATAAAATCGTGTGGGTAGAGAAGGTTTAACGTAAGTGTTCTCAAGATTATTTCTAAGGCACATGCTCTCTCCCTCTCCTTCTCTCTTTCTCTCTTTCTCTCTCTCTCTCTCTCTCTCTCTCTCTCTCTCTCTCTCTCTCTCTCTCTCTCTCTCTCTCTCTCTCTCTTCTTCCATGCTTCCATCTGCTTCCATCGCTCTATATTTCCCTCCTTCCCCCTCTCTCCTCCCTCCATCAGCCTCCTCTTCCACCACCACCACCACCATCACCTCCGCCGCCGCTGTTTCAACCGCACCATCTTGAAGCTTCGTGACCGCTGCATCGAGACCAACCCGTCCGCTTCAAACATAGCCTTTAGAACTTGGCCGTAAAATCCACGAAAACTGACTGAGTTCAACAATCTCGCCTCGAAGCACTTGCAAACTTTCCCGAGACTAACTTTTCGGCGGCCTCGTGGAAAATCAAATACTCTCCATTGTGTTCACTTACCTCGCCTCGCCTCGCCTCGCCTCGCCCCGCCACCTCATCTCCCCATCTGGTCTCGTCTGGTCTGATCTCATTTGGTCTGTCTCTCTCTCTCTCTCTCTCTCTCATCCTATCTCGTTTTCATTATCCTAATTATCCTTCTTTTCCTGCCTCTTTCGTTCCCCTTGTACTGTCTAGCTCCTCCTGCTTGACACACACACACACACACACACACACACACATACACATATCCTTCCCTTCCCGTATTTGAATTCACAACACACTCGCTCACTTCTATATAATAATAATAATAATAATAATAATAACTTTACTCTCTTTACCTCACTTCCACATACACGTACTACAACATATTAGGTCAAGTGTATGTGTGTGTGTGTCCTTACAGGTGTTGCCTAATGATTCTCACGGACTCTTAATTAAGTTCTCCACTTCACTCCAGCGCACCTGAGTGAGTAGGTACACGAGAAGGTCACCTGTACCGAGGATGTTCTTTATATATACAACTTTATATGATATGATACTCTTGCTGCTGTGTTTCGATGGTGCAATAAAATGAAAGGCTATGTTATGTTATGTTATGTTATGTTCTCTCTCTCTCTCTCTTCTCTCTCTCTCTCTCTCTCTCTCTCTCTCTCTCTCTCTCTCTCTCTCTCTCTCTCTCTCTCTCTCTCTCTCTCTCTCTCTCTCTCTCTCCCTGCCTGGTGTCCATTTCCGTAATTATATACAAAAAGAGATTAATACCACGTCACCTCTTTTCGTGCTACAGAAGGTCAGGTGACATCTATTTCCCATGCTAATAGCCTTCCCCCTAACCAGACACACCTCTCTCCTCTTCCCTATCACGTCACGGAAGCTTAATACATAAATAAAATAAGGTTAAGTATAAATAAAACCATGAAATTTGAAAGAAACTGAATATTAAGAACATAAATGATGATCCAGAAGGAATATTATATGGAAAATAAAATAGCAGCATCCTTATTACCAAAGTTATGATGGAATACTTAATAACTTAACCTAACCTATTAAAACACTCTACATCCACAAGTAAATAAACAAACATGATCAGTCTCACCTCAAAAACTCATAAGAAGCCAAAAATAACTTTCATTGAGCAATTGAAAATATTTGATAACCTGACCACACACACGACCACGTAAATACCCAAGAGTACAGCTGTGTGTCGCAAAACTAACCTCATCACTAAGAATCAAACCTAACCATCACAGACTAAACCTTCTCTCTATTCCTTCGAGACATGGACAACAGGTAGACACGTGAGGTAGGTCAAATAAAATACTTAATTCATGTGACACCATTGATTTATCTATAACATTATTATTTTACTTCGCAACCAACGCGACAAAGCAAACCAAAGCGATGCCACACCATTTTCCTCCCATCATATAACTTACTACACACCAACGAAAGAGTGTCAGTTAAAACAAGTAATTCCTTTCACAATTGCTGGTATAAACCTTCCCTGATGACGCGTGTGTTACGGTAAAGCATTATTTATTAGTTTCCCGGTACAGGAGCGCGTCAGTTCAAACATTTCTCGACAAGGATATCATTCCCTTTACCATCAATGCCTTTACTACTACTACTACTACTGCTACTACTACTACTACATAGCCCTCTACCAAGTGTGTATGTAGTACGTTTCCTTCGTTATCGCCTTGTAAGTAAATATTTCCATATATATTATTCTTATATCATAGTGTTCAGAAGGATGAGGAGACTGTCACCTTTTTAGCTTTTTTGTCTTTCTCTCAGACTAGTATTAAAGATCAGAAATATATGGCGTTTAGTTTAGTTTCATTATGAGGTAGAAATATTTTTGTTATATACTATTCTCCTCCTCCTCCTCCTCCTCCTCCTCCTCCTCCTGATAAAAAAAGGAGAGCAAATCAGTGGCCGATGTAACTTGTAACATCCCACAACACCTGTCTGCTAATTAAATAATGTTATAGCTAAGGGTGTGGAGGGTGGACGAGGGATAACGAGGTGGTGGTGGTGGTGGTGGTGGTGGTGGTGGTGGTGGTGGTGGTGGTGGTGGAAGGAGGCGGGAAGCTGTGTACTGTACCAGGAAATTGTGCGGAAAAAAAGGCTTTATAATATTAATTCCATCCAAGTGCTTTCCTCCTTTAGTACCTCAATTACTTTACGAGCGCCAGTCCACGTAGTACTCCGCCTCTGTATTAATTTATTCACACACCTACTAATCTTCTCTTTTTTGTCTCTCTCTTCTTTTTTTTTGTGGGGGAGAGGGAGGAGGAGGAGGGAGCGGGTGGAGGGGGTTGGGGGGGAACGGTTTACCCTGGAAGCAAGAGAGCGAAGCTAATGTATTTACTTCTTTGCGTATTTCATTTTTATGTAACTAAACGCGGCGTGTCGTCCCCAACAATGTGCCCCGCGCAGCCACCGTCACCAGGGAAACGTACTCTTTGTGAGGTGGGGAGGGAGGGTAGGAGGCGTGGTGGAGGGGCGAGGGGACGGGAAGGGACGGGACGGCAAAGCTTCTGGGATGGAGCGCCGGCAGCCTCTACGCCACTCCAGCGGATGCCACGTGGGAGTTCCTCAAAGGGCACGCTCGCACCTCAACAGGGAGATGCTGGACAGACTCCCTCGGGCGGAACAAGCTCGGCTCTTTTATGTCGCCTCCAGGGTGTTCTTGTCCGTTGTTTGGCAAAGCGTTGTTTTGTCAGGTTCATCGATAACATGATCTTGTGCTTCCATCTGGTGTCTAAGGTGTTTTGTCGGTCGCTTCCCTCCCGGTGAAATTAATGTCTTGCACGTCTTGTCAACACCACCAGTACTGTTTGTGTTGCCTCTTTAGTGTGCTTTGTCCGTGGTTTGTTGTTGTTATTAGCTTAGTCTTTTGTCTCGCATATCAACGCTATACCGGTTTTGTTTTTCCCATGTCAGCCAGCGGCCTTTGTTTTGTTACTGACTGGCTCAAACACACAAGTCAGGTTCCTGTTCCTCTGTTGTGCGATTAAGTCACATGGTAACCACTACAGACGCAAATTTAAGTCTTGTGTAATGACATGAAACAACGTGGAACATGCAGCATCGAAGTAGCCTATACTTCCTTTGTTCTTTACTTGACACTACTCAGCACACAAAGGCAATTCAAGTATTCATGTAAATAATGTATAGTAATGAAGACGACAAGGAGTATTGCTCAAGTGCAGACATTAGATACTACTACAAAATCATCGCTTTAAGTCTAAGGCAGGTTTTCAGAGCAAGTGTTGTGGTCAAGGGAAGGGAATTCTAGTACAGCTCAAGGCAAGGCAATGATCATGTAAGAATTCTGTTTAGTTTGTCAGCACGAGATAGTCCTCATAGTAAAACCTGATAGAAAGTATTTTGACACGACACCTACAGTCTGATGATTTCACTTATATTGTCAGGGATTTGGTCATAATTGTGAGGGGGAAAAATTAATTGCGTAGAACAAAAAAAAACAAAAAAAAAGGGGGACAATAATGAGAAGCACTTTGCAACATAACAGATTATCTTCCCGACTTAGCATTACTGAACACATGATCATGATAGATTACAGACTGCACCCATTAATCGAGGCACTTAGTAACACAACATAATCATAGCCTTGGCACCAACATGTACTGGTATTAATTAACATATCATCATAGTGTGACATTACCTGACACACACAACATTACACGTTCTAGCTGAGGTGGTAAGACAGAATACCTGTTATTTTTGTGTGTGTTTTTTGTTCATTATACTTCGCTAATGTTTTAAGCAAGAATTCCTCACGTGTTTTGTGTGATACATCCCCTTACTATAATAACATTCACTTAAGGCTTCTTTTACCACGCTATTCACAGTCCCCTCTTCCCTCGCCGATTATAGTATCGTAAATAGCATTAATTAGCTAGCAGGTGCGGTGACCAAAAAAAAACCTACAAGATGCTTAACTTTAGGGTTTGAAATACACCCACACTAAGTATACAGTATTACCTCTAACGTTTATTGAGCACCCAAATTATAACCATGAAGTTTAAGCAAATTGCATGAAGTTGGAGCGTATCGCATGCCACGGTCTGTCTAACCAGCGGTGAATGAATGAAATTCCTGCAGTACTTTTCATCCTAATAAAGTGTTGAGCCGCTGCCTCACGCGGCACGCCACCTCTCCGGAACGTGCTTGCCTTGAGTGATGATAATGATGTAGTAGCATGTAATGGTTGTACTTGATTACACTCCTTCCATTTGTGTATTAAATATTCATGAGGACTCGAGTAAGACAGAGCGAAAAAAAACCAGATAAGTACATAGCCAGCAGAATATCTCTGTTCTTGTTATGTTATGTTATGTGCTTTAGAAGTGAACCCAGAAGGTGATGTTCGATTATTCTTATTCTTAGCATGTGTATGAAGGCAGGCATCTATACTGACTGAATGTATATCA
>JAPQNM010000004.1:1038535-1043535 GCA_029783475.1 Metacarcinus magister | reverse complement strand
CATCATCATCATCATCCATCATCATCACCATCATCATCACCATCACATCACCATCATCATCATCATCATCAATTTCGCCGTTGTTTTGGTTATAAGTGAATTATTATTACCAACGCGAATTTGCTCAACATTTTTAATACATACAGCTTACAGACACACACACACACACACACACACACACACACACACACACACACACACACACACACACACACACACACACACACACACACACACACACACACACACACACATTCATAACACTGAGCCTCGTCAATCAATCACTAGGCCCGCCCCCAAAACACGCGCCCCGCCCACCGCCACTGGAATATTACAGATTAGGGTGAGAAATTCAGAGTGGCACCGACGCCCACATGATAAGTGGATGACTTGAGCGCAGTGAGGCCTGGCCCGGAGGCTGGAGCGGCGGGCTGGGGTAGAGGGGGAGCCGCGCTGGTACTCCTCTAATTCGTTCTGTAATGAGAGCCGTATTGGTGCCAGGAAAACCTTAATTGTTATGGTGGCGTTAGGCAAGGCGGCGCTCAAATCACGCACCTCCATCTCTACTAACTACTACCGAAACTTTGAAAATCCAGCCAATTGTGTGTACTTCCGAAAGCCTCCACGAGACTCCCATGCAGGACCCAGCTAGGAGGTGCTGTAGCCTGCCTGCCTGCCTGCCTCCCCCTCGCTAACTAATTCTCACACCTGACCTGAAAATATTCACTGCAATAACACATCACTTGCCGGAACCCTGGTATTATAAAATTTATAAACACGTCATTTTGTCTCAAACTTTTCTGCAGACTTTCACCGATATTGTAATCACGATTCTTGGTCTCATAAAGTATACGCCAACACAACCTTCCACACTACTACTACTGCTACTACTACTACTACTACTACTAATAATAATAATAATAATAATAATAATAATAATTTTACCCTTGCCACCACGGTTCAATGGGTGAGGGCTAGTAAGTCCCCGTCATAATTCATTCATAAGTTAGCTTTGTTAGAACTCCAAGCGTCTCCCTCTGGTGTTGTGAACGTGGTGAGCATAAGTTCATTGAGTTCAGATCTACATGAGTGATGAGTTCCCGGCCGTCGTCATGCAGGTTTGTGGGGTGGAGGGCCTCTATGAACTACAATTTGCATCAATCTTTACAATCACTATTACGACTGAGAAGTGCGTGTGAGTGAATGTAAGTATAACGACACTTGATGTAACCGTCATAGCCGTCGTGTTAACTTGCAACATAAAGTGTATGGTACTTATAACCTTTTTGTTGTGATATACATTACACATACACACGTATTGCACCATAGTATTCAACGTTCATGATTACACAATGAAGTGAATAATCACACAGACTCAGGTTACAGGATACAGAATTACTTACATTATCAATTATGCAAAATTATAAAAAAAAAATAGCGTCACTGTCATTACAACATGAATGAAACCATCTATAAAACATTACTGTGTCTAGAATATTAATGTAATCACCTATTACGATACAACTGAATAAACTGTAATGGTCTGGAATCCAGTACGATAGCCAATTACAGTTCCCCTCCGTCTGGGACCACAATTATAATGACGAAGAGGAGGCAGCGTGATGGGCTAGCCACGCCTCACCCACGACCCATCCCCACACACGTGATTTCCGATTCCCCGCAGAGGATGCCTGTGACGGGTGATGGATGCAGGTGGTGGAAGGCTGCTGCAAACTTAACCATCACGTATGTTAACCCTTACACTGCCGAGGTCTTTTCTAAGTGTTCGATTTATAGATTTTTTAAAAAGTTAAGATTTTATTCAAATTTTTCTTTATCAACTCACAACGATCTGAAGAATAGAGGAAAAATATTTTTCTTTCTATACACAATATATCTTGGATGCAAATATTCTGTAAAAATGTGCCATTGGCAACATGACGCAGCTCATCGGATAGGCTAGCGTCGTTATCCACACTGAACACAGCACCAGCATTTTGAATGTACAGCCTGCCTGCCATCCATCATTCATTCATCCACCCACCTATACATCCACCCACCCACCCATCCATCCATCCATCCACCCACCCATCCACCCACCCATCCATCCACCCACCTCAATTGATGATAAAAATAAATATTGATGATAAAAATAAATATTAATGATAAAAATAAATATTGATAATAAAAATAAATATTAATGATAAAAATAAATAATACTACCTAAGGCTCGCTAACACATACATATAGTTATCATGATGAGATGTGCTGTATAGTTACATTCAATCCACCTAGTTTCATTGTATTCCAGGCTACATTATACACTGTTTTAGCCAATACATCACCTACTCATCCTCTGTGGGGGATGTGGGGAGGGGGGAGCAGGGACTTCCTTCAACCTCAACAAGTAATGACCAAGAGAACCCGGAAAAAGAGGCTCCAAAACACATGTCATTACACTGATTCTGATGACGTTCCTCCCAATAATTAGCGTTAAGAATTGCGGCTTCGTGTTGCCTCCCAATCTGGCCATACCTACGTGATTTATGTCTCCTTCGTGCTGGAAAGGAAAGGAAGGATCACATCTAGTCCCGTAATTACAGGTGACAACTTAAACGGTTCAGACTGCCACTTTGTACTCTTAATGTTCGTTCTGATGTCTGAGGCAATTGAGGTTTACTTGAACAGATACGTTTTAAAACCACTTATTACAGAACGAATACACACACACACGCACACACGCACACGCACACGAACACACACACACACACACACACACACACAACCCCTGCCTAGCTCCACGTGCCCATCTTAACCACGAGTACCAATTCCACGCAAAACCGCAAACATGTTGTATTTTTTTAAGGTGACGGTGAACGAAGGAATCTTTACCTGTTTCTGATTGCGCTCTCTCTCTCTCTCTCTCTCTCTCTCTCTCTCTCTCTCTCTCTCTCTCTCTCTCTCTCTCTCTCTCTCTCTCTCTCTCTCTCTCTCTCTCTCTCTCTCTCCCCCTTACTGCCCTCCAGCCACGCCTCTCGCACCGAGTATCAGTTCCTAAGAGGAAGAAAAATTCTGAAACTTTTCTGTGTTTTCTATTGATACCAGAGGCCGAAGTTAGGAGGGAAATATGAGGCCGCGTCGTCGTCGTCATCGATGTTGTTGTTGTTGTTGTTGTTGTTGTTGTTGTTGTTGTTGTTGTTGTTGTCGTCGTCGTTGGTGTTGTTGGTGGTGTTGTTGGTGTTGATGTTGTTGTTGATGTTGTTAATGTTGTTGTGGATGATGATGGAGGTGGTGTTGATGCTTTTAATGTGCATTTAATTGTTGTAACAGTTGTGTGTGTGTGTGTGTGTGTGTGTGTGTGTGTGTGTGTGTGTGTGTGTGTGTGTGTGTGTGTGTGTGTGTGTGTGTGTGTGTGTGTGTGTGTGTGTGTGTGTGTGTGTGTGTGTGTGTGTGTGTGTGTGTGTGTGCGTGAATGGTGTGGTCGCCGTTATCGGTCCACAATGCCCAAGAAGCATTAGTGATGAGAGTGCAATGCAGCGTCAGCATACTTGGGCGGCGATGGTCAGCTAAGGGAGTCATGCAGTGTCAGACTCTCATATTCCTAGTCCATGTAGCGAGGCGTGTCTGGTACGCACGCCATAACCATTAGATAAATGCAGCTACAGTTTACTTATGTCACGTTACATGTGTGTGTGTCATTTTTTGTATGTATGTTTTTCATTGTATTTTATTTGTATGTGTGTGCGTGTGTGTGTGTGTGTGTGTGTGTGTGTGTGTGTGTGTGTGTGTGTGTGTGTGTGTGTGTGTGTGTGTGTGTGTGTGTGTGTGTGTCTTATAGTTTCTCCAAGTGTGTAGATACATCCCTTTACCAAGAGTGGGTGTATGTGGTGACATCGATGCCCGGTACCTGGCCGCATACCCAACGTGTGGGGCTTACTTTTGCCTGTACTATTTTCAGCAGCAGGAGGAAACATGTGCAATATTTTTGAGGTAACAACTGGTGCCCAATCGTGGACAGTAGTAGTCTTGCACAACGCCAAAGGCAGACAAGAGTGGCTCAGTCAGTTGTTGTGTAGTGTAGTGTGTTGTGTGTATATTGAGGTGTTACGCTTGCATTCATCTCTTCAATTAACAGGTTCACACATACACATTGCCTTTCTTTGTCATATGTGGTGTTTGGCCTTTATGCCCGAACACATCACCCGCACCACCTCCTCGATGGTACAGCGCGGACCCAGCCTCCGACGGCCCGCGGCCCCGACCATCACGCCGGAGGCTCCGTGGCGGAGGAGGGACGACGCGGCCGCCGCGCCACTGGGACAGGTGGCAGCACCGCACCGTGTATGCTGAAATATTTCATTCCTTGGGACCGGCGTCACAACACAGTACACACACCGTCGACAGAGCTACACCTTCCCTTTCCATGGTGCACAAAACCTATCAACGCCGCACGCATCACACGCCCACGGATAAATTTACATCACCAAAAATCAACGTTTGTATGAAATTCGGTGCAGCCATTTTTTTTTCCTGCGGCGTGGTTGTGGATGTGGTCATTACGTTCATTTATCTCAGCATTACACACACACACACACACACACACACACACACACACACACACACACACACACACACACACACACACACACACACACACACACACACACATACACACACTCTTCTAGTGCCTCTTGTGTAACTAAAGACAAATCTTGACGATGACTTAATATTTCCTCATCCCTTCCTCCTCCTCTTCTCCTCCTCCTCTCCCCTCGCTTCCTCGTCCTCCACCCTAACGTTGTCATCACCAAAGCTGGATCAGAACACTATACGTAAACTGTAAATCAATAAAAAAAAACTGCATAGTAGTAGTAGTAGTAGTAGTAGTAGTAGTAGTAACAATGATGATGATAATGATGATGATGATGATAATGATAATGATGATGATAATAATGATAAAGATAATAATACTGATAATAATAATAATAATAATAATAATA
>JAPQNM010000004.1:1031035-1033535 GCA_029783475.1 Metacarcinus magister | reverse complement strand
ATCATGATCATATATAAACTAATGTACTGATCTGGCTGACGAGGCAGTCAATGCGTCAGAAGTGGTCCAGTTATTTCATTCAATATTTAGGCTAATGCTGTTACGTGGCCGCAGTTAAACTAAACTAATTTAATATCTACTACGTTTCGCTGTCTAAAATATTGTGACTGTAGTAGTAGAAGTAGAAGTAGAAGAAGAAGTAGTAGTAGTAGTAGTAGTAGTAGTAGTAGTAGTAGTAGTAGTAGAAGAAGTAGTAGTAGTAGTAGTAGTAGTAATAACCCTACACAAAATATATGATTACCATCCAACTGTCAATAATGTTTATCTCTATTTATATTTTTTAGCACCCTCCCCCTTATTGTTTTCAGTAGCATGATTGTTATGACAAAACCTTACAACACAACTTTCTTGACAACCCACTATCATTATGCACCAAAAGTAGTAGTAGAAATAATAGTAGTAGTAGTAGTAGTAGTAGTAGTAGTAGTAGTAGTAGTAGTAGTAGTAGTAGTAGTAGTATGAGTAGTAGTAGTAGTAGTAATAATAGTAGTAGTAGTATCATATCACCACCACCACCACCATTACCATCATGAGCATTGCCAGAATCATTACTATCACCATTACCATCAGCAGCACTCTACAACACAGGTTTGCTTGCTGGCCCATTACCTGGATGAGTGGGGGCAACATTACCATTACACTCACACGCAGCATACCCACTCCTCCCACCCTTACACCCAGGCACACCGCCACCCTCCCACCAACACCACCACCACAGAGCAGAATCAAACACAAAGTATAAGAGTCCATGAATACTAGAACAATGATGCTAAAACATTACTAACCTCTACCTGTGTTCTTACTGGTACTGAATTATGCAAAGGTGAAAGGTGGTAATCGACTACGTGTAAAATAAATAGTGCGGTCATTTTAATAATGTTGCTTATCTACGCGATTTCACTTTTTATAACATAGCTGGGAGTAAAAAAGATGAAATTTCGACTTATCTATATGTGCTTATATTATAAACCCACTTCCTACTACATACCTTTGATTCTAGGGCAGCAGAGCCAGACCTACAAATCAAGAACACGAGTATCTCGGCGGCTTTTAGGTAACGCACAGGTTATATATATATATATATATATATATATATATATATATATATATATATATATATAAAGGAAAAAACTGTGAGGCTTCAACATGGGTCTTTGCACGCGTCATACACGCTCGGGCGGGTGGTAAAGGGGAAGGGGTGGTCACTGTCAACGCAGGAACACGACTCAGCACTAAGGGCACTGCAGGGTTCAGAAAAGTGGTAACATAAGAAATGAGGAGACTGCAAGAGGCCAGTTAAATGAACAAGTCGTCTATACGGCTGGCAGCTGTTCCCATCACTGCATCACACAGCTGACAGCGAGACGTCATGGCAGCCAAGACTTCCCAACCGGATCCACAATTATCAACTCAAATAAAAGCACTAACAATTTGGAGAAAACTCAATCCAATCAGAAACGTTTCGGTAAAATTTCTCACGACGATTTTTTTTTTTTTTTAACATGGGGTTGACATTTTCAATTTTTTCTCTAAAATTATTAAATGGATCCTCTCAGGTGTGGGTACGTTGTCCACCCCACGAGCCACACCTTGCATGTTTACTTTTGGGGACATCCTGCTCCTATCATCCTGGAAACGCCCCTTTGGTGGTTAGGAGTAGAGTGAAGCGCCACCCCCTTCCCCCCACAACTCCACTAAAGTAACGATTTGCTAGTTTAGGATAAAGCTGCCAAGGCCTTAATTAATTGCAATTTTACAACTTGATAAATACATGTTTTATTCCATTTTAATTAGCGTATGAATAAAATTAAGGAAAGCGAACAGGCAAGGATAACCCTAATCTTAACTAATTGAAACTGCTCATTTTTCAGACTCCAGCTAAATGACACCTACTCCCCCCCCCCCCTTTACCCAACACCCTGGCGATAGTGGCTTGGGACCTGTACGTTTACCTTTACAAACCAAAATAAACACTGCATGTCTTGTAACATCCTCATCACACACGTCACGCTGTTACATCAAGTTTACAGTTCATCCGCCCCAGTGACGATGCGCCCCAAGTCCATTCGCCCCAGTAGGTGGGGCGAATCTACGAACCTAACCTAACCTAACCTAACCTAACCTAACCTAACCTAACCTAACCTAACCTAACCTAACCTATAGTATATAGTATTTGTATGAGAGTTGGGGCGCAACGACTTGGTTGTGGGGCGCATCAACTTCCCCACGAGTAGATGTGCCCCAACTTACGGGGCGAATGGACTTAGGGCGCATCGTCACGGGGGCGGATGAACCTGCTACCTTACATCATCGTGTATGAGGCGCAGAAACACTGTCTTCCCAGGTCAACTTCCTCACACATTCATTACATGACTCCACGCATCGATCAACAAATCCGAGAAGTGGTCCGTAACACCACGCATGCTGCCACCACAGACCA
>JAPQNM010000004.1:983535-1026035 GCA_029783475.1 Metacarcinus magister | reverse complement strand
AGCCACTAGGCCACCGCCTCCCACATAAAGGATTAGTGGTCAATTTAGAAAAACTGGTGAGACTGCCTTCGTCACCCTCACCTTTCTGTGTTACAATTGTCTCACATAGTATCAGTATGAGGCAACAAATTATTACTATACACTTTATCAACTTTCAACAACTTTCATATGTGTAGTTTTTGAATAAAGGTTCATGTAAAATAAAGAATATGATAAAAAAATCTTTTATTAACAGATGTAAACTTATGTAGTATGATAAAATTACATAAAGAATTTACTTACTTTATTTTGAAGTCAGTAGCTTACGCAACATTACTGACTATAACAGTAAAAAGTTATTGCTGTCAACATGGCATTATGTTCCTCAAACACTGCATCCTTGAAATGTATTAATTTACATAAAGTTGTGATTTTTCTTGAGAATATAGTAAATCTTTAAGTTTCATCATGCTTTACACATTACAGTAAAACTAGATTTCATTGAATTCAAGTATCGTTCATAAAAGCAAAGGCTGATATCATTGATAAAAGCTCAATGGTATAAAATATGCTTTTTCTACATCAGAAGGGCCTAAACATTTATCATTATATAGTTTTACTGTAATGTTCATCATGAATCATACGTTTAAAATTTTTCTTTTTTAAATACTGTTGCAATAAATTACACCAATAAATTTCACTTGTTTTATACACATTGGTGAGATATAAAATAAAATGCAAAACTGGCTCCAACACTTGGTATTCACCGTGAATACTGAGAATCCTTTAGCTTAACAAGAGTCACGACATAGAATGAGACAAAACTTACAAATGCTTTATTAAAATTTTTTAATTTATACATATCAGTTCTCCTAACTCTTCAGAAATATTTAATAAACATTGTAAATAACTAATGCTACTTACATATATGTACATTTTTAACACTTACCAAAAATAGCGTGTGTTACTCTCAGCTAAAATCACTGACTCAGTTGCATTACCATTTCTCCCATATGTACTTAAAGAGAACATCATACTGAAATGATAATTGTGCTACAGTCAACAAATATTCTGAGTGAAGATGGAAAGTGCATTTGTAATGCAAGGACAACCATGCTGAGCCATGAAGAACGCACTTATAAATAACATGAAATGTCTTATTACAATAAAAGAATATCTAACTCTTTCCTGAAGAGACCAGAGTATTGTACCAACAAGGGATGACTGAAAGCCACCCCGTCACACTCCCTGGAGAGCCTCCCTCCCACCTTTGAAAACTAGTCTATCAGGCCACTGTGGACATGGAAGTAGGCTAAGATATATGTATATAGGTACTTATTTTGTCTTAAAAATTCAACCCACAGCATGCTTGAAAAAAAACTATAGGCATAATTTGCTTACTTTAATAGTGTTCCAATCATAATTATCCTAAAATTTTGGGTGGGAGGTACGGATAAAAGAAATGATGAAAAGATGCTATAAAATATAACAGGTCACTTGACATTGTTCACATTACACAGCCCTTTTCAGGTGTTTGGCGTCAACTACACAAACACCTGCATGTCAGTACACACCAAACGAGCCACAGATGCAAATAACCAACACAGGTAATTACAGTGTCAAATTCCAGGAATATAATAATTTTTTGTCTATAAAACAATATAAAAGAATGTTTATAGTAATGTCTGTACAGTTTGATTTCTCGGCATTAAAATCTTCACAGCAAAAAGTTCTACATATTTTCCGATGAGTAAAAGAAGATAAAATTCTGATATTTCAAACATGTCTATTCCTTTTCAAAACAAATTTATTTTTCCATCTAAAATATAACAGCATCTTAATGATTTAGTGGAACCATGGCAGATAAAACTTTCCATAAATAAAATTCTTAAATCTTGAACTATCCAGGTACGTACATCTATAGTATTGAGGCTTCCTCATGTTTACAATACACCATTTGGTGACTATACTTACTGATATACCTTTAATATATTAAAAAGAGAGTACTGTTAAGATGAAGAAGCAGATTTGGCCTTTTTTCTGTCAGCAGCAGCTTTGTTTGCTGCCAGAGATTTGTTTTTGTTGCTGTTGGACTGTGGTTCTTCAGAGGCAGGAGGTGGGACATAGGGGCGCCAGTTAAGGCACTTTGGGTCTATCTCTTTGTAGTCTGCTCTTCTTCGCTTCTGTCGTTCCAGAAACTCCTCAAGAAGATCCTGTTACAGATGAGGGTTAGAATCAGTGCCTTATAGTCTGTGTCAAAAGTTACTACACTATACTATAACTTAACATAGCAACATTTTAGTCTATCATAAGATTATCGTCCGTTTGGCAGATAGGAACACCCTCCTCCTCCTCCTCCCAGATAACACACTGCCACCATTACTCTTTTTTATTTATTTTTTTTATAATCTTTTACCCGTGGTGCCGGTAGGCTTCATGGAGGCCTTAGATGGTTGGCCTCCGCCCGTTAGTAGCGCAGGTTAGATTTTTTAAAGTGACGCCTCGTTTCTTATTGAGAGGCTCATGCTGCCAGCGGAAGCTACTCGCGCATATAGAATTGCAGTCCCGTCAAGGATAGTGTTATGGCAGCATGTGGGTGATCTTAGGCCACTCGGCGGTAGTAGCAAAGAAAAGTGGCCAGCACGTGCCGGGACTCGAATGCGGGACCCTTAGCTGGTATGCCCGACCGCTAGCCACTAGACCACCGCCTCCATGTGTATATGTGTGTGTGTGTGTGTGTGTGTGAAAGAGAGAGAGAGCGAGAACCAGCAATCTTTCCTCACATCCTCCATTCATTACCCTAATCCATCAGTTTCCAAGAAGGGTAAAAATAATATATGAAGCTGACTTTCCCTCTTTTCCTGCATTCTAATCTCACATTGCAATTCTGTTTTTGAGTATTATAATCCACAAGATATGGGTGGTAGGTGCACTGATATGAAAACTATTAAGGTTATTATAGATCTACATACAGCAGGTCTCAGTAACACAGAAATTTGTACTTAGAAGGACTTGAAACTATGCACTGTCCAGAAGCTAATATAATAATTCAGATCTGGTGGTAGTAAAGGTTTACCCACCCAACAAAAACTATCTCGGAGGCTATGTAAGGTATCTGAGAGGACAAGAAATTCAACCACAGCCTAGCAGGACATCAAATTAAGGAAGGAAATATAGATGTACAAGCTGGTGTGTCCTTTGGTACAGTAATGCAGACTCACCTGTCGCTTGAGTATAATGTGTTTCCCTTTCCAGTACTTCATCATACCCATGGCCTGGAAGGTGCTCACTATGTCATACGCATTCACTGCCATCTCTGTACTCATGTCTGTGGGAGTCAAAAAACATTATACATTAGTCTAAGAGTATATATAATGTTGATTACAGGTTATAACAGATTACAAACACAAT
The DNA here is from genome assembly GCA_029783475.1 of Metacarcinus magister. Taxonomy (NCBI): domain Eukaryota; kingdom Metazoa; phylum Arthropoda; class Malacostraca; order Decapoda; family Cancridae; genus Metacarcinus; species Metacarcinus magister. The sequence continues at coordinate 1,022,645 of JAPQNM010000004.1, read as the reverse complement.
TACAGGCTTCTCAAAGCATACTTATAACTATTAAATGGGAATAACATGACAACTGAGAAAAAACAGAGTGCAGGAATCCAATCAAATGCAAGAACAATTTAATGCCCCACAACCTTGAAGAAGAAAAAAAAAAAAAAAAAAAAAAAAAAATATTAAAATAAAATTAAAATAAAAAAATAAATAAATAAATAAATAAATAAATAAATAGATAAATAAATACATATGGTTTCCGGGTGACTCATTGGTACAGTGCTCGGCTTGTGACTTAATGGCTGCGAACTCGATCCTGACTCCCGGCAGATCAACTTAGTGAGAGAGGTGGCGCTCTCTCGTTAATGTTAGCACAACTATAAACCTGAAGCTATCCACGGCACAATGAGGACAATATATTACTTCTTCACATCTTAACACTTCTTCCACATTCCTCTTTCTCTTTCTCCTTCCCTCCTTACTACACCACTTCTCTCTTTCCTTCCTCCAAACCCTTCTCCTTATTATCTTCTTCCCTTTCTTCCTTCCCTCCTATTTTATCACTTTTATTCTCTACTTCCTGACTTCTCTTCACACTATCTTCCCGACACTCACCTTTGATGTACACATTCTTTTCAGTGTAGCTGGCCAGGTAATTAAGTAGCAGGTCCTTCCAGTAAGAGCGATAGGAGATGAGGCCAAGGTCACTTAAGGGTTTTTCAGGGGAGCCTATCTTTCCTTCAGTCTTGGTCAGGAGGTAACCTGGAATAAATGGAGGGTGTGAAGAAAGATTGCTGGCTCTCACTCTCTCTCTCGCTCTTTCTCTCTCACACACACGCACACACACACTACATTCAAGGTCAGACATAAATGTAAAGGGATGAGACACTTACTGAAGTCGATGAGCAGCCTTCCGAAGCCTTGCCGCTGATAGGGCGGCAGTGTCATGATGCACGACACATTGTAGTTCAGGAAGCTGTTCTTCTCCTGCAGCGAAGAAAACATGCTATTGTCAAACTCATTGTTAGCACAGCTACTCTTTCATACAACTTTCTTTTTAGATTCATCACCATTGCTCTATAACTAAACACTTTCATTCCTCCCAACACCTTCCCTACATCATTGATCCTAGACTTCACCTCTGTCTCTAGTCCTCCATCTACAGTAATATTGGAGATTAAATATTCAAAACATTCCACCTACTCAAGCAGTTCATCATTCAATGCAACATTCCTTGTACCATAAACACCCTTGTGCATTCAATTACTTTACTCTTATGCTCATTCAATCTCAAATTCCTCCTACACACTCATACAAATTCTTCCACCAACTGACAATTTTTCTTCACCATTTTCATTACCATACATAAATTACAACTCCGAGTAAATCAAGTGACCATGTAACCAACAAAAGTAAAATTTTCTAAAGAACTAAAACTAAGATTTCCAAACTTTGAGAAACACATTATCATTACTTACCTTGCTAAAGTACCCAATAATATGGCAACCCTCTCCATCGGCTTGTGTCATGATATAAAAGAGGAAAGGCTCAACATCGTAGTACAATGTTTTGTGGTCGAGGAAGAGCATCGCTAGTAGGCACAGGTTCTGACAGTATATCTTGTACTTCTTCCCATCCACTTCCCAAACTGATAGCTTGTCTTTTCTGTACATAAAATAATGATTAGAATAGTTTAAATGAATATGGAGGGTGAACCTCAATCCAGCAAAACTAGACTGGACAAGACTGAAGTGTGCAAGGATTAAGTGTGTGGACTAGAGTATACAAAGGTTTCTGTCACAGTCAACCCCTTCGTGAGAGCTCCAAAGAGTAGTGTCAAAATAAATAAATAGTTGGACACATAAATGTTTCCTTTCCTGTACATGTGAGGCTTCATAAAAAGAAAAATATAAGCAAAGAGAAATGGATAAATTTTTCATCATTCCACAATCATTATAATGAGACATTATTTACTAATTTTCTATGATGCTTGATATTTCACCATGGAAAATAGGACTGGCAAGTGATCCTGGACCTATGACAACTTACCTGTAAATTTCATCCCCTGGTGGGTGTTTCCAGACACATTTGGCAGCATGTCTCTGAAGTATTGTTCTGGATCTCATGTACTTGAGACAAAACTCACAGATATATATTTTAGGTTGTTGGTTGTAGTCATCGGGATACTGTGACTGGTACCACGCTTCCATCTCATACCGACCCATCTCTATGTACCGGATTCCCTTACTGTCTGGAAGGCCACGGAGGTCATCTTCCTGTGGAGGGGCAACACAAGGGTGGGGCTTTAGTCTGACCTTAGAGACAGAGTGTGGTCTGATTTAACATGACCACAGTAATAGAACAGATTCTTTACCGTGAGCCATCTGCATATTCACCCAAGGCTCCATTCTATCCCTCTTTTATGACTTTTCATTTCTCATTAATGTCAAAATATGTAAGTAATTCTTTAATACTTACAATTTTTTCACTGGCTGCTGCCTGAGCCTCCATGAAGAGCTGGAGGTCCCACTCTGGCGTGTAGCCTCGGAGGGAGGGTTGCCGGTCCCTGTCGGCCATCTCCTCCTCTCCTGGACGGGGTTCACTTAGCTTCTCTCTTGAGTCTCTTATCTGTTGGCACAATTATAGCAATTATTAATAATATAAAAGTATTGAACGTTGACTGAATTTAAATTTGCTTCTAGTTTTATTTGCTTGAGTAATCTAGTTTTGCTCTGATGTATGTAAATACGATTGCAAGAATTAGGTGATATGTCAGATAATTTGTAGTGAGATAAAAGAAAAAATATGCATACTTTATTGCAGTAATTCCTTTGTTCAACGTTTGGCCCATTTCGAGGAGATTTACTTCCAATAAGTAGTTTTGACTTTTCTCTCTCTTGAGTGTCTGCCTCTCGAATTTGTTTGTTGATCTGCAAAAAGAATTGTACAATTAGTGGAAGACAATGACTGACAAACAACATTATCTTACATAATTACAAATATCAACACAACAATTTCAAAATAAACACTGTAGTGACAACACACATACACACACACCTACATACCCAGGTGCACACACACCCAGAGCCTATAATTTCCTCCCTCGAGACCTCAGCTGAGGTCGAGATTAACGTGACCTCACCTCACCTGACCACCAGGTCCGCGACACCCAATATAAGCTACCCACACACACACACAGTCGGTCAGTCAGTCAACCACCAGTCTACCACCACACACAGTCCAGGCAACACCTCCAGAGTAGCGTCTGAGAGCCCCACGTCGGGGCTCCCCAGACAACACACGCGCTCACCTTCCCTGGGCTCTGTCTACGTGTGTACAATCAACGCTGCAGCAATAAACCAACTAAGCCACATTCGTCTGTTGTCAAACCTTTGTGTGTACATAACTCCCAAACCTCTACATTGGTGACCCCGGAGTGACACACATTGGAATGACAGACGATCCGCCGCCCACGCCCACGCTGCCTCACGTCCCAACATGACGCGCCACCACACCCGCCGCCTCACGTGCCTGCCGCGGCCTCCTGAAGCCTGTCGCTGCCTCTGCCCCTGCCGCTGCTCAACCTGCCGCAGCCTCACAGCTCCTGCCGCTGATCCAAGGTGCTGCACCTACTGCCGCCCACGCAACCGCAGCACCGCAGCCTTGCAGCCGCCCCCACCCCCAGCCTGCCGCTGATCCAAGGTGCTGCACCTACTGCCGCCCACGCAACCGCAGCACCGCAGCCTTGCAGCCGCCCCCACCCCCAGCCTGCCGCTGATCCAAGGTGCTGCACCTACTGCCGCCCACGCAACCGCAGCACCACAGCCTTGCAGCCTTGCAGCCTTGCACCCTCCGCAGCCTCGCACCCTCCGCAGCTTTGCAGCCACGCAGTCGACACTTCATGCCGCCAGGATCACTCCAAGCCGCCTCTCTCCCTCACCAAAACAATAATTGTATATAATGTTTTCTCTATGTACTATGTAATATTTTTTCTTTGTGGGGGAAGGGGGGTGATGTAGTGACAACACACATACACACACACCTACATACCCAGGTGCACACACACCCAGAGCCTATAATTTCCTCCCTCGAGACCTCGGCTGAGGTCGAGATTAACGTGACCTCACCTCACCTGACCACCAGGTCCGCGACGCCCAATATAAGCTACCCACACACACACACAGTCGGTCAGTCAGTCAACCACCAGTCTACCACCACACACAGTCCAGGCAACACCTCCAGAGTAGCGTCTGGGAGCCCCATGTCGGGGCTCCCCAGACAACACACACGCTCACCTTCCCTGGGCTCTGTCTACGTGTGTACAATCAACGCTGCAGCAATAAACCAACTAAGCCACATTCGTCTGTTGTCAAACCTTTGTGTGTACATAACTCCCAAACCTCTACAACACCATTCCATCTGATTCTGCCCCAGACCTCTTGAGTGTGAGGCCAATGTGCTAACCACTTCACTAATGGCTTTTTAATATCAAAGAAACAAAACAGTATTCCTGTCCAAGATTCTCATCATGTACTAATATCAAGAAAAGTATGAAAAAGTTTTATATGCTCTATGAAGTCTTCAATTAACCATCTTTCTAAGGAAGTGCTCAAAGAAGACTGAAGAGGATTTGTACAAAGTTGAAAGCATCAACATAAGACTTGACAATAATACCTCACCAACACTTGATGCAGATAATGGGATAAATTAATTATATTTACCTTTGATTCATCCTTTGTTAAATTGTGAAAGACAGGACAAGCTTCTACCGAGAAGTGCTTCTCATACAGTCCACCAAGATGACCACTGGAGTCACAGCCTTCTACTGGACACTTGCGCTTCTCTATAGGCGGTAAAGGTGTGTTCTCCAAAATATTCTGCAACAAAAAATTTAAAAATAAATAAACATTCATATAAAAACTGCCAAATTCTTAGCTTCTGTAGTTCTAAAAGACATGGAATGTGGTTTTGAACAATTAAAATTGACAAACAAGTTACATATAATCATCTATCTATATACCTGACATATCCCCATCAGGGGCATACCTAGGGTACATGGCGCCTAGGGGCAACCACTAGAATTGCGCCCCCCCCCCTTCTCCAGGGGTGAAAGTAAGATTAGATTCTTGCAGGTACTGTGCTACTCCAATTTAAAATAGCTCGTGCCGCGTTGCTCGCTCACATGATATTAAAGATTGGCCTTTCTTTTTTATTTTGAGCTCCTGCCCCTCTAAAATCCTGTGCACGTCCCTGAATGCCTGAAGTATGATGTATAAATTAGACACATAACGTAATTTTCATGTTTACAAACAAATCCTATCACCTGGTAGGTAGCCAGGGACTTTTCGCGTCTATGGACGCTTTCGTACATCACGAAGATTAATAATCACTAACAGACTTAAGTATACTCTATTAATCTTAATAGAAAGCATCCATAAAGAAGGAAAACTCAGCCTCACATACCAGTGGAATCGGTTTTTTCGTCTTGGCTCGAGCACCTGATTTGGTGGGGGGTCCTGCAGGCTTCTTGGGACCTCCATTTCTGGAGCCTCTTCTAACAACCTTTCCTGTAAATTGAATTTAACATTGTGTAATATCAGTATAAGAGAATCCTTCAGCTTCAAGTGAAAATTTTTTGTTTTGTCTAGTGAAACATTTATCTCGTCAACCTTAGGATTGTTTCACAAAGGGAGAAGAGAATGTCACCTCGCCCAACACAGTGCGTCAAGTCAGTCATGCAAATGGGGTCCAGGGTGGGAGTGTTATCCACAACAGTGCTTCTCAATTTACCACTGCCACTACAACCAACAATACATAATTCTACAAACACTTGGCCAAATACTAACTAGATTCAAAACTTCAACTGTACTTTAAACCCACTATTTACATAGTCTCCAATTAATATTCAAACATTGTTTCCCTTAACCTCTCCAATAACTACAGTAAATGAAACTGGAATTACCTTTCCCATTGTTCTCAGAATCGGATTCCGTTCCTTTCTGAATACCGAGTAAGGAGCCTCTTTTAGTTTTAACACTGGATGACCTCGTTACATGTTTCTTTGGAGTATCCTCATCATCTTCTTCCTCTTCTTCCTCCTCTTTCTCACTCTCTGTTGTGGCTGGAGTAGATTTTGTTTGGGATTTTCTTCTCACTATTTGCTGAATTACTGGTTTATCAGATAAAGATTTTGCTGACGCTGAGGATTCAGAGGAGCTGTCACTGTCACTCTCTGCAATTACAAAAGACTTAATGTTAACTTTAAGTAACATTTATGCTTTTTCAAAGTTACATAAGGCTATAAATAGGACATCATCATCATTATCATCAGCCTCCATCTAGTTCTCTATCTGCCCTGCCTTCTTTAACGATCCTTGGGTTGCCATTCTGTTACTCCAACAGTCCTTCTATTATCTTTTTGTTTCATAACGTGTCCCGCCCATCTCCACTTTTTTCTTTCAATTGTGCTCAAGATGTCTTCAACTTTGGTCTGCTCCCTAATCCACGATGCTTTCTTGCTATCTCTCCAGGTTATGCAGAAGCATTATTTTCTCCATTCTCCTTTTGGGCACTTTGAAGTTTTCATTTCAGGGCTTTCATAAGACTCCAGTCTCCAGGTTTCTGATCCATATGTTAGAACTAGTAGAATACACTGATTATGTACCTTTCTCTTCAGCAATAGTGGGAGATTACTTTTCATAACATTGTGTTGTCTACTAAAAGCACTCCATCCCATCTCTATTCTTCTTTTGATTTTTTTTTCATGATCTGGACTTAATGTTAACTTTAAGTAACATTTATGCTTTTTCAAAGTTATATAAGGCTATACATCCTAGGACATCATCATTATCATCAGCCTCCAGCATAAAGACTGCAGGATAAAGGCTTCCCCCAGCCATCTCCACTCATCTCTGTCAGATGCTTGTCTGTTCCAAGTTACTCCAACAAAACTCATCTCATCTCTCCATCTAGTTCTCTATCTGCCCTGCCTTCTTTTACAATCCATGGGTTGCCATTCTGCTACTCCAACAGTCCATATATTATCTCTTCTCTACATAATGAATCGCACTCATGTTCACTTTTTTCTTTCAATTGTGCTAAAGATGTCTTCAACTTTGGTCTGCTCCCTAATCCATGATGCTTTCTTGCTATCTCTCCACGTTATGCAGAAGCATTATTCTCTTCATTCTCCTTTTGGGCACTTTGAAGTTTTCATTCCAGGGCTTTACGTAAGACTCCAAGTTTCTGATCCATATGTTAGAACTGGTAGAATACACTCATTATACACCTTTCTTTTTAGCGATAATGGGAGATCACTTTTCATAACATTGTGTTTTCTACCAATAGCACTCCATCACATCCCTATTTTTCAGTTTTTTTCTTTTTCATAATCTGGACATGCATTAATCTACTGTCCTAATCTTGGACAGATTCTATTACTTCGTCATGTATTTCAGTTTCATGGTCTTGTATGTAATTGTTGAACATTTCCTTAGTTTTCTTCATATTCATCTTTAAGACCACTTTCTGGCTTTCTCTGTGCAACTGCAAAATCATCTGCTGTAGTTCATCTGTCAATTCGCTCATTAGAACAATATCATTAGCAGATCTAATATTATTTAGATATTCTCCATTTATCTGAATTCCAGTCTCTTTCAAATGTAAGTTCTTAAAACTTCTTCTAAAACAGTTGTGAACAGTTTAGGAGAAATAGTGTCGCCTTGACATGTTAGGTTAGGTTAGGCAATACATAAAACAACGTGATAACAAATCACAATCAATCACAGTTAGCAGATATAAGAAGTGCTTTTAAATATGCAGGAGTATAGGTATAACCACCCTGCTGGAATATACTATATGTAAAGGAGAAGAAGGTTTTATACCTTAGATAGGCACCATACCTCTTAAATCATTCACTCCATATTTCTAAACCACTTCAACAAACTTAACTATGCTCGACCATCCAGCTCTCTCATAACACTAAGTCTTCTATGCATGGAGAGGTGCAAAGAAGAACTGGTGTTACGAGAGGAGCTAGCTGGTCGAGCAGAGCAGAGTGTGTTAGGCTTAAGGGTTTGGACATATGAAGAGAACGGAGGACAGATTGATGAAGATAATGAGGTCTGATGTGAGAGGTGGGAGGTTGAAAGGAAGGCCGGAATAGGATGAATGGATGGCGTGAAAAGACCCTTGAATGAAAGAGGAATGTATGAAGAGCAAGGAAGGATGATACAAAAGAATACAAAGAAAGAACAAACAGTAGCAGACATGCTAGCCCTTACAAGGCTGTTTGAGATAAACTACACTATCTCATCTGAAGTGCGAGGCACAAGACAGTAAAGGCAAAGGCTCCTCCCCACCCACCACTCCCTCCAGCCGAGGATAACATGAAAGGAAGAAGAAAAAGCATGCAGCATGAAAAAGAATGTAACTACATGGAATTTTTTTTATAGGAATGAGATAAGAACTATCACTACTACTACTACTACTACTCAGGCGACAAAATCCAAAGAGTAACATTTCACAAGTATTCGCCTTGTCTCGGCTTGCTTGGTACATATAGAGAGATCAATTCTTCTTTTTTCTTTCCATTTGGGAAGAGCCGAGAACCCTCTATTCTGGCATTACAAATTCCCATGAAAAAAAAGATGGAGAAAAACCGAAAACCAATCCGTAATACAATAACAATTTTCTTTTATTTTTTAATTTACCTGATGATGCAGACGATGAATTAGTTGAAGATTCTGAGGATCTTTCCGAGGGTTTTTCTGGAACTTTCGTTGATCCTTTCCGTTGTTGAGGAGTGTGCTGCTGCTTTTGTGGAGTGGGTTTGGGCAGAGCCTTTGGTAGTGGCTTAGGCTGTGGCTTGGGTAGAGGCTTGGGCTGTGGCCCTTTTTTACTTACAGGCCTTTTTGTCTCCCCGTCTGAGTCTGTGCTGTTGTCTGGAGAGAAGATGGACTTCTTCTTGGACGATTTATCTGTATTTGCTGCATTCCCACTCCCTAAAGAATAACAAAAAGTAATAAAAGAACATTAGATAGACACACTCTCTACTCTGATTCTACAACATGTCAGCTTAGCATGGAATAAGTATGTGGAATATGCATAAAAAATAAATGGATTCTATGAAAATAATATAGTATATGTTGTTCATTCTACTGTAAAAGTCTTTTCATTTATGTAATCCATGGATTCAGTGTATACTATATGGTAATCTCAATACTTACAGAATTGCCTGTGCAATTAAATCATTCTTCATTATTCTTAAATATGAAACAAGTTGGCATGAAATCAAGATACTTTTAGAAAGAAAACAATAGAAATCAATTCTTGATCTATTTTTTTCAATGGTAGACATACAGCTACAACAACTCAGGTGCAAGGTGGGTGGTGGTGTTACCTCATTCACAAAACTGATCCCTCATACAAGCCACACAATCATATACACACCATTTGAACTACCAAATACCCGTTACAAATTGTTACCGCTCTAAGTATGTACAAACAACACTATTTACAGTTCAGATATGAACAATGGACTACCACATCCCACTGTGCAAAACTAAGAAAAACTTAAACACTTTTCTTAATAAACTTTGCTTATAGTTACAAAATGATTGGAACATCTGAAGTCAAACTAACTGGAATACTAATAAAAAGACTTTTACTCTATCTCTATGTCTAAGTACTTATCAGAACAATAATATTTCCTACCGATACTCTTTTTGCTTTGTGCTGATTTCTTTTGTGGTACACTATTATTGGTCCCTTTTTGCTGGACTGTCTTACTGGAAGGTTTCTGAGTTGCTGTCTGCTGTGGCCGAGCAGCAGGTTTGGGACCATTTTTGCGCTGTGTTGTGGAAGGAGGGACAACACTCTTGGGGACAGTGGTGGCGGAGGTCTTGGGGCCTCGTTTGCTAGGTGCTGTAGCGGCCTCAGGCTCTGACTCTGAAGACCCCCTAAAAGACACCACCATAAGTATGTTGAAAACTGGAAAACGTGAGTGGTCAATGACTCTCTCTTGACTTAAAATGTAAATAATTGTAACTCAAAAGAAAGATAAACAAACTTAAAAAAAACAAGTGACATAACTTTAAAATAATTATTTGCTGACTATTACAGCAAAACCTTGTTACCTTGGAGTCTTTCACTTCAGGAAGATTGTATAAACAATTACCTATCTAGCTATTCATGTCACCTTTAGACAATTTAGAACATAGCATTTGTTGTTGTGAGATTCCAGGTTCAATCTTAAAGATAAATAACCAAGGAACACTTACATCCCTACTTTCTTATACTTCGTCATGATCAATCACATACAAATTTTTCATCAACAATAGACTGCTGCAGTGTCTTTTGGACCCATTGTATTGTGTGGGGGAGGCTAACCACCCAGGATGCTTGCACCATCAAGTTATGGCTGGTAGGGTCATCACATCCCTATGCTAATACAAAAATGAAAAACTACATACCTCTAAAATGTGGAAATTCAAGAGCAAGCATCTATGAACTACCTCATAGATGTGGTGTGGTGCAAAATGTTTTCTTATAGTCATGAGTGCTATTTTTATTACAGTTAATAATAATGATTACTAACGACATTAAAAGTGTGTGTATTTATTTACCTAGCAGCAACATACAAGAAAAGAGCTATAACTGTACTGTCCCGTCTCTATTATCCAGTCAATGGAATAAATGTGTTGTTTAATATCATGTAAATAACTTAATAATCAATTACACTGTAGTGAAGGTGATCACCCATCCTGCAAGAGATCTTTATTAGTGGCGGCAATTAAGATCATGCAGTATTAAGACGGTCTCACCTGTTCATTACATCAATCTAACACATTGATGAAACCCAAACAAACATTGCACAAACAACCACATAATGATATCCGAGTCACATCAAAAAGTTATTTAAAACACTTGACTACAGCAAAACTTATACATCAATGGTTGGTGAAAAACAAGTACATGTATAATAAATAATAATGATGTAAATTATTTGAACAACTAGAGTTAATTGACAATAAAAAGCACAAGCTTTTAAAATACGGAATGATGCTTCTATATCAACATATATCAATCAAAAACACATGTCTGGTTTCCATTATACTGACTTTGCTTTATGATATTTCAGTCTCTGATCTGCTTGACTTTATTTGACACCCACAGAACTAATGCCAATATAATCATACATACTAAACTTACTTTTATTAACATACATCTTGGAGTTTCTTACATCTTAATAAAGAATTTTGTAGTGTAAGTGAAATAATGACCGTGAAATGCTTCATAAAATTATTAACATTTTATAACTTTTATTATTATCATGATCAAAGCTCAGTTTCCAGTTTCCAGACTATGGGAGAAGAGAAGCTACACTATACCAGCCACAGATCACTTAGTACAAATGGCTACACATACAACACAATCTAAGCCTCCACAACTCACACCATACTAAACCTTATCATTTGAAGGTCAATCCGAAGCTCATGTTTCAACACTTTAAACAAACAGACTTCTTCAATTCTTATCTCTGGGGATCATTCCAGCGCTTAACAGGAAAAAAATCCTTGCCTACCACTCCCCCACTTGCTCAATATTAACTAATTGTTTCTTTTCCATTACACATTTTTCATCACTCTTAAAAATAACTTCACTTCCTTAGTTATAATTTCTTAGTAATGTATGATGTACTTTCCTTAACCATCAGTTGTACTCTTAGTATACATCAACTTTCTGATCATATAATTCTTATTCTTTCGTTAAATTTAAACCTTTATAAAAATACTTGTTCTATCGTTAATTGGCTTTTGAACACCAACCTTCAACTACACAATACCTTTTTATCTGCACATTTTATGTATTTCACAGTCTAACTTCTGTTTCCTAAGACCATTAATTGATCTCATAAACTTATCATAACCTTTCCATCTGACAATCTCTTCTTTTTATGAATAATATATTCTATTCATTTGTATAGTCTTGTTTTTATAATTTGTAATATTTTCATAATTCTATGAATTATGCTTCATAAACTTTTTATTTTAAATCTTTCCTTAAGTAAGTAATCTTACAATGTGTAAATATTCCCCAGCCTACCAAGCACACGTGATCAGGGTGAGCTGAAGGAGACAGGTTACCTGCCGGAACAGGATGGATAGGTATCACATGATATTCAATAATTTGTTGGGGATTAAGGACAGAAGGTGAAGGTGGTAAGGTGAGGTTTAGCCCCTGGGTACCTGGTCTGGGGGCGGGTCTGAGGGGGGTTGACAGGAGGGGGTTGTTCCCTCCCCCCTTTAGGAGCCTGAGTGGGGGGAGTAGGCTTCTGGGGGGATTCCTGGTCAGTGGAAGCAGCACGGGAGCGATCACGGCTTCTGCAATACATGCGGGTTTGGTTGTAAGTGGAGTGAAGCACAACCACAAGATTAATTGGTTGACTCACCAGCACAGCCACCATGCTGAGGCAAGCCAGGCTCTCACACTACAGCAGTGTTTCTCACACTGTAAGGGTGCTATGAGGCTTCTTAGCACACACTTAGCAACACCCAGCAACAGTTAAACTTAGTGCAACAAACATGCATTAACAGAACCAAGCAAAGAAAACATTTAGCCATCTTATAACATCTAATTTACAAGTACTATATTAATAAGGTGGGATATTATATAATCTATAGTAATTAAACTTATGATGGTAATACCATACCAGTATTCTTCCCTCTGTAAGTCAATTGAACACAATTTAAAGTTCACACACACACACACACACACACAGACATACACACATGAATACAAATACAATTGCCACTCTTTTATACACGTACTCACTCAGTATAACAATTGATCAAAGCTTTCATCTTCTTGCTTAACTCTGCTTAACTCTTAGAGGAAGCACATGACTGCTACACCATCATGCCACTTAACAAAGCTTCATACCACAACTAAATATAAAGATACTGCTTAATGGCTGACTAGACAGTAATAACCTTGGATTGTGTTCTGTGCCAACAATTGACTAGAGTTCTTTCCATTCAAGGCCATTATGAACAGTACCCAAATAACTATTACAGGGGTGCCAATGCCCACAAAAGATTCCAGAGTTGTCAAGTAAATCAAGTGAGGAACATCAAAGGATATAGACTTATTTTTGATCCACTGATGAAAATTACTATAATCCAGCACTTCTGAGCGACCCTACAACTTGGTCTTATTTCCAACTAGTCACCAATCATCTAACAATATCTTCAATGGTATCCGAGAAACAAATCCACAGCTCCACAAGCCCTGCATCACTCTTAGGGAACAACACCAAGCTAATGTGTGTCACTCCTGTTCCAGCTTTCACCGAGGCAAGACCTCCTCCTCTCCTCTCCCGCTTCTCAATGGTGGCTTCAGGACTTTTTTTTTATAGGGGTCTTAGGGAGTAAGCAGACACCCCTTGGTGCTGCCACTGACTAAATGATATTTCATTTGTTGTGTATACATACTACCTACATACGATTAAGAAGATGGTCAAGTGTATACACCACACTTGAACTTCTGAATGTTGACGGATTATTCACAAACAGATTACATTAAAGGGGAGTGTTTCAATACTGTAAATATAGTTCTGCTTACAATTTACTTTAGCCATGACAGACAATGGCCTCAATCTATTCACTCATATATTGTAGGACGCATCTTTTAAAAGTGTTCGTACACTAACAACCCTACCAATGGTAAAACTGTCTGTCTGAGGTAGAGGGCGATGCTTTCTGAATGCAGTAACAAGGGAATTTCACACATTTTGTTGTTTAACTGAAGCAAACTTGTTATAACTAGGTATAGAGAACATGGCATGCACATAAATAAAGTCCATGATTAAAAGCACAACACTGTACATCAATTTAGCATTAACTTATCTTCTGCCAAAAGGAAATGAACCCATTCTTAAATAATACAAAAAATAAGTCAGTAACTAAATGAAATAACTATGAATAATAATAATAATAAAGTAATAATAATAATGATAATGATAACCTTATGGTAGGAATATCTACACATACCTTCACCACAGAAACTCACCTTGTTGAAACAGCAGAGGACTGTTCTGAATCTGAAGATGATGAGGAGTCTGATGAAGAGGAGGAAGATGAAGAGGAAGAAGAGCTTGATGATGAGGAAGAAGAGCCACTAGTTGAGCTTGCTGATTCAGAGCTTGTACTTCGAATCTATTGGGGAACCAAGAATATTAGAGCAATCAAACAAAACAATAAACAAACAATGAAATCATGAAATAAAGAAATAAAACATAAAATAAATAAACATGAAATAATAATTAAAAACTACAAAACATCTAGAGAAAAACACAATAACTTCAGTCACAACAAATGAAGGTTTACAGCAAGAATATCAAACAAATATTCTTTAATAACATCATATCGTCACTTCAGTACCTATGATCATACCTTTATTAATCACCTTAAACCATGGCTGACTGTATTTACAAACACCAGAAAAAGTTTATTTATAACGATTGGATTGGAGTGGAGGTAATCACATCATTCATGGCAGGGTAGAAATTGCCTCATATTTCAAAGCCAACCAGCGTGACCCTGAGGTGATGAGTTCCCAGGAGGAGGTTCAGTTGTGCATTGAAGGTCCACTTTCAAAGCTTGGAACACCTAGAATACCAACTCCCAGAACCAGAAACCCTTTGCCAAACGTGGTTAAGAATCCCCATCTCACACCAAGGGAACTTAAGGAAACTAACCCCATTTTGCTGGAGATAGTGTCGCTATGGAGTGTGCAACAATTACTCCATGATCATCTTGGCTTCAGGAGTTTCCGAGGCCGCCGTAAGCCACTCCTGACGAAAGCACAAAAAAATATTTGGAGTGAAGTGAGGTGCAATGAAAAACCATCCTTGGGAGTGATAAAGCAGCATTTATGTGACCAAGTGTTCCGCAAACTCAAAAGTGACGCTCTCCTACTCCAGTTCACAACACAGTTAAATACTGTATGTAACCTGCTTCTCCTCTAGTGTGGGGATGTTTTACTTGCGATGGCATTGGTGATCTAGTGCTACTTCCCTCTAAGAAGAAAGTGAACCGGCACACTTAAATGTGACGTGCTATGTGACTTTGATTAATTCCGAGCTGGGTTTTTTTTTTTTTTTTTATAAAGCTGATGAAAAACTTAAATTTCACTACCAATCCACTCAGATCTAGTGTTTCCATTCTCCTCAGTTTCTAGCTTCCCTTCTTTTCCTTAATATTCATCCAATCTTAGTTATTTTATCACTTCTATCTGGTGTATTGTATTTGTATGTCACTGTCAACCTTTACAGTCTGTTCAGCGTATACGGACACGTTACCTCTACACGGACTTGGAGCAGCCATGAAATGACTGTGGTGTAGTTTATCAGACATAGAACTTCTGAGAATAGCTCTAAGAGTGTCAAAATACCTTCAGGAGTAACTAAGAGGAAGGGGAATATAACATGCTATTAACCGAGGTGGGAATTGTACCAAAGTTCCTTACGATACATGGAATTGTGGTTTTAATTAATATACTGTAATGTATTGGCTCTCACCTTGTTCGTGGCCATGTTATAAAAGGGCCACACCTAACAAGCTAACAAGCTAACGGGCGCCAATCACCTTCCTGCCTTCCACTGCTGGCCATAACTCAGCTGTTTGTTTGGGTCGCTTGTGATCCGAAACAATTGACTTGAACTCAGATGCAATACTTTCCTACAACTACTCATAATTGTATATATTTCTCATTACAGAAAGTTTGTATCCATACGTAAATATTGTATTTTTAAATATCTTGATAAAAATGTAGTAAGTATGTGATTTTCATTTGTTTAGTTACTCCACATGTTTACCAGAGGTCATCCCTAACTTTATGTACAATATAATATGACAATTTTTGATATTAGAATAGCATGAAATTTATTATATGAATCGATAATAAGATCAATTAATAACCACAGTTCGTAATTAAGAAGTATATAAAAAAGCATAAATAATCTTATTGAGAGTGTGTGGTTCAGTGTGTCAGTATTGTAAACAATGTTGTAGGTTCCAATAAGAGTATAATATAGTCTTTTAAACATGAATGAAGCCAATGTATATTTCAAATTAGAGTCTTAACCAATTTATATATGTACTAAAACTTAATTTCTAATAAAATCTCCACAATTTATACTAATTGGTTATGAATGTATGGCCTTTTCAGGCGGGAAAACCTAGTCGTCAATTGCATTATTTTTTTCGGCTTTATTCCGTATATTTCTCTTCTGTCTCATTCAATATTGTTATTCCAATGAAATCCAAAGGTAAATCAGCCAAATATAGTGATATGTATAGTAAAGTTCTGACCATATAACTCTCAAATTAAAACTTATTTTCCATCGAGCGAGATCGATTAGCCAAGGGGTAGATAGATAGGTTAAATTAATTATCATATGCTTATGTTATGTTAAGTATTACATATGTGTAACATTTATACTATAGCAAGAACATGGTCCTAAATAGAATTACGTTATCCTTGGCTGGGGAATATCATGCTAAGTAACACAAGCCGCAGGTCAACTACACCATATCACTACCTATTCTTTGCTATACATATCATATCATACATATAAAATATTCTTGCAAGGTCAGTCAAATAATTCCACGATAAAGATTCACTACAGGCCAGGTAATAGGTGATCCCCCCGTTTAGCCAAGAGGATTCGGCGGGGAAGTTTTGGCGGGAAGGTTTGGCGCCTTTTTAGTGTTATTGTTACAGACAGACAGTCAGACGTGAAGCATCTTGGTGCAGCATGGAAGGATTTGACGACCCAGGCATCTTTTTCTCCGACAATTTCGCCGGAGATGACCAACATGATCACGGCCAGATAAACTTGCAAGCTGTTAAGAAGAAGTTTCGTGAGTTTATCCGAGAGTTTCATCAAGGGAACTTTGACTACAAATACAGGTTAGTGATTCCTTATGTTGATACACTGGTAGTCAATCCTCATCTATCCTTGTGTCTTCTGGAATACCTCAGGGCACTGTTCTGGATTTCCTTCTCTTCCTTTCTTACATCAATGATCTCCTCTACTACTAGACTTTTTGCTGATGATAGCTTAGTTTACCGACCAGTGATAAATAGGAATGACTGTCTTCCACTACAGGACGATCTAGTTGCACTTGAAGACTGGGAAGCCAAGTGGCAGATGACATTTAGACCAGACAAGAGCAGAGCCCTGGGGTTCTTGCGTAGGAACCATACCAAGTGTAACACAGACATCAAAATTCTTGCTTTTAAGACACTCGTTCGACCACACTCACTCACCTACCACTCACACTCACCTACCACTCACACTCTCCTACCACTCGCACTCTCCTACCACTCACACTCTCCTACCACTCACACTCTCCTACCACTCATTCACTCACTCTTTCCTATCAATCCAGTCATGCATGAATGTGCTTCGGTTTTCTCTTCCTGTTTTGACTCAAACTCCAACAAGAGAAGACAATCTGGGATACTATGGAGATAACATTAGCATCTTCTCCCGAGGTTAATACTTACATGTCAGATATAATTAAGGTTGCAGAATATCATGCAGTATATATCAACTTTCGGAAACTTGTTAAAGCGAAGAAAAAAAAGAAAAGAGTTAGGGTAGGGCAACCTTATCTCCATTTTACCCTCGTCATGTATGTAGTTAGGCAATAGTTATATCAATTTTCAACGCAGGTTTTATTTTGTAATTGTTGTTCTTTACTTTCAGGGATGCATTGAAACGGCAGTATAATATGAGGCAATATTTCCTTGAAGTTAATTTTGAAGATGTGGCAGCATTTGATGAGGCCTTGGCAGAAAAGCTCAAGAAAGCCCCCACAGAACACATCCCACTTGTAAGTTTGTGGTTTATATCCTTGACCATATTATTACACCTATAATATACATCTATTTAATTTTCGTGGTGTATTTCATTGTCATTTAGAATTAAGTTTTCATTGACTATTTGAATTATGAAGAAAAAATGTAATAAGAATGATGCTGCATAGAGAAAGAGAGAGATGGCTGTGTAATTTTATAAGAAAATATGTTTGATGAATTATTCATTTCAAGTAAAATTGCAAGTTTTGTAAATTATATGATAGCTAAAAGGATTCAAGCTTTTAAACTCAAGTATATGGGAAACTTATAAGTATGACAATAGTCTCAGTAATATTTAATTCATAGATACATATGATGAAAGTATTTCTTTTGATCAACCAAATCCATTATCTCTTATAAATCATGAGTTGTAGACAAATTACATTGTGAATACAGTGTTAACTTACAAAACTGCATTATATTTTAGTTTGAAAATGCTGCCACGGAAATTGTCGATGAGATAACGGCTCCAAGGCCTGAGGGTGATGAGACAGTGGAGCCCATTCAGATTATGCTGAGCAGCGCTGCTAACCCAACACACCTACGTAAACTTCAGGTTGGTAATCATCATAACTAGATTTTATGTACTAAGTAAAGTAAGAATTAAAAATTAGATGAATTAGTGGTTTTTTTTATGTATGATAATTGAGTGGAGGATGGAGAGGGTATGTTTTAATGGTTGTTTGTATGATTTTTTTTCTAGTCTCAAGAAGTGAGTCATATGGTGAAAGTAGCCGGCATTGTTGTTGCTGCTTCAGGTGTCAAAGCCAAGGCTCAGAGTCTCACCATTCAGTGCCAGACTTGCCGGAACACCATCACAAACTTGGAAGTGAAGCCGGGACTGGAAGGGTATCAGCTTCCAAGGAGATGTAATACGTAAGTGTCATGCTTATTATGTAATGTAATGAAAATGGGGACTTCTGCCATGGCCTCCCCCTTGACGGAAGTCCCCACTGTACTCTGTCTCTCTCCATTGCAAACATTTTCTCAATACTGAAAATTTACCTGACGACATCATCTATTATTTATTGGAGGAAGTTCCCGTGCAGCTTTTGTGTTGTGTTGATTAGATTAAGTGTGTTCAGGGATAAGGATCTGTGTATAGAGTGGCAGGAGTAAAGCAGCTTCAGGTGTCATGCCCTGCGTACAGATAGATAGACTAGTGATTATTTAATTTAATGGTTATATCTCTTGTTAATAGGGAACAGGCTGGAGCAGAAAAATGCCCCTTGGATCCATTCTTCATTGTTCCTGACATGTGTGCTTGTGTAGACTACCAAGTACTGAAGCTGCAGGAAGTCCCCGAGAACCTTCCTCATGGAGAGATGCCTCGCCACCTTCAGGTTTATGTTGATAGGTGAGGATACAGTCTGACTATATCCAAGAACACATTGCATGGCTACTTTTTGAAAGATAAAAGAATATTGTCAGCAGTATTCAGTGACTTTTGAAATGTTTAAACTATATTCATTCAGTGACTGGCATTATTTATTGGAATATTACAGGTTTTTGTGTGAGAAGGTTGTCCCAGGGAACCGTGTAACTGTTTTGGGCATCTATTCCATCAAGAAAGCTGGCAAATCAAGTGTGAGTATATACAACACTGATCATTTTCTTCAATAAATGGATCACAAACTTTTCATATGATAATTGTGGATTTTATGTTCCAAGTTTTTTTTCATTATACAGTATGTTCTTTTCCCCTAACAGAGAGGCGCCCGTGAGAAGGTTACTGTGGGTATCCGAGCCCCATATTTGAGGGCTGTTGGCATCCAGGCGGACACAGAGGGCCGTGGACACACTTCAGGGACTACCATCTCGGCAGCTGAGGAGAAGGAGTTCAAACAGCTTGCTCAGTCAGCTGATGTGTATGAAAGAGTGGCCAAGAGTATTGCTCCAAGTATCTTTGGTTTTGATGACATTAAGAAGTCTGTAGCTTGCCTGCTCTTTGGTGGGTCACGCAAACTGCTCCCTGATGGCCTTGCCCGGAGAGGAGATGTGAACCTACTCCTGTTGGGTGACCCTGGAACAGCCAAGTCACAGTTGTTGAAGTTTGTTGAGAAAGTAGCACCAATTGCTGTCTACACATCAGGGAAAGGGTCCTCAGCGGCCGGCTTGACAGCATCAGTCATCAGGGATCCGGTGTCTGTAAGTTTGTTTGTGATTTGGTAATTTAGAATGAGTGTTGTTATTCCCTTCATTTCTTTTTTGACAGTTTGATTTTTCCTCTTAATTTTCTCCTTGTGTGTCTTTCTTTTTATTATAATTGTTATTGTTATTATTATTTTTATTATTACTATTATTGTGGCCCGTTGGTAGATCAAAAATAAATTACTATAATTGTATTTCAACTGACACAGTTGTGACATATGGGTAATGTTTGCTTTAAAATCATATTTTCCTGACACTTTCCACAATTAATTTCATATGGTAATAAGGTGACATAACATATGAAATTCTTTTCCATCCAGCGCAACTTCATCATGGAGGGAGGAGCCATGGTGTTGGCTGACGGAGGTGTGGTGTGCATTGATGAGTTTGACAAGATGCGTGAAGATGACCGTGTGGCAATCCATGAAGCAATGGAACAACAAACCATTTCCATTGCTAAGGCTGGCATCACCACCACCTTGAACTCTCGGTGCTCCGTGTTGGCCGCTGCCAACTCTGTGTTTGGACGGTGGGATGACACAAAGGGAGAGGAAAATATTGACTTCATGCCCACTATTCTTTCAAGATTTGACATGATCTACATTGTCAAAGATGAGCATGACGAAGCCAAAGACACAGTATGTATATTTTGTATTTATTATAAATGTACAATGTAACACTATAGTTTGCAACATTGGAATTTGGAAGAGAAGATTTAGATATTAAAGGCAGCTTATTTATAGTAAAATGCTTTAAGAAAGTGGAGGTTACAACTTATGACTAATGATTATAATTTCTTTTCTTCACCCAGACTCTAGCTAAGCATGTGATGAACGTCCACTTAAATGCTTGGCAAACTAGTGAAGAAGATCCAAAGGGTGAACTGACTCTTAAATTCTTGAAGAAATTTATCAGCTACTGCAGAAGGTAAAACTTTGTTGTGCTTATGGAATATGTTCTATCAAGTTATTACACTTAATAGGCACTGTTTTCTTTATATCCAACCACTATTAATGGTGAGGAATAATGTGTTACTGCTCCTCCATCCCTCAAAATGACATGTAGAGGAACAGGGAAGGTTTAAAACAAAGAAATATTATCACCGTGTTAGAGGTTCTGTCTGGCTGCTAGCGGTACAGGTGAAGTCTAGGATCAATGATGTAGGGAAGGTGTTGGGGGGATGAAGGTGTTTAGTTATAGAGTGATGGGGATGAATGTAAGATTTTTTTATTATATATAGTATTGCTTCTCTTTGTCAACAGTCACTGTGGACCAAGGCTGACTGAACATTCCGCTGAAAAGCTCATGCATCGCTATGTCATAATGAGAGGAGGCACTCGTGACGCTGAGAGTCAAACGGAGAAGAGACTGGCTATACCCATTACTGTCAGGTATGTAATGTATATAATGATAACACTAACACATTTATATCCATTGTGCTTCTTATTATTAGGAACTATCTTTAATTAAGGGATGGAACTCTTTTTCATGGGCATCCTTCAGGTGTAACATTATAACTTTCTCCCAAACAGACAACTGGAAGCCATCATTCGTATATCTGAGTCCATGGCTAAGATGCGTCTTGAGCCTTTTGCCTCCGAGAGTGATGTTGATGAGGCTCTGAGACTCTTTACTGTGTCTACCCTCAGTGCAGCAATGTCTGGTTCTCTTGCTGGTGAGTTAGTGGGAGTTTTTATCTTTTACAGAACACAGGAAACTGCATGCCATATCATCCCTCAAATAAAACCTTTTCAATAATCTTATATTCTTAATCATTTGTGCATTTTATGGTGTACTTGATGTTAACTCGCCAAGTTATATGCAGTTTGTTTCTTGTGAGGAGTGTATGTGTTTGTATGTACGGGAGTGAGTGTGTTTGTGTGTATCTTGTCTTGGCTGCTTCCTCTCAGGGGATGTCAGCCTGGTGTATAGGTAGATTTATAATTGTGTATTTATTTCTTTAGGTGCGGAGGGATTCACAACTGAAGATGACAAGGAAATGCTTGCAAATATTGAAAAACAGCTCAGAAGGAGGTTTCCCATTGGATCTCAAATACTGGAATACACAATTGTTCAAGATTTTCTGAAACAGGTATATATAATACTGTATATATTTGTTTGGATTGATATTCCTTTTTTTCTGATTGATAATGGACTATGTATGCATTGCTACTATAGTGAGTGTATGCTTGCTGGGTTTTACTTGTCCATTAGCATGCAATTGATCTGTTTGATATTTTTAATCTTAACTAACTTACAGGAAATGACACCAGTGATGATAACATTTTATTTCTTTGACCTTTTAACTTAGTCTCCACCTTATATGATATTAACTATAGTTAGTAGTGTTATAATATTGATTTTTTTTTTACTGCATCTGACAAAACTAATGATTTTGATGGTAACTTTTTCTTTTCTTTGCTTTACTTTTTAGAAATACCCTGAGCGTGCTGTATACAAGGTGCTGCACTTCATGGTCCGCAGAGGAGAGCTGCAGCACCGCCTCCAGCGCAAAATGTTGTACCGAATCAAGTGAAATGCCTTGCAGAGACAATACAACAGTTGGAGTGGACATTTCTCAGAA
This sequence comes from Metacarcinus magister, assembly GCA_029783475.1. Classification (NCBI taxonomy): domain Eukaryota; kingdom Metazoa; phylum Arthropoda; class Malacostraca; order Decapoda; family Cancridae; genus Metacarcinus; species Metacarcinus magister. Next base: position 1,000,012 of record JAPQNM010000004.1, on the reverse strand, counting down.
ACTAGCTGTAGTTTTATACAAATTTATTTTGTTTATAAAGTTTCACATTTTAATTCATTTCTGAATATTAAATAGTTTAATGAAATATGTGATTGTTTTATTTGCCTTTGGTATTAATTGGAGGATGATATGATACTATGAATTAGCAGATGGGAAGAGTGAGAGTAATGTGCCTTATCTTTGCTACCTTCTCCTACGGGGATAACAGCCTGGTATATAGATAGACTAGCAGAGTACTCGGCATTGCCCGGGAAGACACATAGGGGTCCCACTGAGTACACCCTCCAAGTTTCAGCTCGATCTGACCACATTTAGATAGGGTTTTACTGCTTACATACAGACAGACACACAGAATTTGACAATTATATATTAGATGACTTCACGTGTAAGCTATTTATGGAGAACAGAAATCAATCTTAGTCAGTACATAGTTTTGGTGAAATGAATATTCATTAAATATTGGGAAAATGTGCTTGTCATACATCTAAACTAGCCTTAGATTACATAATATGAAAATAGAAAGTGATAATGGCTGGTAGACAACAAAGAAATATAAATACAGCAACTCTTACATGAACCATCTTCTAAGACCAGGGTTGTCTCTACATGGGATGTGGGGCCGGGTGGATCCGTTCTACACTACTCGGCTCATTGCATAAATGTTGCAAGTTTGATCCTGGCTTACGACAGCTTGGTGAGTGAGGTAGTGGTCTCTTGTTAACACTAAGCAGAATTACATGGTCTGTTGTTATCTAGTTCAGAGGGATTGTTTAATCAGCCTTTTTAATCTACATAGGATGGGAGAAGGTAGTTTTAGATTGAAGGTATGTCCACAGCAGACTACCGGGAACCTAGGTAGTAAATATGTCCAAACCATCCCAGAAGACTCCAAGGAAGACTATTGTTTCATCTTGGCAATATCAGCTGACTTGTCCTGAAATCTACAATAGACCCTTAAGAATCATGTCATCACCCTAGTAATGGATTCTCATTAATTAAAGGTTGGGGATAAGATAGAGCAGAGAAAGTAGTCCCTCTTGACTACATTACTATTGGATGAAACTCATAAGTGAATGACTGAAGTAGGTACACAATCTTTTATCTTATTTAATATACTATGATTCGTGTGCCCTGGAACTCACGTTTGATGGTGATAACCCGGGGTGGAGGAGGTCAAGGAGGCACCCACTAATTTCGTGGTTAGGAGTTAATTGGTATGGGAAGGGGACTTGCACGGACTGATCGCCGGAGCTGACGTCGGAGGGTTGGCAAGGCAAGGCGCCCCTCAGCGTATGCTCCCAATGATTGATTGATTGATTTACACTTTCATATTTATCATTTTTGTAACTTTTCTGTAGGGGTTGCAAAAATACTACCACATCATTACCTGCGGCTCATAAAAGGCAACCAAAAGGGACGGAGCGAGAGGTCAAGGAACCCCTTCCTCTGTATTCTCTCCTACGAAAAGATAGGTCATCGAGGGAGATAGGAGAACAAATATTCCTTGAACACTGAAGGCCTTGTCTTGGCTACTCGCTTTTGATGGGAATATAAGCCAGGTAATGTAAATGTAGATAGGTTGATAGATAGCTACTGACAATAAACTAGGATTGCCTTCATTCTATTGTTGACTTCTTAACCTTGTGCAAATGGAATGATATGTTGTGTAAGGGAATGGGTGAAAATAAATACGTTGAAGTGGTTCGGTTATATGGAGAAAAAGAAGAGTAAAGAGTTTGTGAAGTAAGTGTATGTAAGTGAAACTGAGGTCACTAGGAGGAGAGTAAGTCCAGCTGTGAGATGGGAGGATAGGGCGAAGGAATACATACATGAAAGAATTGCTGATAAAAGAGGAGGACATGGAGAAAGTATATGGATAGGTAGAGGTGGAGACTTCTGTCGTAGTCATCCACTTTTGGGACGTTCCTGGAGGGAAAGAGGCATCAGAGACTATAGATAGATGAACAACTTCTACAATTGAAGTGGCATAAAAAAGGTGGCATTACAAATTCAAATGGCATAACAAAAGGTGCCATTGCCAATTCAAGTGGCATGATAAAAGTCTGAAAAGGTGTCGCTTCTGACCTCCACCATTTCCAAGGACATTGGCGCGGACTTACTTAGCGTCGGTATCTTGAATCCCGTGTCCTTAATGTACTTCACAAGATGACTTACTCCTTGTCTCGATACGCACGTAACGTGAAGGCCAGACGAAGTGAAGGCCGAGTGTCACAGAGACTAATTTTATACAATATGAAGAGTTATGTTATGTTAATTTAGAAGATATCTAGGGCTAGGTTTCCTGTCATAGATTCTACTTCATGAAGAAGCGAATCGTGTTTGACCATGGGGTTGAAACCGTGACTAGTGCAGCTGCGAGGCAAATGCTTGACAGCCAATGAAAAATTTTCTTTAAATAATCTACCAATCACATGAGTTCTAGTAAGCCTGCGTGGCAAATGCTTAACAGTCAATGAAAATTCCTAAAAACAATCTGCCAATCACACGAGTTCACGTGAAATCGGAAAGGGCACATTACTTTACGGGGGACTACAGTGACAGTCACTTTCTCGTCATGTCTACTTGCAATCATTGTTCCTATTCTTACTCGAAGGTATAGTGTTATTTTTTTGACAAAAACAATGTTGCTCTGGAATTTCTGAAATCGCACGGTGTTATACATGTCAATGTGAAGTGCTCCAAGTGTCACATAGACTGGAATTTTAGAGAAGTTCAAGGGTTGTGGCGGTGCATAAACAGTTTCTTTATCCCTAGAACCCAGAAGCGCCATTACTGTGACTATAGTGTAAGTCAGTTCAAAGGCTCATTTTTAGACAATGTACATATACCGCTATGGAAAATTCTTGTATTTGCCCACCACTGGCTAAGCAAATATTGGAATCATAAGGCAATAGTAAAAGGACTGGCGCTCGTTCTGCAGTGAGCTCACCGACCACTGCATGGGAAACCAAGGTGCTATTGGTGGCCCGGCCATTATCGTCCAGATTGACGAAACGTTAATTGCTCGAAGAAAATATGAGCGAAGTCGTGTGTTAGCAGAAGTGTGGGTGTTCGGTGCTATAGAACGTGCATCTAAAAAGAAAATAATTGTACCTCTTGTTGGACCAGTCGGGGAACAACGTGATCAGGACAAGTTGCTGCCAATCCTCAAACATTACACCAAAAGTGGCTCGGTCATCATAAATGACTCCTGGCGGTCTTACCACACATTAAAAGACCATGGATACACCCAACATATGATAAGCCATTCCCAAATGTTTGTGCACCCAGAAAACAATCAAGTTCAAACGCAGAACACTGAGCGACTGTGGCGAGACCTCAAGGAGTGGGTGAAAAGGCCTGGAATCAAGACAAAATTCCTATATCAGTATCTGGCAAGATACTTATTCGTTAAGACGCATGAAGACAGCCGCCTTCACGACTTGTTTGTCCACGCGGCGACCGTCTATCCTCCACTCGGTGACAGACAGAGGCAACCTTTACCAATTCTCGCGTTGGCACAACAGTCCAGTCATGATAATATTACCTACAAACCCGTTGAATTGCATACTCAAAAAACATCAACTCAAGTCGTAGTCGAAACAAACACGAATTTTCGTTACTGAACGCCTACTGCAACCTTCCTTCACCACATCCTTCCATCATTCACCACGGGCATGACCTACACAACTGCGTGCGTGTAAACGAATTAACCCCAACTCTATTATCTTATAGCTAACCTGATGCTCATGCAATGTCCTTTATATACTAGTAAACATCGAGGCTAATTTGGGAATTTTGTCGGTTTTGAAAAGCAAACATAAACTTTGTAAAAAAATTAATGAATCCCTACTTTGGATGTTTTTATAACAAGTTTGTTCATGATGCTATTTACTCATTTATCTGTGCATGTCTGTCAGAGCTTGACGGTGAACGAGATAGAAGAAATGAATGAAGTACTTGAAGGTTTTGAGTTTCATATGTTTAACTCACACGTAATTACTTTTCAGGTATGATGGTCTCTTGGGGTTGGTCCGTCGGGCCTCAGATACCAACTGCCACTCCCCGCTGCTCAGCCATCCTGGACACTGACTTTATTTTTAAGAAAGTTATAGAGAACTGTCACCAATGGTCCACCGTGACAAGAAGCTTCCCCAACCTCAAAGTTTGAGTGAAGAAGAGGTGGGGACACGCACATTGCTTGTTCCTGCCTTTCTTGACGCGCCTCCTGTTTACTCAACCCTCCTTGCCTGCCTCTACCAACACAGGGATTATCCTCGTTAAGGTAAGGGATGGCTTACTCGTCTCCATCTGTCCTGTGTGCTGCATGGTAGTGGTCAGTTTCCCCAGCGAGGTGAAGGTAGGCGGGCCGCTGCAGGCCAGACGGGCGGAGCTATGGGAGGGTAGCCAGATGCTGCCAGGCACTTACACCTCCATAATTCATATGTTTTTATTTGTCACTCTTTAAATTACTCTCTTGTGTATGGAAGTAGTTGTCCTTCAGTGCGAGTCCTTGAACTGTAAGATAAGGGTGTCGGGCAGTAAGAGCGACACACACACCACAAAGCGAGGGTGCAGTGCGCGCACACCACCGCTAGCGGCCGCCGACGCTACATGTGCTCGGTGTGGGGGTGTCAGAGGTGATTTGGTAGTTACGTGGGGCAGGTCCCGCGTCCCTGTTCGCAGCGGCCTGACACACGCTCTCGGCGGGGCGGGGCGCGAGGCGGGTTTGCAGGTGAGTCAGCCTCCACGTTTTACACGTGCTAAATGTGACGCCACGATGAGATTGTCTTGAAAATAAGTCGTTGATGTTTAATTGTAGAAAACTTCTTAACATTTTCCACTTAAGAACCTGTTATATAATATGCATTCAGGATACAGTGTTCTCTAAGTATATTTATGTATCGTTCCATTATCTTCGTGTGTTACACAGAGGATCAACTTTGTGTGCACTGAGATATTTCAAGAATGCAGCGTCATGTCAATGATGTTCCTACTTGCATCTATAGATAATCAGATTTTTCGTAACCTTGGGTGAGCAAGTGCGTAGAAACATGATGTATTTATTTGGTAATATTAATTTGTTTATCTATCTATGTGATATATTTGTCACAAAATAATTACGGTAACTTTTTTTGTGCAGTACTTTATAAAACACACGCTGTGACGATATTCTTTGGGCACCTAGAGGCAAGGTAGTGGTGGTGGTGGAGTGTGCGGTGATGTGTTGTTACTTCGCTAATCACATAATAACAGTTTACATGTGTGCATCTTCGTGATTCTGGTAGGGGTGGGGAGAGACGGAGAGGCTTGTATGCACGCGGGTTATACATTCTGATAATGCTTTCTTTACGTCACTTGAGCATGATGATTACATAATTGTATGATTGCAATACTCCCGCTGTTGTTGCGTGTGCCAGTGTTGCGGATATCATTAAGTTTACAAGGAATGACGTGACATGAAGGATTGCGAAAGTGAAAGCCGTTGTGTGTGATGCTGGTGATGGTGATGGTGGTGATGGTGGTGGTGGTGATGATGGTGGTGGTGGTGGTGTGATGTAGTGGTGTATATTATGGTGTTTATGGTTGTTGGTAGCTGTGTAAAGTGGTGATAGCGATGGTGGTGTTTGGTGTGGTTTGTGGTGTTGCTGTGACGTGTGGTGGTGATGGAGATAATGGTGTCTAGAGGCTTGATAGTGTGTGGATGCAGTTTGCTGGCCTCGGAAAACTTGATAACTGAGGCGTTGCGTCCAGCTGGCGTATAATTCCACATACGAATAAAAGAGAGAGAGAGAGAGAGAGAGAGAGAGAGAGAGAGAGAGAGAGAGAGAGAGAGAGAGAGAGAGAGAGAGAGAGAGAGAGAGAGAAGAAAAAAAAATGTTATTGTCGCTATTCAGGATCACGACAACCTTTTAAAGATATTCTGTAATTGTTCCTAGTTTTACCAGGACCATATTGATCGTCGATTTATCTTATCTTGTTTATGTATCATTATTATATTAGTTTTTTTTTCGTTAATAAATGATAAAAAACATTACATCACTGACGAAACTTTTTTTTATTATTTTTTTATTTTTTTATTTTGCTTTTCTTATAGGTATGGCGGAACTATGGGTCTTGTTATAATAATATTCATAAATAACATTATCTAATCTAACATTTGCTGGTACTTGCTTTCATTCACTTGCCGGCCGCTTATTCATTTATTCACGTTTACATTCTTCCATTATTCACGGCTCGGGTGTTGAACATATCTCGATCAATACATTCCAGTCATTACCAGTCTTGTCTTCTCAATTCCTTGTCTTCCACATATTTCCATCTAACTTCATTTATTGGTGTCTCCTTTCATTTTCTTTTTCTTCTTTTTTTCTTTCCTCTTCCTCTAACATAAGACACTATAGCTATCAGATGAAGATCATGTTGCTACTTCAGAAATTAATTGTCATAAGATTTTAACACTTGAATTTTATCTTTCCTTTTTATCTTTTTTTTTTGTTTGTTTTTTATCTCAAAGGAGCGGCATATATAGAAAGTAAAAAGCGGTCATATATACTCCCCTTTCTGTATACCTTCCCTCCCGCATCTGTCCACACGCATGTCTCCACTTAAGTTATTAATAAACAAAAATATGTATCGCATGGTCTACAAATCCACCATTACTTCCTTCCTTCGCCTTATGAAACATTCGAGTACATTATAATTTGATTTAATTTTGTGTTCATAGTCTTCCAGTTTTCAGACATCCACTTCCCTTCTACCACTCCCAGTTTCATCCTTTGGCACTTCCACCACTCCTCTCCACTCCTCCTGGCCTGTCCTCAATCCACTCTCCTGGCTCCTCCACTAACTCCTCTGCCTTCTTTACCATTCTCTTTTCTTCATCACCACTGTCCCCGCCCTCCGCCACTCCCTTTCCTAAGCTTCTATTCTTTTCTGGCCTATTTGCTGTAATTTAAGTGGAGTTTTCCGTGCCGGCCGCCGCGCCTCCTCTCTCGCCTACAAACACTGCCGCCCTCACACCCCAAATATTTGCGTCAACTGTTTGCTTGCCGTTGTCGTCATTGATGGAGGGCGGGAAGGGCGTCGTGACCCCAGCCGCTGGACACACACCACACACACACACACACACACACACACACACACACACACACACACACACACACACACCGCTGTGAGAGGTAGTACCGATAATGGGGGTGATGGTGGTGGTGGTGATGGTGGTGGTGGTGATGGTGGTGATGGTGGTGGTGGTGGTGAAGGTAGTTGCGATGGTCATGGGAGGTGGAGTGTGGAAGGTGGAATATAGTTTTGGCAATCATGATTTTTTTCAATCTTTGTTTTATATCTGCAAGAGAGGACGGAGTAGGAACAATGGTGATGGTGGTGATAGTGGGCAGTGAGTGCATTGTGGTGGTAGTGGTGACTGTGGTGCTGATAGCGGAGAAGGCACACGATGGGACTGGGAATAACCAAACAAATGTTATCTGGTGACGTTCAGGAACAATTGTTTGTACTGAGTATAAGTTCAAGTTCTAGGACCTAAGTATTAGGTCATCTTAACTCCAACTACGGTTAAAATAGTTTCTAGTTGGACTCAAGTGCAAGTACAAGTACGACTGTAATGTACTTGAATTTGAGTACAAATTCGTAATATTGTTACTGTCTTAAGAACTAGTTATTTTGTCTCTATTCCAAAGGATGTGTGTTAGTATGCAACTCAATATATATATATATATATATATATATATATATATATATATATATATATATACATATATATATATATATATATATATATATATATATATATATATATACATATACACATATATATATATATATATATATATATATATATATATATATATATATATATATATATAGGTGTGTGTGTGTGTGTGTGTGTGTGTGTGTGTGTGTGTGTGTGTGTGTGTGTGTGTGTGTGTGTGTGTGTGTGTGTGTGTCAAAAGAGGGGAAAATAATGTTACCAGCAAGCATGTTAGTAGTTTAAAAAATAGTGGTTGCGGTAATGGTGGTTGTGGTGGTGGCGGTGATGGTGATGGAAGCAGCAGGTGGTAATGGTGATGGTGCGGCGTTGTAGCGAGTATAGAGTGCCAGGAAGTAATTATCGTGGTGATAGTAGTAGTACACAGGAGTACAAAGGAAGAACAGACATCAACGGTCCTACTGGATTTAAGCTGTCCGTGTGTCTACACGCTACAACCTTAGTGATTAATGATTAATAAATACTATAATAATAATAATAATAATGAATATGAGGTGATGGTAACGGGAAAATGAAAGTATTTCCTGTATCTTTTTTTTTATATATATATTTTTTTAATGTTTGATATTATAGTAATGATGAAACTGACTCCAGATTCGTGTTCAGTATGACTGAAAACCTCTATGTACAAATTTTCATGAAATTCCGAGGTATGGAAATTTTCATGAAATTTCCAAGGGTACCCCCTTAGATTTTTTTGCAGAAATCATGTATTTTGAAATAACTCGAAAACTATGAGGTTTACGTAAAAAGAGTGTATAATATAAAAGAAAGAGCAGGACACGCCCGTTCTTTTGAGCTATAGTGATATGGAATTGGAACATAAGTATAGATGTAAGAATTGAAAATAGAAAACATTAATTTTGTTCACAATAATTAACTTTTCTCCAATAGTATAATAGATATTGGAAATGTGATGACATCAATCGATAGATTTTTTCAAGCTGCATAACATTGTTTCTAATCTTTTTTCCTGTAAGAGTAATAGTTTCGTAGTAAAATGGCAAAAACATATTCGACCTCAATTCTGGTGGACATTTTCGGACCACATAATCAAAAATTCCTTACCGTCACAGATACGTGAAAAGTGACCTGAATAAAACTTTTAGATATTCCAATTTACAGTAAAATTAGTTCAAAAAGTTATCGTGTATGACAAACAGTTTTAACGGCAGTAGCAAAAAACCTTCTACCCTATACCTGATGGGGTTAACGTTGGGGGAAGGGGTTAAGGGGGGGGGATAATGATGAAAATAAGGCCAGATTCGTGTTCAGCATGACCTAAAACATCATTGTAACAATTTTCATGAGATTCGGAGGTGTTGCGGCGCACAGCAAGAGTAGACAAGAGTAAAAACGTGAGGTTAGGTTAGCTGCGGTGCCACATATATTACTGAACCAGACCAAATACCATACACACTCGGTAATACTATATACTTAATGTAGTATTATAGTATATATAATTTTATTATAGTATTATAGTAGTATAGTATATAGTATCAGCGAGTGTGTATGGTATTTGGTCCGGTTTAGTAATAGATGTGGCACCGCAGCTAACCTAACCTCACCTATTTACTCCTGTCTACTCTTGCTGTGCGCCGCGGAAACTCAACACCTCCGAATCTCATGAAAATTGTTACAATGATGTTTTAGGTCATGCTGAACACGAATCTAGACTTATTTTCATCATTACCGCCCCCCCTTAACCCCTTCCCCTCCTTAACCCCTTCAGGTATAGGGTAGAAGGTTTTTTGCTACTGCCGTTAAAACTGTTTGTCATACACGATGACTTTTTGAACTAATTTTACTGTAAATTGGAATATCTAAAAGTTTTATTGAAGTCATTTTTCACGTATCTGTGACGGTAAGGAATTTTTGATTTTGTGGTCTGAAAATGTCCACCAGAATTGAGGTTGCATGTTTTTGCCATTTTACTACGAAACTATTACTCTTACAGGAAAAAGGATTAGAAACAAAGTTATGCAACTTGAATAGATCTATCGATTGATGTCATCACATTTCTAATATCTATTATACCTTAGGAGAAAAGTTAATTATTGTGAACAAAATTAATGTTTTCTTTTTTCAATTCTTACATCTATACTTATGCTCCAATTCCATATCACTATAGCTCAAAAGAACGGGCGTGTTTTGCTCTTTCTTTTCTATTATATACTCTTTTTACGTAGACCTCATAGTTTTCGAGTTATTTCAAAATACATGATTTCTGCCAAAAAATCTTAGGTGGTACCCTTGGAAATTTCATGAAAATTTCCATACCTCGGAATTTCATGAAAATTTGTACATAAAGGTTTTTGGTCATACTGAACACGAATCTGGAGTCAGTTTCATCATTACTATAATATCAAACATTAAAAAAATATATATAAAAAAATAAGAGATACAGGAAATACTTTCATTATTCCCGTTACCATCACCTCATATTCATTATTATTATTATTATTATTATTATAGTATTTATTCATCATTATGGTGATGGTGGTGGTGGTGGTGAGTGAAATTCTTACAATTCAATAGATAAAGATAATAATAATGTGTGTGTGTGTGTGTGTGTGTGTGTGTGTGTGTGTGTGTGTGTGTGTGTGTGTGTGTGTGTGTGTGTGTGTGTGTGTGTGATTATAGTATAGTAGCATTGTGGCGGTGGTGATGGTGATGGTGGTGGTGATGGTGGTGGTGGTGGTGGTGGTGGTATATAGGAGACACACGTAGCAGCCAGACTCCAGAGAAACACATTTAGAACCACATTAAGAAGCGTAATTAAATAAGATTCTGTGCAGACACCTACTTGGCGCACACCTTGCCTTAGTTATTAGCGAGTTGGGTGCATCTCAGGTGTGCGCCATAACACCTGTGTGGGAGTGTGCAGGTGGCGGGTACAGTACAGAGAGGCGGCCGTGTGTTAAATGCCGCTGTCTTGTTTTGAGTCCTTGGTTGAGTCCTTCCGGTGACTGCCTCTACCTCGGAAGGAGAAGAGATGCAACTATGTTTGGCATGTCTGTTTTTTTTATATATCTGTGTGTCGTGTGTGTGTGTGTGTGTGTGTGTGTGTGAATGTGTTTTGTTTTGTAATGTCTGTTTCTGTATATTTTTTTTCTCGTTTTCTTTTCCGTTTACATTGGTCTGTATCTGTTTGTGTGTCTGTGTGTATGTCTTTTTGTATATCTGGCTGGCTGGCTAAATGTGTTTGTATATTTGTTTGTTTGTTAATGTGTGTATTTGGACCCCACATCTCCCTCTCCCCCTCTCTCTCTCCCTCTCATCAACGCCAGTACTGTCACACTCTACAATAAACAACACAACCTTATTCCTGCCACCACGACCCGCCCGGCAAGCAACCAACCAGCAGGAGTCGGTCACGTGGGTCGGGGTGAGGGGAGGGAGGGAGGGAGGGAGGATAAGGGAGTAACGATCTATACAAGTGCCTAAGCTCCCCTGAATGGTGATTTAGGCCACTAGATAAAGTAGCTTCCCCACTAACCAGCAGGGGGTGGCATTACGACGAGAAGGTATTAGATTGCTGAAGTGGGGGAAGGGGGAAGGATGTAGGGGGTGGGGGGGCTACTAGATGGAGGTTACAAGGGGGAAGGGAGGAGAGGGGGAGGAGAGGGTGTGTGGTGTATTCCCCTTGGTGTATTGGGAGGCTCATTTCGTAGGCGTTTGTAGAGACGAAGTAATAAAGAGATGTAATCTAAATAAGCTCCAATCTTGTTCCGATATTAGTAATCTACATAACACTATGCCACACACACACACACACACACACACACACACACACACACACACACACACACACACACACACACACACACACACACACACACACACATAGAAGGAACAGCTTTTAGTCTTGTATGATCGATGGAGCTTCTTTCTTTTTTTCTCTCCTTCTATTCATCCCTCTGTAATGTTGACACAGAGAGGGCCGCTCCTGTAATGACAAGATTCACATTTACTATTTTTTTGACCGTCCCCCTCCACCCCCACCACCACCACCACCACCACCACCACCACCACCACCACCACCACCACCACCACCCTACCCTTATTGCGTTCCTTGACTAAATAACAATCAAATATAACACTTCACAGGGATGGAAAAGATGAGGATATGAGTTATTGGTACTGGTAGAAGTTTCATTATTAAATAGGTATATCGATTTTGAGTTAATAATTGGAATTGATACCTAACCTAACCTAACTTTTTGAGTTTATACGTATTTCAGTATTTGAGAAACTTTATGGATTAGATAGATATTTGAAAGCAATTAGATATTCAATAAACATAATTTAACTCCTTATTTTTATCCTCTATATGACTCGAAAAGGAGAGGAAAGTTGCAACAAAGTGTAGTGTTTGAGAAGGCAAGTGACGCTTAGAATAGCAATTTGTTTGAACTATTTGTCAGGTGAAGGTTATGGATGTGCGTCGATGAAGCAATTATATGATTGACTGCCTTTCCATACTCACCAATCAGGCCTTGTGTGTGTGTGTGTGTGTGTGTGTGTGTGTGTGTGTGTGTGTGTGTGTGTGTTAGGTTACGTGATCCTTACTAATGACGGTTACTACCACCACCACCACCACTACTACCACCACCACCACCACGACCCTTTCCCCCCACCTTCCCCCCACATCTACCGTTCGCTGGCTGGCATAATCTACAACCCTTCATCACCCATCGTCGCGACCCGAGGCCCTCCATCACCTGTAGTTTACCCAGCGTCAGTGAGCAGCGTTGAGCGTGACACGAGGCAACTTCCACGCTTAGACTTCCCTCTTGAAATACATACCGGAGCCGATACCCGCTTCTCACCTACAATTTCGAGTGCTTTTGTTGCGTGCTTCTCTTGCTATACGATGGTAGTAACCTTTCCTAACCGGCTTTTATCGGCGTCCCAATCTGCGTATTCGTAAGAGTTGGGTATTTATGGGTCTGGCTGTGTAATGCTGGGTGTGCCTATGATAAGGTTGAGCTCGTGGTGTATAATGTTATCAGTGAGGTATGTACATTGAATGATGGTGAGGGAATGTGTGTTAGCAAGGAGTAGTTGTGTGTTTGCTGGAGTGGAGGGAGGGAGTGACACGTTTTTTTTGACTGAGCCAGTTTGACTTTTTTGGTGTAGGTATTCCTGTGTGTGTGTGTGTGTGTGTGTGTGTGTGTGTGTGTGTGTGTGTGTGTGTGTGTGTGTGTGTGTGTGTTGCATCGCCGTTTAGAGAACACACCGAGATAATCAATGAAGGCTGAGTCGATTAGATTCTATTTTTTGTTATCTTTACGTAAGTGTTTGTGTTCCGTCGCTATGGAAGCGGTGCTGCTTTATACACACACACACACACACGCACATGCACACGCAGACACACACACACACACACACACACACACACACACATACACACGAGCCCCACCAGGTATATATACTACTTCGGAGGAACGAGGTAAAGCAGTTAAAGGAAGGGAAGGAAGGAAGGAAGGAAGGGGAGAGGGGGAAGGCAAGGAAGGGAAGGCGTCTCGCGTGGCTCCAAAACGTGATCTCCGGCGTGTTATCGGACGAAGAGAACCAATAAAGAGAAGATTACGCTGGGTGTCGGGACTCCAGCGGCGGCGTTCGGTGACAGCACGGATTGGCGTCGTTCTTGCGAGGAGGCATTGAGCGTGTGTTATCGTGGTCACCTTCTCAATCGATAGAGATGAGGTAGATAGATGGCTGTCTCTGAAGTCCCGCCGCCAGCCGCCTTCCGCTCTCCGCCGCTAAGGGGAAATAGGTGTAGGAAAGGCTCTGGTTTCCCTCAGCTTCGTTCTCCTCCCTCGTCCCTGCAGGAGAAGACAGGAGCTGAGCCGCGTAATAACACTGCTGACCTGAGGCTATTGGGAGGAGGGGAGGTGGTTCCCGAGATGTCAATAACACCTTACCTCTTACATCCTCCCCTTCCACCCCCCCCCCTCTCTCTCTCTCTCTCTCTCTCTCTCTCTCTCTCTCTCTCTCTCTCTCTCTCTCTCTCTCTCTCTCTCTCTCTCTCTCTCTCTCTCTCTCTCTGTTTGCCTAAAAGTAACGTATGTCACCTTTCTCCTCCTGCCTCCCTTTCCTTCCCTAAATGTCCTTTTCTACCCATTCTATTGTTTTCCTTCTCCTCTTCATCACCTGCGTTTTCCCATTGTCCCCTTACTTTCCTTCCTAGATTTCACACCTCTGCCTTCCCCTCTCCCGTTCCTCTTCCATATCCTCCCTCCCTTGGTGTAGTTTCCCCGCCATTCCTCCTATGCCTTCCCTCCATCCCTCCCTCATCCTTCCCTCCATCCCTCTCCTATCTATCCCTCCCTCCCTCTCTCCCTCCCTATCCCTCGACCACGTCAAGCGGCACTTTATTAAATGTCCAACCTAGGGACTAACCCCCCTCCCTCTCCCCCCTTTTCCTCTCCCTCCTTCCTCTCTCCCTACCCCTCCATCACTTCCCTCCCTCACCCTGCCTGCCTCACTCAAAGGGCACAGCAAGCAGCGTATAAGCGTGATTCACTTGTTATTAATTTCTTGCTTTTCGCGTGAATTGCGTCATCCAGGTGTGCTCAGGTGTGCTTCAAAAATCATGGTGCTAATTAGTACGAGTGTTAACATCGATGCGAGCGATTGGTTCTGCAAATGGCCGATGCATTGTGGAGATTTAGCCTTTCATCCACTACCACCACCTCCACCACCACCACCACTACCTCCACTACTACCACCACCACCACCACCACCGCCGCCACCTGTTCCGTCTGAGATTAATATTCAAGTTATTAAACAATTTCTCACATCTGGCAATAAGTTGTGTCTATAAAATGGAGTGCGAGTCTTTTGCTGCAAGTTCGTGGCGTGAGGAAGTGAGGGGAAGGAAGGGGAAGGAAGGGGAAGGGAAGGGAAGGGAAGTGAGGGGAAGGGAGGGGATGGAGGCTGAGGGTGGGGAGAGAAAAATGTGAGATAAAAGAGACAATGAATCTTCTTGTTTATCTCGCTTTGTATTCCCTTTGTTTGTTTGTTTGTTTGTTTAGCTTCTTTCTTTCTTTCTTTCTTCCATTCTTTCATCCTTCTTTTTTTTTCTTTCTCTCTCTCTCTCTCTCTCTCTCTCTCTCTCTCTCTCTCTCTCTCTCTCTCTCTCTCTCTCTCTCTCTCTCTCTCTCTCTCTCTCTCTCTCTCTCTCTCTCTCTCTCTCTCTGTGTATACGTTCCATTCATCTCTTCCCATCTGTCTCCTTTATCACACTTCCATTCTCTTCTCGTGCCTTTCTCTCCCACTTTTATTCCCTTGCACCATTTCCCTTCTTTTCCTCCTCCTCCTCCTCCCCACTCCCTCCTCCTCCTCCTCCTCCTCCTCCTCCTCCTCCTCTCCAACCCCTCCTCCTCCCATCACTAACTCCCCTCCTCTTCTTTCTCCCCTTTAATCCCCTCACGACCCCCCTCATAGGACCAATTTCAAGACCAAATCACCTGTTGGTCTGCGATTGACACTTAATTACTGCTCTCACACACAGGTAATTGGCCCCCAGGTGATTGAAAGTGTGATCTAAACCCTCGTAACTAGGCGTCCTATCCACTAGTATGTTAGTCTCGATTCACACTTCATACTCGGTGCTCGGTCCCTTGTGTGATTTTGTTGGGTGTTAATATTTGGAAACGTTGGGAAAATATATAGTTTTATTTTTTCTTGTGTGTGTGTGCGCGTGCGTGTGGGGTAAAAGTAAGTATTAAATAATGTATGTGCGGTAGCATGTGCGTGGATAATGGTGATTATGACTGTGTATGTATACTGCAACGTGGGTGTGTGTCGGTGTGTGTGTGTGTGTGTGTGTGTGTGTGTGTGTGTGTGTGTGTGTGTGTGTATGTGTGTGTGTGTGTGTGTGTTGGAAGGAGATAAAATGTTTGTATAGACAGTCACGTGTAGGTCTAATCTAACACTTATCACACTCCTTGTAATCTTCTTTATCGGTAACAATAGTGAAATAATTGAGGTCAGATTAGTGACGAAAGAATTGTAAGAGACAGAGAGAGAGAGAAAGAGAAAGAAAAAAAAAACGATTTCTTCACCTATCGCTGAAGCTATTGTGTGCAAAGTATGTTTGTTTCGTTGGCAGGATGATAGGGTGGCAGTGTGTGTGTGTGTGTGTGTGTGTGTGTGTGTGTGTGTGTGTGTGTGTGTGTGTGTGTGTGTGTGTGTGTGTGTTGGTTGAGAGAAGTTGAGGAACAGACCGTCGGAGGTAGTGTCAGGCATGTCTGAGTGGAGGGGAAGGAAGGAAGAGGGAGGAGGAGGAGGAGGAGGAGGAGGTGGCAGAAGGATAGAACATGGGAGGGAAAGGGAGGTGTGAGGGAACAGAGGGAGGGAAGTTAGGGGAAGAGAACTATAGAAGAAGATGAGGAATGGGAAGAAGGAACTATTAAAGAAGAGAAAGAGAATAAAAGAAAAGGAAAGGGAGGGTGAGGAAGGAGGAGAAGGAGAAGGATCACCGCCCCTCATCTACCTCATTACCTGAAGGTGGTGTGCGGGGCGCGGCGGATATTGTGCCTCATAATTGGTGTATTTAAATGTTTAATGAGCCCTCATTGTGCCAGGCGACTGAGCTCTCGTGGTCCCTATTGTCACCGCCTCACCCTTGGGTCCCAGATGTCCCTCGGGGTGTGAGTCTTGATGGGAAACTCAACT
>JAPQNM010000004.1:958535-976035 GCA_029783475.1 Metacarcinus magister | reverse complement strand
GGCGGTGATGAGGGAGCGAGCAGGGAATAGTGGTGTGTGGAGGTGAGGGGTGACAGGTAAGGTGGGTGGGGGGAGGTGAGGCTGTGTAGAGAGGAATCAAAGATGAATGTTTGTTAGCTGGTGTCATGGTAACTATATTTCAAGTACAAATCTCCTCCCTCTCACCCTCCCCCCCTTCTTTCCTTTCATCTCTTCCTCTCTCCCTCGCTGTTCTCCATTCCTCTCTCCCTTCCCCCAAAGCACTCTTCTGGGACTAGAATGGGGATTAATCATAATTTTGGAAGCTTAAAATGGAGAAATCACGTAGAGCTCCATTACTCCTTATGTTAGGCGACAGACACATTATTATCTTTATCACCATTCATCATTATTACTACCATTCATTAATATTCATAGCAATCAAGCCTCGGTTAACAACACACTACAAAAGACGATAATAATTAAGCAAAATAACATGATAAATAGCTGAGGAGGACATGAGGAAGAGGAGCTTGAGATGAGAGGGAGTAGGAAGGAAAGTTAGTGGCTGGGGAATGAGAGAAAGATTATAGTTGGGAGATGAAAGATTCTGTAGACAGTGAACATGGATTCCGTAGACTTAGGTGAACATGGGTGAGTGGGTTCCGTAGACTTAGGTGAACATGGGTGAGTGGGTTCCGTAGACTTAGGTGAACATGGGTGAGTGAGTTCCGTAGACTTAGGTGAACATGGGTAAGTGGGTTCCGTAGACTTATCCCGCCCTCAGGTGACTCCCGCAGGCCAAGTGAGGTAGATGCGGGGGTGAGATCGACAGTAACTTAATCATTGAGGTTTGTACAAGGCGAGCAAAACTAACAGTGTTCCCTACCTCCTCTACCACAGCGGGCGGCGGGCGGCGAGAGAGAGGAAGAGGGAGAGAGAAAGAGAGAGAGAAAGAGAGAACAAAAAAAGTGAGAGAAAGTGACAGTGTGGCGCTCTGGTGACCTGTCGTTGTCTCCTCTCTACACCACGTCAGCTCCCCTCGCTCCAGGTAAGTCTCGTCTCTCACTCTCCCCTCTCACTTTCCCCTCACCTTATATCCCGTCGCCTCTCCCCTTCCCTCACTCCCCTCCTTTACTCTATTAAGGCTTTTTTCCTCCGCATATTTTTTTTTCTATCTTTGCGCCATTACGCTTCCGCATTCTTAAGTGAATTGACGCCTCCCTGTGTGTGTGTGTGTGTGTGTGTGTGTGTGTGTGTGTGTGTGTGTGTGTAAACGCGTGGCTGTGTGTGTGTGTGTGTGTGTAGTGTGTGTGTGTGTGTGCGTGGCTGTGTGTGTGTGTGTGTGTGTGTGTGTGTGTGTGTGTGTGTGTGTGTGTGTGTGTGTGTGTGTGTGTGTGTGTGTGTGTGTGTGTGTGTGTGTGTGTGTATTTGTGTGTGTGTGTGTGTCCATCCTGATGCCTAGCCAACAGAGCCTCAGAAAGGTGATTCCTTACCATCCTACACTCTTCCCTCCTCCCTCCTCCTCTCTTCCTTCCTCCTCCTCTCCTCCTCTCTCCCTCTCTCCCTCTCTCCGTCCCTATCTCATACTCTCGGTTCCTCCTTAGCTCCTTCCCTTCCGCTCCCTAAACCCCATCCCAACCCAACTCTCTCTCTCTCTCTCTCTCTCTCTCTCTCTCTCTCTCTCTCTCTCTCTCTCTCTCTCTCTCTCTCTCTCTCTCTCTCTCTCTCTCTCTCTCTCTCGACCACAGTATAGCTAAGTTCCTCCTCTCTACCATCCTCTTCCCTCCTCCTCCCTTTTTATCCCTTTTCTCTCCCTTTCCTCTCCTTCCCCTTCCATAGGAGTAACTAAGCAACACGATTCTCCTCTACTCTGCAAGGGTTAAGGGTGAGGGAAGGAAGGAAAGGGAAGAGGAAGAGAAAAAGAGGAGAAACGAGTGTAGGATTTGTGTTGATATATATATGAGTGTATTAAAATGAGAGAGAAAAAACATGAGATAAAGTAATAAGAGATAGAAGGGTGATAAGGTCAAGAAAATTAAGATAAGCGTGCGTGGGAAGAAAAATGGAGAGAGAGAGAGAGAGGAAAAAAAAGAGAGAGAGAGAGAGAGATAGGTAAGGGAACTCTAACTCTCTCCTCCCAGGTATAAGAGTAGACTGAGAGGCAATCACTCAGGGATCACTACTTAAGCCACCTGCCGTGAATCACCTGAGCCAGCCCAGTGCCCCTAAATCCCTCCACACATCAGTCTCCCCTGCTCATCATTCCCCCTCCCACACTCCTCTCCCATCCTCTCTCCTTCTTCTCCTTTCGTTCTTCTGGTGAAAATACATGGTGATATATTTTAGTTCTTCTTCTCCTGGTGTTGGTGGTGGTGATGGTGGTGGTGAGTAGTGGTGTGTGGCTTTTCAAGATAATGTTTGGGTTTTTATGTTGAGGAATGACCTTGAGGAAGCCGTGACCTCTGTTTCATGTGTCTTTTTTTTCTTCTTCTTCCATCTGCCTTGCATAATTTGCTTTTGTTGACTGACTCGTTATCTTCAGCTCCTTACTTTTCTTTCTCTCCTGCTGCTGCTGCTGCTGCTGCTGCTTTCCTCCACTCCACTCCTGCAAACCCTCCTTGACCTGGTTGTTGACTCTCACTCTACTCATGACGTCATACGCCTGCATTCTCTCCCTCCCTCCTTTCCTCTTCCACTTTCCTGACCCACAGCTGCTGCACCGGCGTGGCTCACATTCCACTTCATAGACTATAAGTTTCCTCTTTTCCCCGTCCGCGATTATTCTTTATAATCAGCATGATGGATACCACCAGCTCCTTTTCCTTCCTAGTAAATTACTTCATATGTCATCTTCACAAGTAAACCGTTTCCCTTTCCCTTTCCTCATCCCTCATCGACCCAGGATCACTTGAGGGAAAATGCCTATTATATGAGTGCGATGAGGGGGGGAGAGGGGGCATGGCTTGTTCACCTATTGACTCCAAACAGACTCTGAGTATGCCTGGAGTGCAGTGAAGAGTGACCTTCAAGACTAGACTTTTGCTGTTTCATAACATGAAAAGCTAAGCCGGAAAACAACTCTCATCCATACTGGACGCAGCCGCTCCCCTGAAGGTAAAATCAGGCCTCACCCTGGAGCAGATCTGTCCCACCTGACACGGCCACTGAGCCAGGCGTCGCGCGGGGATGCGTCCGCCCCATCAGACACGAGGGCGAGGTGGGCGGGGCAGGGTGGGGCATGGCGCGGCGGGGAGGGAGCGGTAAGGGTGATGAGGTTGTCGCCGCGGCTCACTGGCGGGGACCGGCGGAAAATTGGTAAATAGTTGGCCAGTCAGTCCCGCCCCACAGACTCGATCCCGGCAGTACCAGGGCTAACTACAAACACTGCCATTGTGTGTGCGTGTGTGTGTGTGTGTGTGTGTGTGTGTGTGTGTGTGTGTGTGTGTGTGTGTGTGTGTGTATGCTAAGATTTGCCTTTTTTTTATTTTTGTACGCAGCGACTTTATGTATATTTCTTCTTCTTTGCATTTTACGGGTCGTTTTCCACTTGATGAGTGTCTCTTCCCTGCTTTCCACTTGTCCTTCCCAATCTCAGTTAGTGTTGTGAATCTCGTCATTAAAAATGTACCCTCGTCCCCCCCTCCCCCTCACCCCGACCATCTTTCCCTCCCAAAGTCTGAGTCAACATCAGGTCATGTTTACCAAATGTCGTTCCGATCTCGTCACTCTGCTCGTCCTCCTCGTCACCCTCCTCCTCCTCCTCCTCCTGCCCTTGTGAGTCACGCGTCCCCTGAGGCTGGGAGGAGCCGCTCAGAAGAGAAAAAGGGGAACTAGGAGGAGGAGGAGGAGGTAGAGGGGAAATCGGGTGATATCTCCTCTTATCAGCATTATTCAGGAACTTTAGACAAATTGGCTTCCGATAAGATTGTGAGACTGTGGATGTGAGGCTGGTGCGTGGTGATGCCTCAGCTCCCCCTCTCCCCTCACCCCTCACTAACTGGACAACCCCTCAATGTAGTTTTATTTTTGAGGCAACAAGATGGAGAGAGTAAGAAAGAAAGTATAACAAAAGCAGTTTGAGGTAAAAGAGTGAAAGAAAAGTGTTATTTTTCCTTTTTTTTCTACTTCTTCTCTTTCTTTGTTCCATCGCCTTTAGTAAGGAAGTGTGTTGAGGAGATCAGGTGACGGCCATCTGTCTGTCTGTTTGTCTGTCTGTCTGCCTGCTTGTCTGTCTGTTTGTCTATCACTCAAAGTTCTCTGATATCTACACACTTTTCCTCCCTGATTTTCCTTCCTCTCTTCCTCTTTTCCCCCTCCCTCTTTCCTTACATCCCACCTCCCTCTTTCCCCTCTTCCCTCCCCTCTGGTTGGATTGTACCGTAACTACTCCCTCCCCCTCGATCACTGTTGTCATCGAGGACTGACCCCTCCCTCCCTCCCCTCCCTACGACCTCACCTTACTCCCCCTTCCATAAATGTCATCCCACTAGTGCCATTAATCCGCCTCCACACCCCTTTACCCCCTTCCCTTCACCCCTTCACCTCATCTCTGACACTCACCCCGCCCACCTCCCCTTCATCTCCCCTTACTAAACACTCACGCACACCCCTCTCTTATACTCTTCTATCACCCCATCACCAGGCCTTTCTCCGTCACCTCTTCCCATTCCTCCTCCTCCTCCTCCTCCTCCTCCTCCGCCTCCGCCTCCTCCTCCTCCTCCTCTCCCCCCCGCAGCCGTCAATGGAGCAATGGATGTTTCTTATCTTCGTAATGGAGGGGAATCGGGCAGCTCCCAATTTCGAGGACGACCCCCCGGCCTCTGCTATCGGGCGGGGCATCTGGGCGGCCTTCGGGAGGGGCGGCGCTGTCTATTACCCTTCACGCCCCTCACGCCCCTCACGCCCCCCAGCGGAAGGCGGGTTTTCCATTGTTGTGTTGGGAGATGAGTAGCCATGATAGGTGATGCGCCGATGTTTTGCTTGAAGGGCGAGGCACGCGCTCAACACACACACACCCACACACACACACACACACACACACACACACACACACACACACACACACACACACACACACACACACACACACACACACACACGCTAGTACCTTCAGTGTGAATCAAAGGCGACAGGAAGGGAATGAATATGTTATAGCAAAGTAAAAACAACCTAAATGCAATCCTCTTACCTGACATCCCCCCTTTACCCTTCCTCCTCCTTCTCCTCCTCCTCCTCCTCCTCCTCCTCCTCCTCCTCCTCCTCCTCCTCCTCCTCTTGGCGCGTGTGAGTATAAACAGGTGGAGGAAGAGGCTTTGGCGTTCGGGTAGTCACACACTCCCTAAGGACGTGCGTCATTTGTTTTTCACAGCGAGTCTTAGGTCACTTGCCTCACCTTGCTTCCCCTCCCTTCCTCCCTTCCTTCCCTCTTTCCTTCCCCTCCCTCTCTCTCTCTCCCTCTCTCTCTACTCTCTCTCTTCTTCAGGTGCGCCGCTCTCTAGCTGCTCTCTGTCCTTTACCGTGTGTCGTGTTGAGAGGCATTACGGAGAGGAATTGACACATGCATGAGAGCCACAAAGAGGAGTCGATTCTCTTTATGTAGTGTTTGATTCCTCTTCTGTATATTTACTTGGGTTCTGATCCTTTTGTAACTGTGAGTGTGTTTATTGTTTATTTTACTCTTTTTTTTATATATGTTTACCTCTTGGGATCTATATATGGGGTTAGATTGTGAGATATTCCCCTTATCTCCCCTTACTCTCTCCTTCATCTCTCCTTCCTTCCTTCCCTCTTTCCCTGCTTCTCTGACTAACATTCTCCCTCCCTTCCTCCTCCCTTCCCCTCTTCCTCCTTCCCTCCCTACTCTTTCCTTCATTTTTCCTGCTTCCCTCGCCCTCCCTCACCATCCCTCTCTCTCCATCACGCTGACCCCTCATTTCCCCTTTTTTTCCCTTCTCCCCTCAGGCATACTCTCTCTCTCTCTCTTTCTTTTTTTCTTTCTCTTTCTCTTCATCTCTCTCTCTCTCACCTTTCCCTTTTCTCTATTTTCCCATTTCCTTCCCTTCTTATTCCTCTTTATATGTTTCTTTATATCACTTTCTTCTTTTAGTTTCCTCTATATCACTGTTCTTCCCCTTTCCTTTCACTTTCTTTCCCTTCCTTTTTCCTTTGACTCCTCTTCTCTCTTTTCTTCCCCTCTCCCTCATTCCCTTCCCCTCACTCAGTCCATTATTCAGACATCAGGAGGAGATCAGAGGGCACCTAAGAGCCAGCTGAGGCTCACCCTCCCTTAAGATCCTGTTTTTCTTCCTCCCTTTTTTTCCCCTTCCTCCCTCCCTCTCTTTTTTTTCCTCCGTCTTCATCTTCGTCTTTTCTGAATATTACTTTTGTTTCCTTCTTAATTTGATAACCTGTATTTTTTTTCTTTTTGTACTTGCGTTGTTTCTTTTACTCAATTTTTTTCGTTTATTTAATTTTTTATTTTTTATTTATTTTGTTAATTATTTCATATTCCAACTTTTTTTTCTTTCCTCTCAACACAATTTTCGAAACACACGCAGCTTCCTATTTCTTACACTTTTTATCATTATTTTTTCTTCTTTTTATCTTTCTCCCATTCACTTCCTTCAAGTATTTCTTACCCTACTGCTTCTACGTACTATTCCTCCTCCTCCTCCTCCTCCAACTCCTCCTGTATCATTACTCCTTCCCTAACCTTTCCTCCAAACATAATACACGACATAACTAATAAACTTCACTAATTTCCATTATATCTTCCTACACGTATACAGGTCAAGATCATCCCTTTGAAAGTAAACAGAGAGGGCACTTTACATCTCCTTGCGGGACGCCAGGGAGAGTCAGCGCTGCACTAATCTACCCTTCAAAGTGCCCGCCGCTGTTTCTCCCTCTTGTACCCGCCGCCAGAGGGTGTATCAAGGTCCATCTGATGTGTTTCCGCCCCTGTGAAATCCAATCCGTTGATGTGGTCGGGCAGGAAATGATGTTTGCTATTCATTAAGTTTTGTTTTATAGTCCGGTACTCGTATAATGCAGTACAGTGGTGTGTGTGTGTGTGTGTGTGTGTGTGTGTGTGTGTATGTATGTGTGTCACGGTACAGTTAATGTCAGTAATAAGTCACAGTGGTAGTGATGACCGTGCTGGGGGGAGGGGGGGACGGGGGGGTAGCAGGGCGGGGGCGGGGACACACTCAGGCAATATATGTGACTGTGTCGGCGGAAAATAGTCTCTTGCCTGGCACCTCTCCCTGCAGAGGCGCCCCTGACCACCCGCCGGGAAGTAATCTGGCACCTGCTGGGGGAGGAGGACCCCTGGAGCATTGCAGGGGAGGAGAGGTGACGTGCCTCTCCTCCCCACTTCTTCCAGCCTGTCGTCTTCCCCTCACACGTTTCTTTGTTAGGGGCAATATGAGGAATCCTTGCCTCCCCTTTGTCACCCCGAAGAACGAGGAGGTCCGGCCTGAGGGTGTTGAGGAGTGCACACAGCAGGTGGTGGTGGTGGTGGTGGTGGTGGAGGTGACGCTGAGGACACAGGCAGCGCGTCAGAGGCGAGATTTATGATTCAGTTACAGAGAGAATTTCTGCCGCGTCCTACTCTTTTGCCTCGAGCCATTGTCTCATTGTTAAAGATGAAATAAATGTTGTTACGTAGAAGATCGCATTGCTGAGAGTCGTTACCTTCGCTGGCCTGTGGGAATGGACGTGACGTGGAGGGCGTGGGAGTGGAGGGGCGTGGAGAGAAATCATGCTCCCTCAGCGGCGAGGGGAACCTTGAACTCACCTGTTGAACGTGGCGCCAAACAATGAGTTAGTGACGACCTCTGGGCTCACCACTGCACTCGACACTCAGGCTGGCCAAGGCGGAGACGGGCGGGGGAGGGGGCGGATGGGAGGGTAAGAGAGGTAGCAGAGGGGAGAGGGGGAAAAGTGATGGGAGGGTAGAGATATGAAGGGAGAAGACAGACTATGACAGAGGGGATACTGGAGGGAGGAGCAGAGATGTGGAGGGGAAAGCTGGGTCCAAGACACCCTCGCACAGATGGAGGAGGAAGATGAGGTTCATCCATCCCTTCTTACCCTCCCCACCCCATGGCCCGCCCTGCTGCTCCCCTCCTGCCTTGGGTCCTCTGGAGGAGTAATAGGAAGGCGCCTCGCTGCCTCCCATGTGTGTTGATGCAATAAAATGGTAATAACACTTTTCCCCTCGGAGTAAGAAAGACACGCGGCCACAGAATATAATTTCCTGTGATCCCAAGAAACCTCAGAGCGTCCGCGCGGGGCCAGTTATCCAATGGGGTGGGGAGGGGCGGGGAGGACTGGGCTGTCAGGGAGATGCGTTGGGCGGCGTAAGGATGGCCATCATTCCTCCGTTAGGGTGTGTAGTGGTGACTAGTAGTATAAGGTTCTGTTTGACGGGTGATCGTTTGGGAACTGTTTGATTGGTGGTTCCATCAAGTTATTCTGAACACGTTACCAAATATTAAGTCTCGTATTAACTTTCACATATTCGTATTAAGCAATCTTTAATAAACGTATTACAGTAGCGTTAATCAGAGCAGCTGCAAGTACACAGTAGCAGCATGCGGGTGTTCTGTCAACTGTTACTGCCTCTCTTAAGAAGAACTACCGTGATGCTAAACTCCCCTTCAGTACAGCACATTAGATCGGTCAAAATTACTTTATTAATAGAAGTTTGTATCCTCTGCGTCCCGTGAGTGTACTAGACAACATAAAAAGAGCCTTATTCTCGTTTCGAAATGGTTTGCAACACTCCCCAAAGCGGTGCGTGGAGGATGTGTCAACTGCAAAGGTCATTTACGCAAATATACAAACGAGTGGTGGTATTTCACAATTATTTACCCCCATCGTGTTGAAACTCTGCCTTTTTAACCTGTCATATATAAATAAACATCATCTTCCTATGCGGTACTGCCCTGCCAGCCAAGTAATGCATGCAACTATCGACAAGTTTTTCCATTATTTTAGACTTGGAAACTCTGGAAGTGCTCACCTGATTCCGTCCTTCCTCCTTGCTGACTTGAACGACTCTTCATAGATTCTTGCACCGTCTTCCGCTTTTGTTTTTCAAGACTAGCACGCAGGGAATTTTTGCACACCTCGCCAAACTTTCTATCGTATCTTACCGGCGGATAAAACGATGGTACGCGGGCCAAACACCATTCTCGTTACGGCAAGCAGCATCTCTCTTCCTACAGCGGCTCATTACACGTACCTTACCCACCTTGCAGGGCTCCAGGTGCAGGGGCAGGGCAGGGAGGGAGGTCAAGTGTGGTACCGAGGCGCATGTTGTGGAGTGTGGCGCGTCACGGCTCCTTTATATGATAATGGTTGCCACAGCTGGTCAGGCGGAGGGCAAGACTCGGGCTGAAGACGTGCAGGACTTGTTCAGGGACTAGAAGCGTGTTACTGCCGCCGAGAGAGAGAGAGAGAGAGAGAGAGAGAGAGAGAGAGAGAGAGAGAGAGAGAGAGAGAGAGAGAGAGAGAGAGAGAGAGAGAGAGAGAGAGCAAAACAGCATACACCACACAACACAAACAAAGGTTCACGCAACACACACACACACACACACACACACACAGGCAACAATAACATTATACAGGCCACGTAGGAATAAATTGGCCCACTAATCCCCAGGTGTCACGTGCATTACGCCAATACTGTATGTCTAATTAAGGACGAGATTTGCACCTAATCCCCCGCGCTAGAGAGACTGTTTATTTGCGGAGGAACGTGACTGGGAGGCAGACAAGGGGCCTGGAGTCTATACCGGTGATCCAGACTGATGCACTCACTAAGGGAGAGCAAATCCCTGTTAACATATGACCTCCCCACCTGACACGTGACCTTTGGAATTGTAATGACCTGTATTTTTAACTCTCACCAACCAGCTGCATGTATGTCCTCCCTCACCACACCCATATGTCTCGTATTTTCAGACTACCATAGACGTCTTACTCTCCTATACTCTTAAATAACTATATCTATGTCACCCTTCCATATTGCTATTCTT
The DNA here is from genome assembly GCA_029783475.1 of Metacarcinus magister. Lineage (NCBI taxonomy): Eukaryota > Metazoa > Arthropoda > Malacostraca > Decapoda > Cancridae > Metacarcinus > Metacarcinus magister. The sequence continues at coordinate 966,028 of JAPQNM010000004.1, read as the reverse complement.
GCCTTGCACATTTGGTTGATCCTGAGCGGCGCCGTGATCCTTTGGTGTGTCCGCAGGGTGAGAGGTGCCGTGGGAGGCCATGGGCTGCTGGGACACCTTCCGTCAGGAGCTACGGATCTCCAACTTCAAAGTCGATTATACGGAACCGCACCTTTTCCTCGCCTCGGAAGTAAGCGGGAAGAGGAGAGGAGGAAGAGGAGGAGGAGGAGGAGAAGGAGGAGGAAGGAGAATAAAGGGTACTTGTAATTGTAGTGGTGACCTTGTTTTCAGCGGTGACATGTGAGAAATATTTATACAAGTGTGGCCAGGTATATGAACCACTGGCAGAACACACAAGGTACAGTACATGACACTACCTTAGGGACCCAGGCGATCACTGAGGTGGAGGTGGAGTTTTGTCAGTCTGGTGTTGTTTTTGTTGTTCACTACATGGGAGGCAGGGACGTGTGTGTGTGTGTGTGTGTGTGTGTGTGTGTGTGTGTGTGTGTGTGTGTGTGTGTGTGTGTGTGTGTGTGTGTGTGTGTGTAAATCAACATTTCTCCCACAGTGGCAAGAACAACCGGTGGGATGCGTGCGGCTGTGGTATGTCGTGTACCGGTGGGTGTGGACGTTGTATCACCTGGGTTGGTGGGCGGCGAGTTTTGCACAGGAGGGCGGCCTCGACGCAACCATAGCGCGGAGAAGTTACTTCTTCATCTACCTCACCAACTGGGCCTACACGAGTATAGTGGTGAGTGTGTGTGTGTGTGTGTGTGTGTGTGTGTGTGTGTGTGTGTGTGTGTGTGTGTGTGTCTTGAGGATCACGTGTTGGGCTCATGATCGCCAGCTTATAGGAATAACACTATTTCATCCTTCTCCTCTCTCACCCTATCCTTTCCTTTCCTCGCCTCCTCCCTACCTCTCTTGCTTCTTTCCTCGCTTCTCTATTCTTACGCAATATCCAACCCAACTCTTTTGTTTTCCAGTTCCTACACTGACACTTCTCCTCCTCCTTATCTCTACGAACCCTCCTTCTCCCACCTCCCTCTTTGTCTCGCCCCGTCCAGCCTCTGCCCATTCACTGCCTGGCTGAATCTCAGGGGAAGGCAGAATAATAGAATATATTAAGATAAGGAGTAAGTGGAGTAACTAGACTTTCAGGAGAAGATAGATGTGCTTTGGGAAGGAAAAAGGAACCATGGTGCTACGGAGGAAGGAAGCACACTAGACTAAGAGGTTACAGTGTATAGAAGTGTGTTTTAAAGGGGAAACTGAGGTGCTTATTACTGTGTGTGTGTGTGTGTGTGTGTGTGTGTGTGTGTGTGTGTGTGTGTGTGTGTGTGTGTGTGTGTGTGTGTGTGTGTGTGTGTGTTTTCAAGTCTTCAAGCTACTGTGTATATGTCATTCCGTGTGTGTGTATGTATTTGACTGTCTGTGTGAGTGTTTTTTTTTCTACCTATAATGTCTCTTTAATGCTTTCTTGTCATGGTTTCGTTCGTACACACACACACACACACACACACACACACACACACACACACACACACACACACACACACACACACACACACACAACTACGTGCCTAGGTAATAATTCCGACCTACAAGACGTGGTATGTAAGTAAAACATAAACAAAGCATGTCCTACTCACATAAGAAGTTCGGTTCCTTATATTCATACCCGAGGAAGTGATGTACATGAAGAGAATCAACAAAATACACCTTCTCACACATTGACTTTATGGCATAAGAACTACAACTAGAATATCAACAACTACAAACTATTACTACTACTACTACTAAAAAAAAAAATACTACTACTACTACTACTACCTACTACTACTACTACTACTATCGCCTGTCATTAACCTGAGCCTCCTGCCGCAGGTGATGACGACAGCACACGCCAGCATCGTCACTAACGCCTGGCTGACCTACCGCCGGACTGCGCAGCTGCCAAAGACCACCACAAAGCGTCTAAAGGTATGTGCGTGCGTGGGTGTGTACGTGTGTGTGTATGTAAGTGTGTGTGTGTGGGGGGGGGGAGGGTAAGGTGTGGTGTCTCTCATTCCCACACCTACAAATACTCCTTGTTAGCTACACCCTGTATGTATAACTCATGATCTTGGAACCACCCACCGCTGGCTAGGTACAGTGTTGTCCAATAATTAGTTTCTTTCTGGAGTATCGTTCTGCAGATGGTGGTGGTGGTGGTGGTGGTGGTGGTGGTGGTGGTGAATACTATAAATTAATAAAATGGTGAATAATATGTATAAGTGTTGTGGAGAAGGTGATGGAGTGAAGTAATAAGGTTGTGTATAATGAATAAGGGAGGGAATGAGATGGGTAGGAAAAGAGGTGTTTGGGAGTGCGGGTGTGGGCGTGGTGATTAATGGGCGTGGTGACTAATGGGCGTGTTGGTGTTACAGGTGTTGTGGGTGATGCAGAATGTTGTCTTCTTACCTGCCCTGCTCATCACCGTGGCGTACTGGAGTGCCGTGTACAATCCAGGTAATACACACACACACACACACACACACACACACACACACACACACACACACACACACACACACACACTTTTCTTCCCATAGATATTTTTACATGCTGCCATATTCAACCATCCCTTTATTCCCTTGAGTGTTATTACTTTTCCTTACCTCTCAGAATTATTATTATTTTTTTATATATATGATCTTCACACTTTTACTTATTTTCACACTTAAATTCCAGTCACTGTCGTACATTTCCCACTAGACAGCATTCAACATTCAGAATCACAGTAGTTCTTCAGTTACATTAATTTCCTCTCCCTCACACTCTCTACAGTCACCTCTACACATCCTTTACACTCCCATCCCTCACTCAACTCCACACATTTCTTTACACTTACTCTCCAGTCACCTGAACACCCTCAACATGCATACAATAACCACTTCCTTACACCTTCCCGGTACTTCCATGCAGAGGACCCCATCGGTGCCATTAACGTGGACGTACACATCATCAACTCCGTCTACGTCCTGATTGACCTGTGCATCTCCGCGACTCCCATCCGCATCTTCCACTTCTACATCCCCTTCTTCTTCATGTTGATCTACCTCATCTTCACGCTGGTGTTCTGGGCGGCTGGAGGGACCACGCCTGAGGGAGGTACCGCTATCTACCCGATCATGGACTGGGAGAACCTACAAGTGACTCTCCCCTTCGTGGCCTGCTGTGCCGTCTTCAGTCCCATCATGCAGGTGAGAGGAAGGGGAGGATGACCAGCAAGTAATGGAAAGGGGAAGTGGAGGGTAATGGAGGTAATATAAAGCTAACAAATTACGCGTCGAGAAACATACAGTGGGAAAGGTCCGCGTCTGGGGAAGGAAGAGGGACGTAAAGAGGGTGCCAGAAGTAATGAAGCGATGTTATCAGAGTGAAATAGGCAAGAAGACAACTGGAGGGGAAAAAGGGAACAGCATAGAGCACAAAGTAGTGTATGGATCACAGCTCCCACAAAATACAGTCAAGAAATATGAGGGTGTGGTTTAATTCCTGGACCTTAGATTCAGCTTATATGTAAGGACTTTTTTTCCTTTTAAGTTTATTAAATGATAATGGAACACTAACAACCCTTCCCCCGACAGGCCATTGTGTGGTCCGTGTACAGGGCGAGGGTGGCAGTGCGGGAACGATGCTTCGGCAGCCGCTCCAGCCTGGCTCCCCTGCCTCACCCCGCCACCATGGACGTGATCCTCGGCCGTGACGCCTCCATGGAGAGTGTCAACGCGTGCACTCCAGATCCTGTCACCTCCCACGTAGTCTAACCGGCGCCTGTCACCTCACAGACTGTCCAGCTGAAGCCCGTCAACTTGAAGACTGTCCATCTGGCGCCTGTCACCTCCCAGACGGGTTCAAGTACTAGTCGCAAGTGGAATAATTTTACGTCGTGGCAGGAAATGGTGTGACAAATCTGCGTGTCGTAATGATGTATACGAGTGTTGTGTTAATGGACCTCTTTCTCACCTCGCTTCAATTTACCTGTTTCTTTAATTAGTTTCCTATTGTCTCCTGTTTCACCCCTTCACCTGTTTCATCGTAAGCTGTCTCCCTAAAGGCCAACCCTCAAGGATTTGTGTATTTAATTAGGTCAGAAGAAGGTATGGGTTAAGGCTCGTGTTTAGGTTGAGATTCGGGCAAACGGTGCTACAAATCCGAAGCTTTGAGTCTCACTGCGGCCTCATTCACAAGTGATTTACGTTAATATTTTCTATTGGTGAGTGATGGCAACTGCACCTTCAGCCGTGCTCTTGTCTCTGCCTCTCAGCGTGTCCTGCAGGTGGGTGGGTAGTGATGAAAATGTATGGCAGCGAAATGAGTTAAGGTTGAGTTTTGAATGAGTCTTGGACGCAAAGGGCATGTTGTGCAGTAAAGTGTGAGGCGTTGAAGTGCGGTATGATGGTGGTGTGAGGTGTAGGGGCGGGTGAAGAACAAGTGGGATGAGGCGTGGCATTGGTGCGTGAGAGGACAGGTAGCGATGGAAGGTGCAGAGGTGGGATGGTGGAGCAGCAAGGTGTAAGCTGTCATGGTAGGGTGTAGCGGAAGACATCCAGTCTCCTCGGTCACAAACCACTGAAGCTAACATGTTTCCAGCAGAACTTTATATATATATATATATATATATATATATATATATAATTAATAACTTTTTAATAGGTAATGCCAATTATGCATTAATTGCATGATATATGCATTAAACATGCAATGCGAGATGAACATGCACACATTCCTTACTAGTTACTGGCGGAACTTTCATTCAGTATTTCGGTGAAACTTATACTTATCATTATTTTTTCTTGCTCCATGAAAAGTACAAAGTTCCCAAGGGGAGGTATCCCAGCCCTTGGCCCTCGTTCCCAGCAGTCACTGCCACGACACACGAGGAAAACAGACACTTTGATCTCTGTCTCCTGTTATAATATTATTGTTTTACTCTATGCTTTTTTTTCTTCTCTCGTTGATGCCACTTCCCCGTGCTGGTAAGGCCAAGTTGTATGAAGATAATTCTTGATCATAATTCATTACGTTACCGCATACTACAAATAAAAATACATCACCACCTCAGAATTGTAAAATTGTTTGTTGTATTTATTCTCGTTATTTATAGAAATCCTTAGGGCAGTTTTCACCCATGATAAAACATAATGGAAGCTCAATGCATTAATAGTTCTTCATTCCGTGAGTTTGAGTCCGTAATAAAGTTCTGCTGCTTAAGATTCAATAGTTTATACAATAGCTTTTATTCTGAACCTTCTCGGGGCCGTCTCGAGGCACACTGAGCCGCCCTTGGGACTGATGCACCGCTAGGCCGAGGTTACGTGGCCTCCGTTTCAGCTGACGGGAATACAGGTGTTGGAAAGGATTGTTTTATGTATTGTAATGATTTTCAATGGCTGATCAAATGCGATTTTATGATTTCATGTCCTGAACTTCTACTGTGTGAAGGAGTGTAAGCTTTTTTCTTTCTAATCTTGTATGTGTTCACGCAATGATTACCTTCCTTCCGGCCACCTGATGCGTGCGACACTGTGGTCTTGATTCAGGTTACGTGCTAGTCAATATAATTACCTCGTGGAGTTTATTTCTTAAGTTACTTTTCTCCCGTTCAACTACGATCTCGAGTGTGGAGTGATGCGATGTGGTGTGTGGTTGTACGGCAGGTGACAGGGTGTGTTAGTGTTACAGGGTGAGCCTCCGTCGGGTCGCTGCTCGTTGCTGTACGTCCGCGGCGGGGGCGTGAAGGTTGTAGGGTTGTGGGGACTGTGTGTACGTTACTTTTAGTTGTCAAGAGGGTCCTGTTTGTACTGTGTTTTGTATACTGGTAATAAAATACATTGTAGTTGATTGGGTGAATTTATTTGACTGTTTTCCTATGAGACTATTATTATTATTATTATTATTATTATCATTATTATCATTATTATCATTATCGGGTGAGTAGCGCCCATCGTGGTGTCACTGAGGAGGGAGTAAGGTCGAAGGTAAGATACTCAAAGGTACTTGAAAGCGCCTGATCTGCTTGGAGTGGCATAATCAACGCTGCCGTCTCTCCCTCAGCTATAGAGAACGCGGGAAAGCCATGCTGGTCCAAGTCAAGGTGGTGGGTGGGATGTAGGTCAGAAGAAGGTCTGGGTTGAGGCTCGTGTTTAGGTTGAGACTCGGGGAAACGGTGCTACAAATCCGAAGCTTCGAGTCTCACTGCGGCTGGGTACCTGTAGGCAGCTTCAAAGTGCCTTACAGTAACTTAAAGCAATGGAGAATCATAGTTATCCTTGTGATTGAGATGCGTCTGCCACAGTAATACGGAACACAGCTATGCCTCACAAGCAGAGTTCATGCCTTCACCCAGAGACTCAAGTTTTTGTAATCATTATTATGTTGTAGTGACATTATTTTTCTCGCACCGACTGACAACTCATGCAGGAGAATCTGGTCCAACAGTCACTTTTACGGATATTGCTAGGAACTTTTCTAGAACATTAGTTTATATGTACACGCGAAGGATTTATGTCGCCGCAAACACTTAATGAGTCTGAGAAGTTTGTCATAAGGATCTTGCGGTTCGAGATGAAGTAGTGTAACGTCCGGTGTAGCGGTATAGTGTCTGGCGTCACGGTTGGTTCTATGCAGGAACTTGCTAGGTGTCGGTGAGTAATGAGTAATAGTAAGATAAGGTAAGATTGCATGGGTTTCAGTTCCTGTATCCATCAATGAAGATGCTCTCCAGAACGTCAGCCGGGCAAGCCCAACCCCCCACTGTGGTGCCCGATCACAGCAGTTCCTCCCCAGTAAACAGCTTAAGCATCACAAGCCCGGGCGGGGACTCGATCTGCTGACCAAGCGAATGCAAGGCCAGCGCGTTACCACTGTACTAGCCAGGAGGCAACTATTTACAATGAAGCCATATAACTGGACTTAACTCAAAAAATACCATAGTCTTACTAAATGTTTTGTTTTCTTTCTAGTGGTCAGAACCGTTTTCTGTGACGAGCTCAGCTGAGTGAAGCTGGAGAGGAGCGAACCTGATGAAACGTGCGTACGATCTTGGAACCAGCGAGTGGAATGTATTGATCAGTACAAAGGCTCATACTTACATTATGTTGACTAAATGCCTAAGAAACAAAACCCTCATGAGTCCTTGACGATGAGTGTGTCAGTGGCAAGGGTGATTATGTTATAGTGAGCTGACTTTCACGCTGTGGGTTGGGGTGGAGCCTCGCCCGGCGTGCACCAGATGGCAGGAACGTGTCGCTGGCGGGGACGAGTCAGTCTGCCCGTGTGATCGGTGGGATGGGTGTTGTCGAGCGTTTTTCTGTGGTGTTCTGACGCCCTTAAGGATGGCCCTGTGAGGATTACCACTGACGGGAGATGCCGGAGACCTCTACATGGAACAGGTGAGTGTGTGTGGGCGTGGGGCGGCGCGGAGAGTGAGGGAAGGGCGTGTGTACATAGGGCGAGCCTCCGAACAG
>JAPQNM010000004.1:898535-956035 GCA_029783475.1 Metacarcinus magister | reverse complement strand
GCTGTGTTGTGCTGCACCCAAGGCTGCCTGACTGCGGCTGTGGTGGTGGTGGTGGTGGTGGTGTGTTGATCAGTGTGGTGTTACTGTGGTGCTGTGGTGATGGCGTGAGGGACAGCTGTTGTTTAAGAATTCTCAACGTGTCGTGTGATGTTGCGGCGACGGTAACGAGAGCGAGAGTTGTGTTAATTAATCATTCCAAACACGTGCAACACACACACACACACACACACACACACACACACACACACACACACACACACACACACCATCACGCTCTTTAAAAACAGTCATTCGTAGTAGGTTGTCACGCCTTGAAGAGTCAGGAGTCAAGGATCCGATCAGACTGTATCGCTTCCCTGCTTCCACTGTCTGCATCTGCCTGTCTGTATTATATGTATGTTTCTCCTGCCGGTGGTGGTGGTGGTGGTGGGTGTGAGGCTCCTAGGAGGGGAAGGGGAGAGAGCCCCGCTGAAGGGAAGCCTGGGAATCAGAGGGTTAGAGGAGGCGGTGCATTCCTTGGCTACGATCACTTGGTTGATTGGTTTTTTCCACCTTCCATTGCTTTCCCTCTGCCTTGCTTTCCGTCCTTACTCCTTTCTTATCCATTTCTTTCCTTCACATGAGTAATTTTCCTCCCCTTCCTCCTCCTCCTCCTCCTCCTGATTTCTTCCCCTCCCCCCCCTTCGATGTGCACCCTCCATATCACGCAGGTAAATACACACCTGCGCCACGTAACTCACCTCCACCGCAGTAGCCGCGTCGCCTCAGGGTTGTGATTCAATAATTTCAAATCCCAACCGTGTCTCGGAACTGCTCTTTAGATACACGTCACTGCCATTTCCGAGGCAATACCTTACATAAGGGTTAGTGTGTATTGAGGGTGTTGTGTCGCTGTGTACGGAATCAGAGCAGCACAGTCAGGCGTAAGTATGTGCGTATGTGCGTTAGTTAGCCTCATGAACGCCTGGCAGAGGAGAGGAGGAGGAGGTGTCAGCGTGGTGTACGAGTATAAATTCTCTTCTCATAATCGTCACCAGGACACAAGCATGTACTTAGGAGTCATTCCAACCACGAACCATTTTCCTTCCTTTTTCCTCCTTGCTCTCTCCCCGAGTTGCAAGGTGATAATTAGAGTGTGTTCACCTGTCCACGGGCCGCCAGGTAACCTTCAGTGTGCCCGGCTCGTGCGGCTTAATCGGAAAGTTCTCGCAGCGTTCAGGTGCTTAGGGGCGAGAGAGAGAGAGAGAGAGAGAGAGAGAGAGAGAGAGAGAGAGAGAGAGAGAGAGAGAGAGAGAGAGAGAGAGTGTGTAATCCCTGTATATGTTATTATGAAAAGTAAAATAGCACAAATATATGATTATTATGTGTGTGTGTGTGTGTGTGTGTGTGTGTGTGTGTGTGTGTGTGTGTGTGTGTGTGTGTGTGTGTGTGTGTGTGTGTTTAAAGCTAAGCAGCTGCACTCACTGTGTGTGATTTTACCTGGACTTTTTGCACTCAACACTTGCTTGTAAGAGGATTTCGGAATGATTTTGTGCGGAAAGTGAAAGGATAAGAAGGATAAGAAAGAGAGAGAGAGAGAGAGAGAGAGAGAGAGAGAGAGAGAGAGAGAGAGAGAGAGAGAGAGAGAGAGAGAGAGAGAGAGAGAGAGAGAGAGAAAAAAAAATATATAAGAGACCAGCCCTTAACCGCCCCGTTCATAATCCCACAAAGTTGTTCTCCTTTACCTGTATCAGTACCACTTATTATCTCCCTTTGTTGTGTCTGGTTATGGCAGGTGTGTGGCGGACAGGTATTGATTTTACGTGGGCGGTGTGGGTGGAGGTGGGCGTTTTGGTCTGTACTTACGTGGGTGTAGGCGGAGACATGGCTGAGAGTGGAGGAGAGTGCGCTGTGGACTGCATGTGGAGAGGAAGAGGAGGAGGAGGAAGAGGAAGAGGTTGGTGAATGATTTAGCTTGAGTGGAGGTAAAAGAAAGTGGGTGAAAATTTTGTGGGCAGGTGGAGGTGGGTGGAGTGAATACCTGTTATCAGTAATTGGCAAGGGATGACAGGGGGGTTAAAAAATAATGAAGGGATTAATTTTCATGTGACGAGCGAGAGGAAAAGAGGAGGAGGAGGAGGAGGAGGAGGGGAAAAAGTGACCTTGTAAACAGGATACGGTGACCTGAACCGTGTATTATGGATGGTTCGATCGTGCTTGAGAGAAAAAAGAAAAGAATACAAGGATAAGAGGAAAAGTTTTTGGGTGAGCTTGTATAAAATTTTTGGGTATATCAGTAAAGAAAGAGAAGAGAGAGAGAGAGAGAGAGAGAGAGAGAGAGAGAGAGAGAGAGAGAGAGAGAGAGAGAGAGAGAGAGAGAGAGAGAGAGAGAGAGAGAATAGTATATCAAGCAAGCAAAGAAAACCGTAACCCCACACATATACACACGCCCATAAAAAGCAACTCTATGCACACTGTAATTAGAGGTGTTATTTGAGCCCCTTTCCGCTCCTGTACGTAGTAAAGCACCATGAACACCAATAAGATAAGAGTGAGAGCAAACATCAAGCTCCTCAAGGTCTCGGGAACAGAGGCGCTTAAATAGGGAGAGAATTTCCTCCACCAGATTCGTCTCCCGGAAGTGACTCTGTACGAATTGGGTCAGGTAACGGCTGGCGTAGAGAGGAGGAGGAGGAGGAAGAAGAAAAGTAGAAGGAGGAGGAAGAGAGTGGGGACTAAGGAGGTGAAGTAAAAGAGAGATGATGAAAAAAAGGGTTTCGAGAAGAGGAGAGCGAGGAAGAAAAGATGAAGGGAAGAACAGAAGGAGGATTGAAAAGAAGGATGGAGTGCCAGGTAACGTGAGGGAAGGGATGAAGGGAGAGTGAGGGCAGGGGAGGATAGAGTGTGTGATTGAAAGGGGGGGATAGAGTATGTAAGTGAAGGGGGGTGTAGAGTGTGTGAGAGAAGGGGGGCGTAGAGGATGTGAGGGGTCATTACCTCCTATTTGCTGAGTCTTGGCGAGTCAGCATCCCGCGGAGGACTGCTGTTGTGGTCTGGTGGCGCCCTTAAAAATATTGGAAAAACGAACTAGAAGCAGGATTGGAATGGGATAGGGTTTAAAAAGAGGAGAAAAATATTTATGATTTCACAACATAACTCTTTGTTATATTTGATCGGTATCTATCTCATGAAAAATAGTTAAATACTAAAATAATGATATCATTAAACAAACAATATTAGCTTCTAAGCTAAGATACCAATTGAACAAAGTGCTTTGTTTATTAGTTGGTAATTTCATAAGGAATATCTGATATCTTTTCCATCAACATTGGTAAAGTATTAGATCCACCATAAGCAGCTAATGTATACACACTGGACTGTGAAATGAAACTCCGGGACGTGCCAGGCTTCGAGGCGTCACTCACCAGTCACTTTCTACTGCGCCAAAACACCCGAGGCAGCTAGAAACATGCACAGAGTAAACCTTAATCTACCTCCGCCTCACGAATAATGATGTTATGACAGCTTGACTCAAAACAATTCCTGTAGACCACACCTGAAGGGCGCAGCGCGGGTATGGGCGTCGCTGCCTCAGACATAACAAAAACAAAAGCCGCTCAATGTAAAGGAAAAGATGGAACGTCGTCCCTCGTGCCAGGAACCCCATGAACAGCGCTCGTCAGCATATTAATTGACTGATTGATCGACTAATTTATTCATTCATTCAGGCAATCAGTCAGCCCGGCAGTGAGTGAGTGAGTGAGTCAGTATAATGAACATGCCTCCGCTGCATCAAAGGTCACATGGTACCACACAGTCATCACGGGAAGGGAGCTTAAACTGCAGCAGGAAATTAACTTTTACGGACGAGTGTAAACTTTATGGAAGGTAAAGAGAAGACGAGTAAGGCAGAGCGACTGAAAATTGAAAAGATAGGAAAGTAAATATTAAGAACATACTGATGATTATAAAACTAATGAATTTTTACGAAATCAAAGGTTAAAGAAGCGAGTCATATGTAGAAAGACCACGACGGGATGAGAGAGAGAGAGAGAGAGAGAGAGAGAGAGAGAGAGAGAGAGAGAGAGAGAGAGAGAGAGAGAGAGAGAGAGAGATAGAGAGAGAGAGAGAGAGAGAGAGAGAGAGAGAGAGAGAGAGAGAGAGAGAGAGAGAGAGAGAGAATTAGGGACACGCTGCCTCAGGTGGGCCACGAAATCCCTGTAGAATGGTTTATGGACAGTTTTTGCTTGGCTTCATAACTTTATCTAGTCGTATGTCTTCTCTCTCCCTCCTCTCTCTCTCTCATCCATCGCACCTTAACTAAACACACGCAGCTGTTCTTCTCCACCCTTCCTTCTCCCTCCCTCCCTCCCAGCTGTGTATATTAGGTCACTAACACACCTCCTGAAGCAGTGAGACAAATTCTAAACCTGTGTAATTTTTGTAGTGGAGAAGCCGTTGATATGCTCATCATTTAACGTAAAACTTATAATCAGTATAGTGTAAGGGAGGTGGCATGGGTGGGCGAGGGTGATACTGTACTATCCTTTCTGTCAACATGTGAAAAGCGAACTTGATATTGTATAGAAATAGCTAATGAACCATTGTCTTTCACCACCACCACCACCACCACCACTACAGGACACTACTCTGGACGTGTGTCTGTTCGTTTAATTCTCGATATTGTTATTTGTGAGGTTTTTTTTTATATATATACATTCACGTTCTACAACTCCGTAAAGTTCATAAATCAAGACTGACAGAATACACTGCAAAGTTTACGGTTCAAAGTTAAGGCTGCATTACTTAGATTGTTTTTGTTTTTTTTCACCAGGAAGACTTTTTTTTTCCGTCTCTCTCCTTGATGCATTGCTCTGTGGATTCCCTATGATATGTTGTAGCTCTTCTCTTTGTGTGTGTGTGTGTGTGTGTGTGTGTGTGTGTGAGTGTGAGAGAGTGAGAGAGAGAGAGGGAAGAAAGAAATTAGTGAGATGGAGGAACAAGCTGGTAGAGGCAGGAGGTGGGTGGATGGGTGGGTTTAGTTCTTCACAAACCCTCCTCCTCCTCCTCCTCCTCCTCCTCTTCCCTTTGTGACTCCTGCAAACTGAGTCCTCGTGATCCCCGCCGAGTTGTTTACGAGTGGCTGTCTCCTACGATCCTTGGAGGCAGTCAGCAGGGACACTCTCTTTGCCTCCCTGCTCGATGCCTGCTGGAGAGTACCAATCAAATAAAGAATAAGTAATGGACTGAAAAAAAAAATAATGAGGGAGAAAAAAGTGTTCAAATTATGTTTTTCTTCAATATCAAAAGAGTTTGTTAGTTTATATACGAGGATAAGTTTTGAAATAACAAGTAGATTTTATAGTTTTTTTTCCCTTAGGCGTTTGAGTCGCTAGGAGGGAGGGAGACACGTGGAAAATTTGAAGAGTAAGGCAAATAGAGGTAGGAGAAGGAGTTTTAAGTGGTAGGGAGAAAGACAAATATAAGTAGAAGGCGGAAGAGAAATAATCAAATTGGAAATTATCGCTCGTCAAAAGTTAAATAGGAAGGTGGAATTGAGGAATGATGTGTGTGTGTGTGTGTGTGTGTGTGTGTGTGTGTGTGTGTGTGTGTGTGTGTGTGTGTGTGTGTGTGTTGCCTTTGCGTTTAGTATCATATGAAAAGGGACGAAAAGTGGGAATATATACATACATAAAGTTTGCCAGTAAAGAGGACAATGAAGTGAATAATAATGAATAACTCCCGCATTAATATATTACTCCACACCACCAATTTACTCCACTACTTCACAATAAAGTTAATGGAAAAGAAAAAAAAATGAACCCGGTGAAATTTAGTGGTTCACCTGGTGAGGCCTTGTACCACTAGCTTACTTCTTCCCTCGAGGCGGTTGAGGTGCTGGAATGTTTTGAAAGATGCCATTGGTTTACTGCGCCGATAGAGAATACTTTGCGAAAATGAATCCGATCGTTTCACACACAATTCCCGCGACGCAAGGAAGGTGTCGTCTTCTCGGCCCCGCACCTGCCTGGCCTCGGATTTAGGATCTTTCTCGAGGCAGGAAGACCAGAACTATAAGCTATGTACTGTTTATAAATGCAATTATATTATGTATTTTAAGGTTATGATTGTGTATATGTGTTTTTTTTTAATGTAAAGCTCTATTTGACTGGACTTAGAAGTGTTAGTATAAATATATAACATCTTAAGGTGTTTGATATATTATTTTGAAGGTTTCTGGTGGTTCTGTCTTATCCCTTATTATATCTTTATCACTTCACTTCATTAGTAAATCAGTTTTTCTTAATGTATTGATAAATGTATTAATTAAGTATATATCTTGGATTTCACCGGCGAATTTACTTAATAATTTTTGTGGAGTCATTGATAATTTAATGTTGTTGTTGTTTTTTACCGTCAAAAATACGTGCAGTTCTTTGACCAATCGAAGTTGTTGTGAGTAAGTTCAAGCTACGCAGAGTAATTGAATTGGCAATGTTAGTGATGGCAGCAAACTTGGAAATTAAGTTATTCATTCTCACGAGTAAATAATGTGCATAACCATGGTGCTGAATAACTTGAGAGAGAGAGAGAGAGAGAGAGAGAGAGAGAGAGAGAGAGAGAGAGAGAGAGAGAGAGAGAGAGAGAGAGAGAGAGAGAGAGAGAGAATAAGAAGTCTCTCTCTCTCTCACTCTCTCATATGACCTCCATCTTTCAATTTCTCTCCCAGTTTGTAGTAGGTTTCCAATATTATTTTAGTCCACCCTTTTCCGTTCTCTCTTTCATAGTTTATCTCGTTATTCCTCGTTCCGTTTTCGCTTTCACGTGTGCTGATCGATTTTTGTCACCAGAATATTCCTTGAGTGTAATTTTCTCTGATAATTTTTTCTTGTTTATGCTCCTTGTACTTATTTTTTCTCTCTCTCTTTCATTTAGTATTCATGTGCCTTTTATCTCTTCTTTTTGTACTATTTTGATTATTCCTTTTTCTTCATATTCCCGCTCCTCCTCCTCCTTCTCCTCTTCCTCCTCCTCCTCCTCTTCTTCATCCTCCTCCTCCTCCTCCAGCCACGCAGAAGTTAGATGAAGGCAGTAAGTCTGTCATCAGCAGAGTTTATTCAGCCAAGATTTTGATTTGCAACGCTGCTCGTCCCCAGTTCATTAAATCCAGGTTATCGTGAGCGAATTTATGTGTGTGTGTGTGTGTGTGTGTGTGTGTGTGTGTGTGTGTGTGTGTGTGTGTGTGTGTGTGTGTGTGTGTGTGTGTGTGTAGTTTATCTATGTCTATATGTCTGTTCACTTACGTAATTTACCTCTCTACGTATATTTGTCCTGCTAGCTAACTGTCTTAATTCATATATTTATCATCATCATCATCATCATCATCATCATCATCATCATCATCATCATCATCATCACTATTACACTTTTTTTTCCTCGAACACTTTGATCTCCCGTCACTTAATACCTTCTGCTTACCTTGGCATCTTTCTCATTTATATTAGTTATCTGTCTAGCCCTAGAGACGCGCCTCCCTCCCTTTCTCCATCTCCTCTTCCCCGTTTTCTCCCCTTCATTAAGCCTTCCCAGTCCCCTTCCCGTCGTCCAATTACGCTCTCCAAGTGGTTTCCGAGATAATCAATTACGTTCACAAAGTCGCCGAGGTGATTCATTTATCGGCAGACTGGGCCAATTTATTCCTTCATCTCGCAGGTAAACACACCCCCACACCCACACACGCCCACCGGAAATGTGTGGGCGGCGTATCGTAACCCAAGACGTGAACGGAGCTTGTATTTATTTTTTTATTTATTAAGTTTGTAGATTTGAGGTAAAGGGAGTGTGTTCTCTTGCTTTCTCTATCTCTCTTTCTCTCTTTCCATTAGGATTTACACAGAAGGGAAAGAGGAAAGGATAATTAAAGGAGGTGAGAAAAACAAACAGAAGAGAGGAAAGCAAGTAATGAAAAGGAGAAAGAAAGAAAGAGGAGGAGGAGGAAGGAAGGAAGGAAGGAAGAAATTATAAAGACAGAGGTTGGTGTGTGAGGGAGGAGAGAGCGGGGGAAAGGAGGAGAAAAGGAGGGATATTGGAGAAAGGCAAGTGACCTTAAGAAAGAAAATAAAAGGAGGTGGGAAGGAAAAGGAAAGATGGAAGGGGAAGGAGAAGGAAAGAGGGAAAATCACACATCCTGATTAATAAGGAATGTTTCGTATGAGAATTATTATTATTATTATTATTATTGAAACAGAATGTGTGTGTGTGTGTGTGTGTGTGTGTGTGTGTGTGTGTGTGTGTGTGTGTGTGTGTGTGTGTGTGTGTGTGTTTAGTCAGTATATATCAGAAGTTGGATAGGGAATGTCTGTCTGTCTTTGTCACTTAGTTTGTCTTTCCGTCACTGTGTGTGCGTGTGTGTGTGTGTGTGTGTGTGTGTGTGTGTGTGTGTGTGTGTGTGTGTGTGTGTGTGTGTGTGTGTGTGTGTGGCAGTTGCAATTTCACTATAATAAAAAATGCATAGCAATCAACCAGTCTCTCACTTTAAATAACAACAGTCAAGAATCATTACCGGTTCCCACTTTTTTACGTCAACTCGACTAAACAACAACAACAACAACAACAACAACACCTACCGTCACATACCGTCACCCTCGCCTGCACCTCCGTCAGTAACACACAGTGACGTCGCCCCTCCTCCTCCTCCTCCTCCTCCTCCTCCTCCTCCTCCTCCTCCTCTTCCTCGTGCACCGTTATTAGCTTCAGCTCCGCCACGCGAAACACAGTAATCAGATTTGCTGGACAAGTGGACTCTGATGATGACAAGTCCGTTAATCAGTGAAGTTTGCGGCAAAAGTTCCATATATGTGACAGTTCTCTCTCTCTCTCTCTCTCTCTCTCTCTCTCTCTCTCTCTCTCTCTCTCTCTCTCTCTCTCTCTCTCTCTCTCTCTCTCTCTCTCTCTCTCTCTCTCTCTCTCTCTCTGGATGTGTGTGTTCATAACCATATATATTTTTTTGTTGTTTTATGTTTATATGTTATTGTGTATAGAGGAATAATGGCATATATACTGTACATGTCCCTCATTGTTTTTATTATTATTATTATTATTAGTTTTTTTTTATCAATTTATTAGTTATTGGAGTTGATTTAATGTGTATTTTCCACCACCACCACATTCATTTTTTTTTTCTTGCTATTTACGAGTTTTAGAGAATTATTTTATACACTTAATTTATACGTTTTTTTTTTTTTCTTTCTCTTTTTTGTGTTGTCATGAATTGTATGTATGTATGGGTTTGCATAAAGTATTTTCATAGTGTATGTATGTATGTATGTATGTATGTATATATGTATGTATGAACCTGGTCACCCACCCCCCACCATTCATTCATTTACGTGAATGAAAAATGGGCATGATAAAAAAAAATATAATAAAAGGCCATACATTTATCCTTGCATGTATATGTTAGAGAATTAATTGATATATTTTAACCATACATTCATTCACTCATTCATTACTCTTATCAATACGTACAAAGGAAGGTAAATGAAAACAAAATATATATAAAAAAACAATAACGATTAGAAAGAACAAAAAAAATAAAGTCCAGCATAAATAAATAATTAGACATATAAGATAATCACCAAATTATTCATCAGCATTAAAACCTCCATCTCATTAACAGTTTTCATTCTATCCTCCGTGAGTGAGTAGGTGGATGGGCGGGTGGGCGGGTGGGCGTGCTTGCGGGTGGGCGGGCGGGCAGGCGAGTGGGCGGCGTTCACTACAATATTTATAAACCTTTACCTGGTGATGGCGGTGACGAGGGCGCTCCGTGATACTCCTTTTGTTCCACGTGATTAACGCATACATTGATCGACAGCCCATAATGCACCTCGCTTTGTCCAATCAAGGGAGGGGGGGCAGGGGGGGGCAGGTGTGAGGTGGGGGTGAGGGGGGGGCACGGCACACCTGCTACCAATTGATTACTTCATTACCTGTTGATTCGCACGTTACCTTACCTGTTGTGCTGCTTTTACGCCCTCCATGTGTTTATTTACAATGCAATTTTATGTTTTATGATTTAATTATTAGTGGTTCCCTTCCCTCTTTATCATTTCTCTCTTCCTCTACTTCTTTCAATCCTCCGCCATTTTATCCTCCTCCCTCCCTCCCTCCCTTCACCCCTTCCTGCCATCCTTGTCTTCCCAATACCTTCCATTCTATTTTTATTTCTCTATCTATCTATCTACCAATCAGCCTTCTCTTTTCCTTTCTACTTACCAACAAACCTATCTTTCCCTGCTTCTATATACCTCCCTACCTACCTCTCTCTCTCTCCCTTCCTCTATGCTATTCCAGCCTGTGGCAGCCTTCCCCACCATCTCTTAATCACAATATCATGCATACGAGAAAGGAACGCTTTGTTATGTCCCCATCAGAGTACAAAAGGTAGAGAGAGTAAGATAAAATTGTGCAGAGGATGTGATGAGATGCAAAGGTTGGAGTGAAGGGTACAGGGTCTTAATTGTGATGGAGAGGAGAAAGAGGAGGAAGGAAGGGAGGGAGAGGAAGGGTAAGGGAAGGGTAAGGGAAGGGGAAGGGTAAGGGAAGGAAAGACAATTGAGTGAGTGAAGGGAGATGATAATAGGGAAGAGAGTGCGAACGGAAGAAGATAAGGAAAGAGGAATTAAATGCGGAAGGAAGGAAGGAAGGAAGGAAGGAAGGAAGGAAAGGAGGTAACGTAATTGGAAGGAAAGAAGGGAGGAGGAAAGCGGTGAGAAGAGGCAACATAGCGAGAGAATTGTGCAAGAAGTAATGGCAACAAAAAAAATATAGATGTTATTGCAGTTTTTTTTCCCCTTCAATACCTCCACGTGTTTCCTGTTCGTGTTGCGTTTTCTCTTCCTTGTTTTTTTAGTATTCTTCGCTATTTCTCTTCCTATATCGCTCATTCCTCCATCCACCTCCATTACACTGCACTTCCTTGCCTCCCTAATCATTCCCTACTCCTCCTTCTCCTTCTCCTCCTCTTCCTCTTCCTCCTCCTCCCCTTTCAGCTCCTCAATTGTCTCAGGACCAACCGCGTGGGTCTTCAGTAAAGCGAATCATGGAACAGAAAAATTCAACTCACTTTTTTCACTTTTTTGAGAGGGAAATGACGGGGGTTCATTAGCCACGCCGACGGAAGGGAGTTTGAGGCGCAGCGAGGACCCTTGGGAGACGCCTTGCCACTGAGGGTAAACTATAGCTGTTGAAGGCGGGAATTTTGCATGCCAGCTGTAGCGCCACTTGTGAAATGATGCAGTGTAGGACGGAGAGAATTAAGGAAGGAGCGGGAAGAGAGAAGATGAAGGAGCAAGAGGGAAGAGAGAAGAGACAAGATACAGCAAGAGGAAAGTGTGAGAGGTCGAGTATTTAAGCCTTATAAAGAGGTGAATACAAAGAGAAGGGAAGAACACGAATAACACATTTAAATAGAGGGAGAGGAAGCAATGGAGAGGAAGCGGACGAGGACTGAATGAAGAAACAAAATGATGAAAATAAACTTGAGAAATAAGTATTGGTGTGAGGCGGAAGGAGCAAAGTGAGTAAGGAGTAACATTAGGAGGAGGAGGAGGAGGAGGAGGAGGAGGAGGAGGAGGAGGAGGAGGACGAAGAGGACACGAAGAGCAGACCAACAGAAGCTCCCAAGTGGATACAATTGATATTCCGAGACACTACTCTGACGGAGAGTTGTTCGCTCTTTCTGCGCTTCAGACTCACAAGTTTGGGGACTCAGGCGTGTTTTATGCCTGCGAGCACCTGCTGAGGGCTGCAACGAGGCGCCGACCTGCAGGGTGTAGAGGCACGGGTGGGCGGTGGGCGGTAGGGTCACGTTGCTCAGATGGGTAGAGTGCAACAGGGTCACAATGGGTCAGTCCTGTCAGAAGTAATGAACAGAATAATTAGTGTAGTAAATGTAAAGAAAGAGTCAAGCAAGAGTAAATGAAAGTAAATGAAGACCACATGAAGAGAGGTAAAGGAGAAGACTGAAAACTTAAAATTGAAAAGCCGATTTGGTTCTTGAGGTGACCTGGTGCTTCTCTTAGTGAGGCAAGCAAAGACAAAGGAAGGAAGCAATGAATAAAAAAGAAATAGGTAGTGAGAGAAAGAAAAAAAACATAAGTATAACAATGGTGTCGGTGAGGTGACGTAAAGAGTGTGTCGTCGTATTCAATTGTACACACACACACACACACACACACACACACACACACACCACACACACACACACACACACCTCCCCCCTAGCCAGCACAACTGAACACGGTGCTTGCCGCCAGCCTCCCTGCGATGGACACTGCGCAGCTGCCGCCTCTTGATTAAAGCTAAGATGGCTCTCCTGACTCATGGGGCGGCGGGCGGCTGCTGCAATTTGGGGGCACTGACACAAACCTTTAAGGGGAGACACTCGTTGTGAGTTTTCCCCACATCGCATAACGCTCCCTTCTCTCCCTTCCCTTCCCCTCTCTTTAATTTAAGTCTTACTGATTTACTCTTATTGTCTGTCTGTCTGTCCTTAACTTACCAACTACTACTACAACTACTACTACTTTTCTTTGTTATGTTACTGTTTTATGTCTCGTTATATAGTTTTTCTTTAGATATTCCCTAGTTTTGTACACGTGTAGAACTTTTTTGTTGTTGTTTAACCTTAGCACGTGTCTACTTTTGTGAGGAGAGTGTGAGGTCAAACCAAGTGAACTGCCACGTGGACACAACCTGCTTCTTTGTTCCGTGTCTCGCTCGGTTGTGTTCGCCGAAGTGAGAGGAAGGTGGAGAATGGTGCGTAGAGAGAGAGAGAAAGAGAGAGAGAGAGAGAGGTGGGGTGGAGAAAGAACGTTAGGATGATAAATGGAAGGAGGAAGGTACATAGAAACATGGGAAAAGACTGGAATTAAGGGGTGAAGAGGGAGGGAATTACAGGTGAGGTGGGGCATAGACAGGTGATGACAAGGACAAAGGAGAGTGTCAGGGTTGCTCTAGAAAGAAATATTTAGATCGTTGATTAGAAGAATAATTACGTTAGGAAAGTATTCATCTCTTTATCTTTCTTTCATGAACGTAATATGTCTGGTTTTTTTTTTTTTCTCTCTCTCTCTCTCTCTCTCTCTCTCTCTCTCTCTCTCTCTCTCTCTCTCTCTCTCTCTCTCTCTCTCATGTAAGGTGTCCCTGGAAACGCTGCTGGCACATTCCTGGTCATGTGAGCCTTCAGTGTGTGTGTGTGTGTGTGTGTGTGTGTGTGTGTGTGTGTGTGTGTGCGTGTGCGTGTGCGTGTGTGTACAATCGCAATCCACCGCTGGGATATAAAACATGAAACTCCATTAAATCAGCGAGGCCTACTTTTTGACATGCCATTACTGCGTGTCTCTGGCAACAAAATATAGCCACAGTAACTGGTCTTTTGCTTTATGTCCCTCACTGCCTTCCTATCCCTCTCTCTGTGTCGTGCTCCTTCATCGCCTCGTAGCCTGATCAGTGGTTAGGTTAGCGTGTGTTATAAGAGGTGTTGAATGTGTTGTTCTAAGTGGTGGTGTAATAGGTGGTTTGGTAAGCGGTGTTCTAGTAAACAAAGGGTTGGTTTAAAGGTTTTGGGGTGTTTGAAGTAGTGTTGCAGTGTTGTAATTTATGGTAAGTGTTCTAGTGGGTAATAAATGTGTTCATGGTGTTGAGAAATGTATGGTTTGTGTGCAAGGGAATAGCCACGCCCTGTCCAGAGGGTCGTTAGGGCGTGAAAGTGGTCTATTTCCCTCCTCATTGTCGTGTCCTATAATTTCCTGTAATTATTTCCTCCTAATTATGTCGCTTCGTACGCTGGTGATGTCCATCCGTCCATCCTTTCATCCGTCCGTCCGTCCGTCCGTCCGTCCGTCCGTCCGTCCGTCTATGCATCCGTCCGTCCGTCGATACATGGTCGGCTGTCATGTCCTTGTTACTGAATGTCATTATGTTGAAATAATAGTGTATGTAGATAATTAATTCCTCGTTCACAGCGTCATTTTGTATCATACGTAAGTGCAAATATTGTCTCGTGTGTGTGTGTGTGGGTGTGGGGGGGGTGTGGGTGTGGGGAGGGTGTTGAGTGGTGGTGTTGAGTGGTGGTGTTGAGTGGTGGTGTTGAGGCTCCGTAGAGTGGTGTTTCAGCCTCACCCATGACTCCTCCCTTGTCGCATGCCGCTGCTAACTAAAGTGGTCTAAAGTTATTCACGTGTTTCATATTCACCACTACTCTGTGTGTGTGTGTGTGTGTGTGTGTGTGTGTGTGTGTGTGTGTGTTGGGTGGGGGAAGGGCACGTGGCTATCATGTGTTTGCCAGCCCTCCCTCCCTTCCTCCCTCCCTCCTTATTATGATTATTTTTATCATTATTGTTAGTATTATTATTATTATTATTGCTATTATTAATTTTGTTTTATGTCACTAGAAATCCTTCCTTCTTGTGCTCACTTTCTTACTGTGGAAAAAAATAATTACATGAGGTGGAGTCAATAGGAAATCGCAGGACAGTCTTGCCCAAACTCTGCCCCGCGAGGTTCTTGCTGGGGGTGTACGGGCGGCATGCAGCGGGCACACGCCATAACACGCCCGTCAATAAACAGCTAGTAGTATATCAAGCTTCATGAGAGGCACCAATCATGACATCGGTAAACAGTCACCATGCTGGGTAGTAAATATTGCGATTCCTAATACGAGGGACTTTACCAGGCAGCTCCAGGTGGGCGGACGGGCGTGCTAGGATGATTAAAAGTATATATATATAGTGTCCTTCCTTAACAATCTTATATTTCAAAATTCTTCTCTCCCAGCGCGGCAGTAATGAAACAGAGCAACACACCTTCACCTCGTATCACACACAGAGGAGAGGGAACTTTCTAGGCCGCATTTTTTTTTATCATGAATTTTGTATAACAGCAACATATCCTCCCTCCTCCTCCTCCTCCTCCTCCTCCTCCTCCTCCTCCTCCTCCTATATATAGTGACCGGCGGGTGGCTGCGTTGGGGTGACCAGGGAGGGAGTTGACAAAATGGGGAAAGTTTACAACCAACGAGTCGCTCAACGAGAGGAGTTGTGAGCGTCTGAGGAGTACAAAGGAGTACAAAGGAAGAACAGACAGTAACAGTCCTACTGGACCTAACGAGGCTGTCCGTGTGGCCAGAGACGAATCTTTCAACACAATAGTGTAATAACTACTACTCTTTACGGGTTAATATAATACTAATCATAAAATTGAGTCCAGATTCGTGTTTCTCATGCACTAGAACCTCTATAGACTTATTTTTGTGAGATTTGAAACTTTGAAAATTTTCACCAATTTTCATGGGTACAACCCTTGGATTTTTTCATAAAATCACGTTTTATTAAATAACTCGAAAAATATGAAGTTTACGTAAAAAAAATTGTGAATAAATAAGAAAGAGCAGAACACGGCCGTTCTATTAAGCTATAGTATAATGACAATTGAATGTAAATAATTGAAAAAATGTCACATTTGTTTTTTTTCAAAACATTACTTTATTCCTCATTATCTCGAGTTTTATTGAAGATATTGGAAATGTTACTACACCATCTGATAGAACTTTTTAAACTCTACAATTTAGTCTCTATACATATTTGCTCTGGACTAATAGTTTTGCAGTAAAATGATGTTAATGTTTTTGACGTGAATTTTGGTCGACATTTTCCAGGCCCAAAAAATTTTTTTTTTATTTGTCACAGAATCATGAAAAATCCTATGAATTACAGAGGAAAGGGAAGAATACAAAGAAGAGGAGGAGGAGGAAGGGAGGATAGGTGAGGTGAGGCATGAAGAGGAGCAAGAGGAAGAGGGAGGACAAGGAGGAAGGAAGCAGGGAGGCAGGGTGTGATAATTAGTGTGGCAGGGTGAGGTTGAGGTCGTGAGAGAGAGAGAGAGAGAGAGAGAGAGAGAGAGAGAGAGAGAGAGAGAGAGAGAGAGAGAGAGAGAGAGGAGGAGGAGGAGGAGGAGGAAGAAAACGGAAGTGGGGTTTGGGCGGGAGAGATGGGTGAGTGGTAGTTGTGTTCTCATAAAGTTACGTCAAAGGGCTGTACATGGAGGAAGAAAGTGAGTGAGATGGAGGCAACAGAGAGAGAGAGAGAGAGAGAGAGAGAGAGAGAGAGAGAGAGAGAGAGAGAGAGAGAGAGAGAGAGAGAGAGAGAGAGAGTGTGTGTGTGTGTGTGTGTGTGTGTGAAGTGAAGGAGGAAACACACATACACACACACAAAACACAGACGGGATGCTGCGGGGTACAAAAAGTGTCCTCAAGTACTTTTTCGTGGAATATTCAGTCTTGGGGCGTTTGATGGAAGTGTTTCAAAGACATTCATGGAGAGACTGACGCAATATTTATGGGGGACGGCTTGTGGTGGTGTGTGGTGTGTGGCGGGGCTCTTCTTCTTCCTCCTCCTCCTCCTCCTCCTCCCGTACCCTTCCTTCCCTATACTGAGACAAAAACTGTTGCGTATAAGACGGTGGTATTTGGCGTATATAAAAGTATATTTGTGACGGGGGTGGGATGGGGTGGGTCGTTGCTACTACTACAACACCCT
The DNA here is from genome assembly GCA_029783475.1 of Metacarcinus magister. NCBI lineage: Eukaryota > Metazoa > Arthropoda > Malacostraca > Decapoda > Cancridae > Metacarcinus > Metacarcinus magister. The sequence goes on along the minus strand of JAPQNM010000004.1, from coordinate 939,455 downwards.
CCCCTCGCACCCCTCCCTCGTATCATCAGTAAATTACTTTCATCACCAAAATAACTCTCGTTTCCCCTCACTTACGTAGACATGTTAAGAGCTGTAGGATGTTAGTTAGTTAGCTGAGTGACTTCGCGGTAATTTCTTCTTGCGCAATCTGGTGCTGGTAATCAGAGGCGCAGATGACTCCCAGCGTGTGTCCCTCAGTGTGTCTGGCTGGCCGGCGTGTTGCTGCCCACCCCGCCCGAGACTAATGTTTTTCTTTATGTTTTTTAGCCTCTCTCTCTCTCTCTCTCTCTCTCTCTCTCTCTCTCTCTCTCTCTCTCTCTCTCTCTCTCTCTCTCTCTCTCTCTCTCTCTCTCTCTCAGCCATTTCTCGGCGCACTGAACATGTGTCCGCGGCAGCTGTTCTCCCTTGAAGGAAAGCTCCCTCTCGAAGCTCATTCAAGCTCACACTTAGAACTCCCTTGAGGCTTCCACTTGAACCTCCCACTTGAAGCTCCCCCTTGAAGCTTTACTTTTAAAACTGAGCGTTGTCAGCCTTCATCGAGGGAGCGTGGGTCGGGGGGCGGGGCAGGATCAGGATTGGCCCCTGGAATGAAATTTGGCTACAGGAATGCATTACAAGGACTAAGCAATCCCAGCTTATCGTGAGCGAGAGGCACCCACCTGATTGGCTATCTAATCTCTCTCTCTCTCTCTCTCTCTCTCTCTCTCTCTCTCTCTCTCTCTCTCTCTCTCTCTCTCTCTCTCTCTCTCTCTCTCTCTCTCTCTCTCTCGCAGCCGCCCTTCCCAACTCTCGCACCGTGGAGCTACAGTTTTAAAAGTTATCCAATCTTTGTAAATGCTTCGCGGACCAACTTGCCGAATTTAAGAGGACACTTGCCGCTGTTTGCAAGAATCAATTATATTTTTTATTTAGGAAATGGAGGCGTTTAGCGCACTTTAAGTCCGGGAATCACAAGAGTACGCGCCCCCGGGGACAGGAAGGGTCTAAATAGTAGTGTTGGGAGACCCGCGTCGCACCGATACTGAACGAATCTCCCGGTATTTCCTTATCACAGGCGGGGCGTTATGGCAAAGAGAGAGAGAGAGAGAGAGAGAGAGAGAGAGAGAGAGAGAGAGAGAGAGAGAGAGAGAGAGAGAGAGAGAGAGAGAGAGAGAAAAAAAAACCGCATGCGTAGTATTTTTTAAAAGACAATATCAAGCAAACTAAAATTATCACACACACACACACACACACACCCACACCCACACACACACACACACGTACAGGTGAAGGTGAGTGTGGACGTGTCACCGTCAGGAGAGGAATCAAAGGATGCCTGAAACTGGATCCCTCTAGCTCCTTGTCCTCCTCCTCTTCCTCCTCCTCCTCCTCTCTTTTTAATCTTCCTCCTTCACTGCACTTTTTTTTTATAATTTTGTTAGTGTTCCACCACCACCACCACCACCCACCACCACCACCACCACCATTACCTTTCACCTTAAAAAAAAAAAATCTCTCCCTGTGCAAATATTTCATATGAGCGACGGAAAAGACGCCCCCCCCAAAAAAAACTGAATGAATAAATAAATAAAAAAAAGCGAGATGATATTCGAGTTTCCAGAAATATCTTTTTAAATTCAGTTCTGCTCAGTGAAAACAGGAAATAACACACGTCACACAGCCCAAGGACGCAACGTGAGACGAATGGGAGGGAGGGAGGGAGAGGGAGAGGGAAGGAGAGTAGATAGGCAGGTGGGAGGGTACAGGAGGACGTTTTGGTGGTGGTGGTGGTGGTGGTGGTGGTAAGTGTCGAGAGGAATAGCAGGAGGTAGGCAGACAAGCAGGGAGGTATGTGTGTGTGTGTGTGTGTGTGGAAGGTGTTGAAGTATGGAATGACACTGTATGTAGGAAGGAGTTGGGTGCAAAAGGCAGGTGGAGTAGAGTGGAGTGGAGGCGTAAGGTGTGGAGTGGAGAGAGAGAGAGAGAGAGAGAGAGAGAGAGAGAGAGAGAGAGAGAGAGAGAGAGAGAGAGAGAGAGAGAGAGAGAGAGAGAGAGAGAGATGCCCTCAAAAGGAGATAACAGGGTAGAGGGAGAATGTTGCAGGAAATAGAATACTGGAGGCGTGAAGGGGAGGAAACTTGAGACCGAAGCATCTCGACTTGGGAAGAAGCGATAACAGGGCGGAGGAGAGGAGGAAGGAGATAAAGGAGGAGGAGGTGGTGGAGGAGGTGGAGGAGTAGGTGTGGGAGGAAGGAGCGTTGGAGCAATGGCTGGGAAATGGAGTAAAAGAGAGAGAGAGAAGGGGAGAGAAAAAAGAGAGCGAGGGAGAGAGAACTGGATGCTGTGTGTTTTGATTTAGTCAAGATGCAAGTGGAAAAGACTTGCAAAGCGGAAGAAACTGCAGATGGGCGAGGAGGAGGAGGAGGAGGAGGAGGAGGAGGAGGAGGAAGAGGAAGAGTACTGAAGTGGAAGAAAAGTTGAAAGGGATCAAAAGGGTGAATCTTCCCTTCATTATTGCACAGTTCTTGGTACTTTTGTGTGTGTGTGTGTGTGTGTGTGTGTGTGTGTGTGTGTGTGTGTGTGTGTGTGTGTGTGTGTGTGTGTGTGTGTGGTGTCAGATTTTTTCCTCGCGCCACAAAATAACCCAATGATATATTTTCCACAAGTTCAGTTTTTCATCACTTTTTTTCTCTCCCCTTCCAGCACTCTCCCCATGACTCCCCTCACCCCTCGGGAACTAACACCCCTTCCCTCCCCTTCACCCCTTCAACTTTGACTACTCCTACCGCCCCTCGCCCTTCGCCCCCCTTCCCCGCCTGCCGTCACGCCCCCGCCACACACTTTTCACCGCCAGAACACACTACTTGCTATTATTAAATTCAGGGGCAGGTTTGTGGCGTTGCTTCACCTAGGGACCATTGTGTAAATTGTGCCTCCTCCTCCTCCTCCTCCTCCTCCTCCTCCTCCTCCTCCTCCTCCTCTTCTTTTATTTTAATTTTGCTTTCGTTCATTATCTGATAGTTTTTTTTTTTCTTCTCCCGAAAGAAGATTAATAGTTTAACTTTTTTCTTTCTTTTTTCGTTTATACTTTTACATTATTCATCCTTAAGTTAATTTTCTTCATTGATTTCCTTTGCCTATATCATTCTCTCTCTCTCTCTCTCTCTCTCTCTCTCTCTCTCTCTCTCTCTCTCTCTCTCTCTCTCTCTCTCTCTCTCTCTCTCTCTCTCTCTCTCTCTCTCTCTCTGACGGTACTGTCCCTCCCTCATTCCCCACACCTGCACTGACATACGTTGAAAGTTTATTATCAACTCTACATGACTCTTCCGTCCCTTCCTCCTCTCCTCCCTCACTCCTTCGTACTCTCCCTCCCTCCCTCTCTCCCTCATTCCCTCCCCACGTGTCCTCCCCTCACTCCCTCCCTCCCTCCTGTGTTGTGATGTAGGAACTGCCGCGTGAAAGCTGGCGAGGGGAAGCTAAGGGTTGAGTTAATGGAGGGACGGCGGGGAAGAAGAGAAGTATAATATGTTTAGTCAAAGGACAGACAGACAGACAGACAGACAGACAGACAGCGACTCTCTTGGTTCTCTTATGCATATCAGGAGACGAATCGAGACTTTAATTTTGGATGCTCTGGAAGATGATGGCTAAGTGAGGGTAAGGGAGGGTAAGGGAGGGTGAGGGAGGGTAAGGGAGGGTAAGGGAGGGGAAGGGAGGGTGAGGGAGGGTGAGGGAGGGTGAGGGAGGGAAGAGAAGGTGTAAGATTATAACCTTCCCCTCTTGCATCTCCCTCGTAGGCAGGCTTATAGGTATAATTTACTTTCATTTCGTACATTTGTTGGTATTTTTTCGATTCTCTTGTGTCTGCTGTTACTACTACTACTACTACTACTACTACTACTACTACTACTACTACTACTACTACTACTACTACTACTACTATTATTTTTAACAACCTCACTCCGCTGTATAGGTGGGTGGATGAATGAATGATGGATGGCAGGCAGGCTGTACATTCAAAATGCTGGTGCTGTGTTCAGTGTGGATAACGACGCTAGCCTATCCGATGAGCTGCGTCAAGTTGCCAATGGCACATTTTTACAGAATATTTGCATCCAAGATATATTGTGTATAGAAAGAAAAATATGTTTCCTCTATTCTTCAGATCGTTGTGAGTTGATAAAGAAAAATTTGAATAAAATCATAATTTTTTTCAAATCTATAAATCGAACACTTAGAAAAGACCTCGGCAGTGTAAGGGTTAAGTGTTCCGGAGCGGGAAAAAGGAGCATCGAAACATTGTTGGTGTTATATAGTGTACCTGTCACTGTTAACTGATGCACTTGTAATGATTCCACACACACACACACACACACACACACACACACACACACACACACACACACACACACACACACACACACACATCTTAACCACCAGGATTCTATTACACTATCTATCATGTCAAATAAAATGATGTTCTTCAATTTCACTGTTTACGTTTTATATTTATCTTTTCATGCTATCGATATTTCCTTCTTCCTCTGCCGTCCCTTGCCTCTCCTTTTCTTTCTTCATATCAGACATAACTGCGGCGTAAAAATGACATAATAACGACCCGAGGCAGCAAGACCACCACTAAAAACTGGACCATCGCCACCATCCACCACCAACAACACCACTTACAAGGCTCTAAAGAATTCCTTCGCTATCTTGATCCCCTCATCTCTATTATTTATTATTTGACCCGTTCATCTGTGCGTGTGTGTGTGTGTGTGTGTGTGTGTGTGTGTGTATGTGTATGTGTGTGTGTGTGTGTGTGTGTGTGTGTGTGTGTGTGTGTGTGTGTGTGTGTCCTTGAGGCCGCGTTCTCTTCCTTATGTGCAGGATTAAAGTGTGATTGAAAGTTGATTGTTTTTAAGGTACGTCGAGAGAGAGAGAGAGAGAGAGAGAGAGAGAGAGAGAGAGAGAGAGAGAGAGAGAGAGAGAGAGAGAGAGAGAGAGAGAGAGAGAGAGAGTTAGTTTACAAAATGATATTAAAGAATTTGAATTTCAGATGTTGTGAAATAAAACTTAGAATAATATATACAAAAATATAACCAACACGCCATGAAATATGATTATATGTGTGAATGTAAGAGAAAAGTGTGATTGTGAGTGTGATATATTTCAGTAGGTTACTTATTTTCCTTTAGTTATTATTATTAGCTCCACTATAGTTACTACTACTACTACTACTACTACTACTACTACTGTTGCTGTTGCTGCTGCTGCTGATAACTATTCCTGTCTGTTCTTTACGTTTCCTTTAAAAATAACTCTTTCCTGGGGACTTTGATCACTTCCATCCCTCCACCTCCCTCGTGTGCCTCGCCGGTGCCTGGGAAGTCTGGTTTGCTTCATGGAAATGGTTGAGGATTTAGTTGCGTGAGTGACGTGTGTTGACTGACCCGAGAAGAGCAGAGTAGTGTGCCGAGGCAGCTGTGTGGTGGAAGACTTAACGAGCACTTGTGAAAGATGAAAAATAGGTACTACTATTACACTTGGATCCTTCGTGCTTTTGACTGTTGCTAGAAAGTGGTGAGACAAAACAGAATTGATAATGTAGGAAACAAAATGTGTAGAATTCTTTAAAGGCACAGTTGTATTTCGCCCTTTCTTTTGATGAAATACACTGTTACACTGTTACACTGGTAATCATTATAAGTTACAACAAATATGCACCTCGCTCGTTTAGTTTAATCATACGTGGATGAGAAAAGTTTGCACTGTTGAAATCAGCGCAAGGAGGTGTGTGTATATATATATATATATATATATATATATATATATATATATATATATATATATATATATATATATATATATACACATACATACAAAGAAGATATATACTTTGAGAATTGCTCGGTTGACTTGTATTTAGGAAACATGAAAACGAATGGAGTGTATTTATTTATTCATTTTTAGGCGGAAGTTTTAGTAAAGTATCGCACAAACATTTCACTCAACTTACATGTACAGTTGTCTTTCAGTTATACATTGTTTCTCCGTGTACACCTGTCCCTTGAGCAGGTGTAGCCTCGCTTGATAGTCATGGCGTTCACTTTTCCGTCAACGCCTTTTCCTCGTCGTTGTTGAGGTGCTGCAGGAGAGTGTTCCATCACTGCTGTCTGTACTCGGAATCTTTGCATAGAAATTCCTGGTTCTTGACAAGTATTGGCACGTCGTCCAGGTTGAAACGATCTGTGGTTCAACTATATTCCTTCTGCATCCGACACGTACATTCTTTTCATCTTTCTCCGTTCTCTCATTCTTTTCACGTGTTTCAATTTCCTCCGCTCCCTTGATCTGCCCTCTCCAACAAACTATACCTGTTCCTCTGTAACCTTGTAGTCTTTTATTCCACCAAACAACTCACACCAACTATTGTTCTCAGACACTTGATATCAAACACAACTTTCCGCAAGACTCACATTCCGTCACCAAGCCTCACACTCACACTCACACTCACACTCACACTCACACTCACACCAGGTAACTGACACAACATCTCGCCCAACACCGACACTTTTCGCATTACAAACATGGAACATCTCCCTCTATTTCCTCCGTACAAACCCTATAATATTTTCAATGCCTCAACACCTACGTTATCCGCTTGTCTTTGTTAGGGAGACAGTTACTTTGTCAGTCTGTCTGTATGTGTGTATGTATGTATGTATGTATGTATGTATATGTATGTATGTATGTATGTCTATCTGTCTGTTTATTTGTTTGAGGTTTTTTTCTGTCTTATGATGTTTCTGTATGTATGTGTCTTTTCTCTTTCTTTTCTCTCTCTCTTTTCTCTCTTTCCTTTTTTTTTCTCTCTCTCTCTCTCTCTCACATCGCCACATGATAGCTATCCTCACTTTTCCTTTCCTTCAGCCTTCTTTCATGATCCTCATCCTTCTGTCACTCCATCTGTCTAACCTGTCACTCCTTCACCTGTCATATGTCTGGAGCCTTCACTTCCTCTTTCAAATCTCAACTCTCTGTTTTTTTCTTTTCTTTAATCTGTTCCCCTTTACACACACACAATCTCTCTCTCTCTCTCTCTCTCTCTCTCTCTCTCTCTCTCTCTCTCTCTCTCTCTCTCTCTCTCTCTCTCTCTCTCTCTCTCTCTCTCTCTCTCTCTCTCTCTCTCTCTCTCTCTCTCTCTCTCTCTCTCTCTCTCTCTCTCTTCATGAACTTCTGAATGTCTAAAACCAGTACAAATTGAAATCTTAATCTGTTTAAAATTTTTACTTTTTTACCGTTTCATACAATCTTGACTTTTTATCTATTATACGTGTCCTAGTTTTTCTTTCTCAGCGTCTAACACCCAGTATTTTCCTTCCCCAGGTGAGCGTGAGTACCAGAACGCCAGGTATTGTACAGGTGATGAGGTGTGTTGGAGCAGACAGGTGTGTCCTTCTTCCCGTCTCTTCCCTCCCCTCCCCCATCCCTTCCCTTCCCTTCCCTTCCCTCCCCTAGCGTTCTGTAGGGGAAGGTCAGCGTTCAAGGGGACGAGTGCATGCATGGTTGGAGAGAGAGAGAGAGAGAGAGAGAGAGAGAGAGAGAGAGAGAGAGAGAGAGAGAGAGAGAGAGAGAGAGAGAGAGAGAGAGAGAGAGAGAGAGAGAATAATAGAGATTACAAACACTTATGTACAAAGAGATTAAACACACACACACACACACACACACACACACACACACACACACACACACACACACACACACACACATCACACACACTAATGAGATATCATTGCTATGTAGGCCAACACTGTCTACCTGTGTGTGTGTGTGTGTGTGTGTGTGTGTGTGTGTGTGTGTGTGTGTGTGTGTGTGTCTGTGTGAGCGTGTGTGTACTCTAATCATTGTAAGTACTTTTCTTTTTTTGCATTTGGATGATAACACGTTCATACTGTTGTATCTTTTTTCAACACTTTTTTTTTAGGGTGTGGGTGCATTTTGCGACTTTAACTTGCTGATTATAGTAGTAGTAATAGTAGAAGTAGTAATAGTAGAAGTAGTAGTAGTAGTAATAGTAGTAGTAAACAACCCTATGCTCTCCCATCCTACCAGCGTGGACGGTCAGGGAAGAATACTAATCAGCACCACCAGTATCGGGCTGTCAACACCTGGCAGGCACCCGTCGGCTGCTGATGACTGTGTTGTGTGACCGCTGATTGCATGCCGAGGCTCACCTGATGGCGGGGTGACGGTGACGCGAGGCTGCCTGCTATGATGGGGTGATGGGGTGAAGGGAGGAATGGGAGTGAGTGTAAAGAGAAATGGGTTGGAGTGGAGAGGGTGAGGGTGTGTAAGGAATAGGGTGGGATAAGTTGCTAGGGAATAGGGATAAGAATGGGATGTATGGGAGGAATAGAGAGAAGGGATATATAATTAGGAGAGGGAAGGAAGGAAGGGTGTATGGAGTAATTGAGTAATGGTGTGTGGTGATGCTTGGAAGGGTATGGAAGGGTGGATGTAGAGGAAGATGTGGCAAGGGAGAGAAATGGTATTGACAGGAGGAAAAATTAATGGGGAGGAACAGTATTTTACCTAGAAGGGAATGAAATACGAGGAAAAAGGAGAATAGTTTTGCCCGAAGAGAAACAATTGTGAGGGAGATTGAAAAAAATAATAATAAATAAAATTGAAAGTATATATATAAACTTGTTCATATTTTCTTTGGATTTCATTAATGGATTGTGTCTTTTCATTGTTTTTTGCTTATTTTATATTGAAGTTATTTAGCGGTATGTGCGTTTTTTTTGTGAGTGTGTGTATGTGTGTGTGTGTGTGTGTGTGTACTCATAAAAGCCAACACGTGTCTGTGGAGGTACAAGAAGCGTGTGTGTGTGTGTGTGTGTGTGTGTGTGTGTGTGTGTGTGTGTGTGTGTGTGTGTGTGTGTGTGTGTGTGTGTGTGTGTATGAAGCCAAACAAAATATGGCATGGGAAGGCTCAACGCTTACATCCCTCCTTCTATCCCTCCCTCCCTCCCTCCCTCCCTCCCTCCCTCCCTCCCTCCCTCCTTCCCTCCTTCAGCGCCTTCCACCGAGTACTCTGTTCACTATGCACTCCAGCCTTCAAAGTCACGGCGGCTTCTCTCCGTGTGTTAAATCGATTGTAATATGCTAATGGTGGTGGGCTGTTGGCGAAGGGAGGGAGGGAGGGAAGGAGGGAGAGGAAAGGTACATTACATTGGTCTCTCTCTCTCTCTCTCTCTCTCTCTCTCTCTCTCTCTCTCTCTCTCTCTCTCTCTCTCTCTCTCTCTCTCTCTCTCTCTCTCTCTCTCTCTCTCTCTCTTCGTCTTTCCCTTTCAATCTCTTCTTGTATGTTTGTTTTGGTTCTGAGGTTCATTGGATTCTCTTGCTATGTCTTCTTTTGATTTTATGTTTTGTTTTTTTTGCCTCCTGTTCTTCCTTCAGTTATTTTTGTTTTTATTTTCTTTCTCCTCCTGTTCTTATATTGTATTCTTCTTGCTCTCCTCCTCCTCCTCCTCCTCCTTCTCCTCCTCCTCCTCCTCCTCCTCCTCCTCCTCCTCCTCCTCCTCCTCCTCCTCCTCCTCCTCCTCCTCCTCCTCCTCCTCCTCTTCCTCCTACTTGTGTATATAATAATCTTACCCTTCCTACATCTACTAATAAAAAAATCTTTAAAACAATATATTAAACAGAGCCGGTAATCGATGCAAAATACAACAGCTCGCCACTAAAACCTAAACAAAAAGAAGTGTATTTTCTATTATTTTTTTTTCTTCTAATCAGGCGAACATTAATGGCTCGCTGCACTGTTGTCATTAAGGTTGGAAATTCAATTAATAGCATCACAAAACGGTGAATGGAGTAGTTTAAACATTACATCATTAATGACGCAAGTTAGGCTACGGTGATATAATGCAGTGGAAGAGTGTATTCTCTCTCTCTCTCTCTCTCTCTCTCTCTCTCTCTCTCTCTCTCTCTCTCTCTCTCTCTCTCTCTCTCTCTCTCTCTCTCTCTCTCTCTCTCTCTCTCTCGCTCTCTCCGTCCACAATTGCCGATTTTATTTTTTTTCTCTCATTTTATAATTTTTTTTCCGGGAGAACATTTAATATTGCCACCAATAGAAAATAAAGAATTCCAGAAAAAAGACACGTTGTGGAGGTAAGGGTAAGGGTAAGGGGGGAGAGGGAGTGGGATAGGAAAAAAAAAAAAAAAAAGTGTTTTAACTCCATTCAACAATTTATATGAAAAATTTCTAACTGGTCGGATTTCGATAACAGACGAACTGAAATACTTTTTTTTTTTTTTTTTTCCCGCAGTAAAATGCAGCATTCTTTTTTGACTGATGCCCGATGAACAAACCCGCGTGGATGATGAACTCTTTTGTCAGTGTTATGGATGAATGAACCGTCACTTCGTATACATCTAATTTACCCGAGACGTATTTACCCATACATACCACGTATTATATAGAGTCTAGAGGCTCAATACCATGGGCTTCCAAAGTGGGCGGTACCATCCAGGGAGCAGTGAGGAAAAATTGGGCGGCAAAGTGGCATAAGAACCCAGTAATAACCTCCCTTATTCCCCTCTCTCATTCACATCATTCTTTCAGCACCAACACCTATAATAACCTTGAGCAGCACCTGAAATGCTATCCCCTGGAGATGAGGTAGGTGCTGGGTGGGTGGTGGTGGTGGTGGTGGTGGTCGTGGGTCTGTAAGCTTGTAGGGAATGGATGCTAGGTGTTAGCTCTTCGTCAGGTGGGTGTTGGTGCCTCTCGCTAAGCTGTAGATTAAGGTAAGAGTGTACGCTGTTAGGTATTCATGCATTTATTTATTCATTCATTCATTCATTCATTCCGCGTCTCTATTGTTGTCACGCCGCGAGGAAAACACAAAGTCGAATGGAAAATGTATAAAGTTTCATTGTTTTTTCTTATTTATTTTCCTGTTTCAGCAGTAGTTTATCTATCCTCCGTCTGATATTCTGTGGAGTCTATTACATCATGCAAATAAATAAATAAATAGTAAACTGAGTAGTAAAATAAAAAAAATAAATAAACGAGTAGTGAATGCATGTATGTATGTAGGTATGTAGGTAGTAGAAGCACGTTAGCAGAGAGAGGAGAGAAAAAAAAATAAATAAATAGTGTTGGATATACACATAGGATGGGCCTCGTTTATATATATTTGTGTGGTTGATATTCGTGTCTGGAGTAACAAAGGCTGGCCAGGTATGCTAACAACACCGCCGGCCACAAATACCTCCAAATGGTATCACTGGCCCACTCCGACTTGCAATATTCCACAGTAAATACACCACCACACACCGATATCCTCAATGCTACGCTTCCCTGGAAGACGCTTCGCCCGCCCGTCTGTTTACTGCGTCGGAATTATGAAACGCGAAAAAAATAGTGAAATTCAATAGTCGACGATCGCGTACCGACTCAACAGGAGGAAGAAAGGAGTTTGCTGATGGTATTGTATTGTATTCCCTCTGCAAACATTCGCGAAAGACCTCACTGGCTTGGTTTGGCTTGGCTGTGTGTGTGTGTGTGTGTGTGTGTGTGTGTGTGTGTGTGTGTGTGTGTGTGTGTGTGTACTTGTTACATACCATAAGGTATGTAACACTGATTGAGTGACTTAATAACATTTGGTTTCATAATAAATACTATATTATAATTTCTGCAAGTCTTAATTATGGCCATATAATGAATGGCAAAGACACTTTATACCTTCTAGCCAATATAAAATTTCAGCAGCAAAAACGAACGCAAGCAGTGTGCATTTGTAGAGCCGCACACCCAGCTCCATATTTTCAACAGTCTGCCCTCCCACTCCCTATTGGGTGTGCAGTGCTTCTACAGAACACCTATAGTGCAAAATATTATAACAGGGCTAAAAACAATAAGAAAAATATCGTTTCCCACTTACTGCTGAATTTATTTATAACTATCATGCATTTCTCTGTCTTCCTTATGGTGTGCGGCGCACACCTAGCACACCCTGAATATACACAGTGTGTTTGCTTATCACGGATTCGCAAAGTGGCAGTGTCCCTAACAGGCGGGGATGGGCAGGGGTGGGCGGGGAGGGAGGACCAGGCAGCACCCACCCAGCCATGCCAATAAGACACACCCGCGCCCCTCCGCTACTCGCTCCACAAGCCATCTGTTTGCTATTTAGATTTTCTCATTTCGTTTTCGCAGATAACGGCGAACTGCTACTATGGCTCCTCCTCCTCCTCCGCCTCCTCCTCCTCCTCCTCCTCCTCCTCCTCCTCCTCCTCCTCCTCCTCCTCCTCCTCCTTTTCCTCCTCTTCCTTGTGTATGTGTCTGTACGTGCCCTCGGTGGTCTAGTGTGTGTACAGTGATGGCAGTAGAAAAAAAAAAACTTTAGGTATGAAAGAAAATATGGTGTTGTTGATGGTTTGATGGTGGTGGTGGTGGTGGTGGTGGTGGTGGTGGTGCGTACGTAGTATTTTTGGTGTTGTGGGAGGCGATGTCAATATTGGTGTTGGTGGTGCGAGAAGCAAGAAAGAAAGAAAGGAAGGAAGGAAGGAAGGAAGGAAGGAAGGAAGGAAGGAGGGAAGATGGTGAAAGGAAAACTGTATAACAACATTTAGGATTCAATTACATTAATTAACACCAAACTTATTCCTGGAAAGGCCAGACGCGAGGACTTAATGCCTTTATTTAGATGAATTCACTGTGTTGTTTTTTTTGTATAGTAACTGGGATTGTTGGTGCAGTTTGGGCACGTAAATGGATTACGTGCCGCCTGGATACAAGCTGATGTCAATTTCAGGTGGCGTGTGTCATCCTATAATCAATCTCTCTCTCTCTCTCTCTCTCTCTCTCTCTCTCTCTCTCTCTCTCTCTCTCTCTCTCTCTCTCTCTCTCTCTCTCTCTCTCTCTCTCTCTCTCTCTCTCTCTCTCTCTCTCTTCCCACCTATCTATATCCATAATAAAATGCAGAAACAATTTTTTTTTAGTGATCCAGACTGGCGAGGGAAAGAAAGAAAGAAATGATGTGAAGGAAAAAAAAATAGACTTGTTTTCTCGCATAAACATAAAGAAGGTGTGGAAAAATGTGTTCCAGCATGTGTCGTAAAAGAGAGAGAGAGAGAGAGAGAGAGAGAGAGAGAGAGAGAGAGAGAGAGAGAGAGAGAGAGAGAGAGAGAGAGAGAGAGAGAGAAGAAGAAAGTGTTGTAGTATATCAATGTAAAAAAGAACTTAAATTATTGTACACGTTTATAAATGGTTCAATAAAGCTTGAACCAACGTATCCTCAGATTGAATAAAGATGGAATGATATTGCAAGGAGAGAAAGAAATAAGCGACTCGTTGAACTTGATATTTCAGTTTTCATAAAGGAGATACAATTGAAACAGCTGCAAAAAGAGGGAAGGAAGGAAATGAAGATGGAAAAGGTGAATATTGCAATTGACGAAATCCTGGATAAATGTAGATATTAAAGATAACTCATCCATACACTAAAACTAGGTAAATACACACATAGACAGACAGGCAATCAGACAGACAGGTAGAGAAACACAGAAAAAAAGAGAAATATATCAAAAAAGACCAATTTAAAAATGTCAGATAAATTTCTTCATCAAGGCCGTCACCACCACACCTGTCGCTTGTCAACAGGTGTGTGTGTGTGTGTGTGTGTGTGTGTGTGTGTGTGTGTGTGTGTGTGTGTGTGTGTGTGTGTGTGTGTGTTTAATTACGTGCGCTTCACTGAAAATAAACAAAACATTACATCACACATATTTTCCTTAATCTTGCTTTTATAATCACCTACATGTTCACTCCTTAACAGCGCCTGAGTCACCTCCAGCACTCTAGTGACCTCCTTCCCCTTAAGTTAACAACACAACACAACACAACACAACACAACATAACACAACACTCACCCTCCTCACGCTGCCTTGAACACCGTGGGGCCTTAAGGGCACTGCCAGGCACCGTCAGGCAGAGTGTGAGTAACTTGCGGTTTATTCAGATTTCAAGATTCACCTCAAAGTCATGCAAGGATATGAAACTCAGAATTATCTTATATATGCGTCTCAATTTTTCATCCTCTCCTTCTCTCCTTCTCTCTTTTCCTCCTTTCTCCCTCTTCCTCTTCCACTCCCTTCTTCTTCATGTTGTTTACTAGTAGTGGTTCAGTTGCCTTCGTTATACACCAACAGCTCTCCTGGTATATGTTCCTTCTATGTAATCCTATGTAATCTTCACTTCCTCTCTCTCTTCCCCCTAACCTCCTCTCCTCTCTCTCTTCCCCCTCCCTTCACCTCCTCTTCTCTCTCTCTTCCCCCTTCCCTCACATCCTCTCCTCCTCCCTCTCTTCTCCTTTCCTTCCTCTCCCTCCATTCCTTTCTCCTCCCGGCTGGTTATCCTAACAGGCGCCCAGGAGACCAGGCACGTGGCTCAGGTGTTCCACTCAGGTGTGTGGCTCTTGTTAACCAAGCCAGCCAGGTGTGTCTATCCGCGTACCACGGCTGAGGGATGCTGTTTACTTGTGTGTGTGTGTGTGTGTGTGTGTGTGTGTGTGTGTGTGTGGTGTGTGTGTGTGTGTGTGTTATGTATGCTTGTGTAAATCCGTTGCGAATATGTATCACGATGATTCTGCTGGTCGTGTGTGTGTGTGTGTGTGTGTGTGTGTGTGTGTGTGTGTCAATCCTTCACAAACACACATGCTGAGGGTCGTGGTTGTCGTGCCGCCTTCACCTTCGCCCCGCGCTGGACGTCACCTCGTAATGATGTCCTTGAACACGTGACAAACAGGCTGCGTAACTGAGGCATCACTGAGTCCCAAACGACGTAGTGAAAGAGCGAGGACGACTCAATGTGATGGGAATTTCAATAGCTTCTTTCTGTATTTGTGAAGTATTGACGTGGATTCAATTGACGTGTTTTCTATTGGGAAATAATTACTGAAAGGTTACATCGTCCGTCGCCACACACTGATGAGTCCTGAGGTTACATCGGTGACGCTGCCAGAAAACTCTTGAAATCTGCACATTCAGGCGGCGTGTCCCCCACCGACCAGCGCAGCAGTGCATCAGCAGCCACTGAAACGCAATTATGGAGCGCGGCCTTGTGTCTGCCGTCTGGAATTGGATCCTGGATTTTATGGAGAGTGCGTGATTACGGCAGCCACCAACACAGACAAACAAATGCTGCAAGTACACCAAGAAAAATGCCTTCACTGCTCACTGCGGGAAGAAAAATCTTTGTCGCTCTTTTCTCCCTTTTCCTCAAGTAGACCAATAATACTTCCACAAGTTTCCTTTTCTCTCAGGAAGTTGTGTCACTTTGCTGAGTTGGAGGGGCGGGCCCGAGGACGTGAGGGTGTGGGCGTGATGGGGAAAAGTGGGGATGACAGAGTTGGGAAATGAGGAAAGAGCCTCCAAGGAGGTTGTGGCCATCAGCACCTCACGAATATATATATATATATATATATATATATATATATATATATATATATATATATATATATATATTTATTTATTTATTTATTTATTCTAATATGATAAGGTGTCCCCTCAAGTACAGATATGAAGAGGCTGGCGGCACAGTTAATGCATACAATTAACATAAAGTGCAGCGGGAGGCAAGGAAGTGTTCAAAAGAAAAGATATTATAGATTATGAACGTAATAATAAAATAAAAGAAGGAAGGGAAAGGTTGGAAGTGAGAGGAAGAGAAGGAGAAGGAGGAGAAAGAATGCGACGTAGAAACACCGTAGGTTGAGGGCGGTATTTGCACAAGTGTAGTGGGTGTGAGTGTGCTGCTGGCGTGAGGGGTGTGTGTGTAAGGGGCGGGGATGGACGGGGTGTAGTGGGCACGGGGCGGGGTTATGGCACGTCAACAACTCTGCCTCACCGATGTATGACTGTCCTTCTACTCTTCCCTGTCAACCCGTACCTCGCCTTCCTCTGTACTTCTCCTCCACCACCACCTCCTGCAGGCTGATGGAGAGGTAGGGTAGTAGTCTTCCCCTCAGGGCGGTGAACGCTGCGCTATTTCCTTATTAAAGCGACCCCGGGAAAGCGCCGCCCTAGGGAGTCTCTTAAGGCGCCTCAGGGGACCTCCTCTGTTTGCGTAAAGAGAAATAAAAGAAATGGTTAAAAGAGGTTATATTTCCCTTCCTTTTTCTCAGGGTAATGAAACTTAATGGTATGTTTTGCTAAGCATGTCGGGACGGGACCTGCAATTGTGGGTGGGGGGGGGGAGGGGAGGGAAAACAGATCTCTGGGGTGGTGGGATCGTGCTCGTGGGTGTGTCTGAAAGATGTGGGGGCGGAAGGGAGGGGAAGGGAGGAACAAAGAACCGTGTGTCGCTGAAAACAGGCATAAATTCGGTCATGCAAATGTTTATTGTGTTATTGTAGCGAGGCGCGCGGCTCTCACTGCCCTGGGGGATGTGGGGGTAAGGGAAGGGAGGGAGGGAGAGGCAGGTGGGCGTGGGCGAGTGTTTCAGCGGGAGTTAAAGCAGCCCGGAATTTGCGAAAGGCGTATTGACTGGCTGACTGAAAGTTGACGTAAACTCATACGTTCCGGACTTGGTGTTAATAATCCAGAAACGCACGAAGATTAATGGAGACAAGATGAAGAGGTACCCAGCAAGGCGGAGTGAAGCCAGCCAGCCAGCCAGCCAGCCATCCATTGAGTGAAGCCAGCCAGGATGAGTGATTGCCTGATGGTTTATAAGGGTGATTGAAGGTCAGTAGCCAGCGATCTGACATGAAATTAATACGTTGGTTCAGAAAAGAAGACACAAGGCACGGAAATAAGAAAGTCATTGTATTTTAACTAACCACTACCAGCCAGCTAGCCAGTCAGTCAGTCAGCCAGCCAAGAAAACACACACACAACCTCCCCCCCTCCCAGCAAAATACGATTATGAGGAAATCACTCATAAATGACAGGAATGATAATGGTAAATTCAATACTTCCACTTTTTCCCATTCAGTCTTGCCTCTCTATTCCTGCCATTACCTCTCCAATAGCACTTGCCATTTCTCTTTCCCGGGTCTGAGAAGGAAAGGCAAGAGGGAGGGAAAGAGGCAGAAGCAGTGGAAGAAGGGAAGGGAAGGAAGGGGAGAGGATCATAATGGGAAGGAAGGGACCAACACATGTGGAAAAGGAGAGAATGTCTTGACCTGAGTAACTGATAATGAAACTCCTAAGTATTGTCACTCTTGAGCTGAGCGTTGAACAGACAGTGCAGTTGGATGGAAGGAGAAAGGGTGGGATAGAAGAGGAAAAAAAGGCAAAGAGGCAGGATGAGAAGGAGAAATGGAACGAGGAAAGGTGGTAGAGAGTAGTGAAGAGAAAGTGAGGGATGGATGGAAGAGGAAAAAGAGGCAAAGAGGTACAATGAGAAGGAGAAACGGAGGGAGGAAAGAGTTGAGGAAGAGTTGTAGAAATAAAATAAAAAAGTAAATACATCATGATTAGCAGAACTTATTAACTATTTATTTTTATACTGTTTGAGTCTTTTTTTTTATATTGTTAAGTCTCCCTTCACTTACCTTTCCGTTGCAGGGTGTGGAAAGGAAGGGAAGGGAAGGGAAGGGAAGGGAAGGGAAGGGAAGGGAAGGGAAAGGGAAGGGAAGGGAAGGGAAGGGAAGGGAAGGGAAGGGAAGGGAAAGGCTCAAGTCACCTTGCACATTTTCGTTTTCTGTATAAAACCTAAAACCTTATATGCTTAATGGAGTTGCAGATCGTGTTTACTGCATCGAAACGTGATAAGAGAGAGAGAGAGAGAGAGAGAGAGAGAGAGAGAGAGAGGAGAGAGAGAGAGAGAGAGAGAGAGAGAGAGAGAGAGAGAGAGAGAGAGATCGGCTCTTGTGGATCATTTCTGCATATTCTTCCTCCTCCTTTGTAAATGATGTTTCAATCCTCGAATCATTACTATTATTATTATTATTATTATTTTTATTGTTATCATTATTATTATTATTATTATTATTATTATTATTATTATTATTATTATTATTATTATGCGCGTGGTGTCTTGGATTATCGTTGCCGAATTTCATGCTCACGTCACCACCTGAGTGACTGAGGGGAAAGACTAGACTTATCGGCCAGACCAGAGGAAAGAGAGAGAGAGAGAGAGAGAGAGAGAGAGAGGAGAGAGAGAGAGAGAGAGAGAGAGAGAGAGAGAGAGACGTAGAACTAGGGATCAAGAAGCAGAAGGAAGTCGCGAAAAAGGAAAGGTTTTGATGGAAGAGGAGTCTTCGGGAAAAACTTTGTGGAGCCAAGAGGCCATTTGGTAAGGCAGAGTGAGGCAGGGAAGGCGAGGAAGTGGAGGAAGGAAGAAGCTAGAGGGGAGGGAAGAATGGCAGGAAGCCGGAGAAGTCACAGAGCTAGGGAGGAAGGAGAGGAAGGTAAGGAAAGAAAGGTGAGGTGGAGGGATGAAGTGAATGGAGGGAAAGAGGCATGGAGGGATGGAGGGAACGGACTTGTAAGGGATTCAAGATCGAATCGAAATCGATTTTTACGATTAATCCATAGACGAATTGGAATCAGAATCAATTCACTTTTGTATTGTACGTGTGAAGGGGAATCAGAACCAACTGAATCAATAGTCATGCATGAATGTATTAATTTGCTTTCCCGGTACTACAAATTTATTGAATTTTTATTCTCTCTCTCTCTCTCTCTCTCTCTCTCTCTCTCTCTCTCTCTCTCTCTCTCTCTCTCTCTCTCTCTCTCTCTCTCTCTCTCTCTCTCTCTCTCTCTCTCTCTCTCTCTCTCTCTCTCTCCATGCAACCCTCCTTTTCTCCTTTCACCTTCCTCTTCTCTCTTCATACATCCTTTCCTACCAATCCTCCATACTCTGCCCCCTTCCTTCCTCCTTTCCTCCCTCCCTCCCTTCTCCCCTTCTCCCCTCCTTTCCTCCATTTTCTCCCCTTCCCTTAGGATCGGGAGAGGGCTTGAAAGGTCTTCAGAAATATATAGACTGAAACACGTTGACGCCTGCGAGGGGAAAAGGGAGAGGTGGAGGGAGGGAGGGAGGGGTAAAGAGGGGAAAACGAGGGAAAAAAGGGGAGGTGGGAGGGGTCGTTGTAGCAAGCTGTCTCTCTGCCTGTCAGGATACCTTTCTTTCTTCCGTGCTTCCTCACTTTTATTCTATTTTAGTTTTTTCTGTCAATTATCTTTTTCATGGTATTATTTTTTGTATTTATTTGTTGTTGTTTTTTTTGATGTTGGTTTTATTTTATTTTTTGTATTTTTTTTTCTTTCTTTCTCTCTTTTTCTCCTCCTTTCATTCCTGTTATTTTTTTTTCCTTCCCTGTTTTTTGTATTTATTTTTACGTTCTGTTTTTATATATATATTTTTTTATTTCACTGCTTCCTCTGCTGTTAATTAAATAGATTTTTTTTGTTGGTGCTATTATTATTAGTATTATTTTTGTCATTATTTCTATCATTAATTTTTTTTTCTCTGTCTTACTGTCTCATTTCACACTTTCTTTCCTTATTTGCTCATTTTCTCTCTTGTTTGCGCTTATGACTCCCCTTTCTCTTTTTAATTATCTTGCTATTTCTCTCTTTATCTCTCTCTCTCCTCCTCCTCCTCCTCCTCCTCCTCCTCCTCCTCCTCCTCCTCCTCCTCCTCCTCCTCCTCCTAGAATGCCCTCTGCGGCCACAAAACTTTCAGCACAATTTATCACTGATCATTTTTCTTACTTTCATCCTCGTTTGTTTATTTTTCCTCCGGCCCGAGTTTAGAAGTAGTTAAGGTGTGTGTTTGCGTGTGCCAGCTGTGTGTGCCGGGGGGAGGGGGAGGCGACAGGTGAGACAGGTGTGGTGGGGGAGCGTTGAAGGTGATGATGGGTGTGGTGGGGGGGGGAGGGAGATAGGTAACGAGAAGGGTGGTGGTAGTCGTGGTGATGTGATTATGAAAGGGAGTGCTAGAGGGAGGGAAAGGGAGGGAAAAAGGAGAGAAAGGTAGAGAGAGAGAGAGAGAGTGCTTCGTGTAAGTCATATCTGTCACATACATATATACACATACACACATACATTCATACATATACGCAGACACACACACATACACACGCACATGCACGCACACGCACTCACGCACATCCCCCACAAAGGATCGCAAATATCTAGGTGTCGTTAGCAGCAAGAGAGACGTCGGTTTTGTAATGTATTTCGGTAACGACCACCATCTTGGGCTGAGCCGGTTAAGGGGGCGAGGGGGGAGGGGGGGACAAGAGGATTAGGGCAGACTTTTTCTTTTCTCTCATCTCTCCCTTTCCTTCCTTCCTTCCTTCCTTCCTTCCTTCCTTCCTTCCTCTCACAATCCCTCCTCCTGCTCTCTCCTCTTTTCCTTTCTATCTATGTATGTTTCCTTCCCTTCTTCTCTTTTCGTTTCTCTCTCTTTCATTCTTCATTCCACACGACCCTTAAAATTTATCCATTCATATCACCTCATCGTTACTGCTCTCACTCATCCTTTCTCCCTCACTCCTTCCCTCCCTTCCTCCCTCCCTCGTTCCCTCGTTCCCTCGTTCCCTCCCTCCTTCCTTCCTTCCTTCCTTCCTTCCCTTCGTCCCTTCCTTCGTCCCTTCCTCACCATCTTTCACCTCAAAACGTCTTTACACAACACCATCACTTCTCTGGGAGTTTCTTTACCTGGAATTAAATTACATTCAGGTGTTTTTCTCGTCCAGGTAAATTGGTGCCAAGGTCTTTTTCAAGCTGTTGGGTTAGGGAAGGTCTCTCACATGTTTGGTTGTCTTCTGTTTATTTGAATTTTTATTTTTTATTTATTTATTTTTTATTATATATTTGTTTTGTTTTTTTGGTAATTGTGTTCTGTATGTGTCGTATTTCTTCCTCTTTTTTTTTTCGCTCTACTTTTTTTTCTTCTTCTTCTTCTTCTTCATCATCATCATCATCATCACCATCACCTCCTATTCCTCCTCCTCCTTTCTTCTCTTCCTCCTTCCTTTTTTATTACTAATTCCTTAGAAGGGAAACTTAGGGAAAAATTACAGGTCTCAAGTCACTCCGGGAATATTGTTGTTATTTTCCCCTCACTTTCCTCATTCACTTTTTTCCCCCTTTACAAATCCCTCCTCCTCCTCCTCCTCCTCCTCTTCTTCCTCTTTCCTCTTTTTTTTTATCAAGGTTATTATTATTATCATCTTAATTTTTTTTCTTCTCCTTATAATTATCTGTTGCGTAAAATTCAGTTAGTGTTGTTGTTATTAATAAGAGTTCATTTATCTATTTATTTATTGTTATTTATTTTATTTATATTTTGTCTACTCTTTCTCTCTTTTGCTACTACCTACATCTTTACCTCTTCCTTCGTCCTCTCATTCCTCCTCCTTCTCCTTTCTCCTTTCTTCACTTTAATCTTCACATCACACTTTCACCTAATTTCCCACCCATCACTCACCCCTCACTTTCAACCCATCTCTCTCCCCTCACTTTCAACTACTTCCATCTCCCATGCTAACACCCTACACCCCGCCACTACTCCTCAAGGTATTCCCGGCCCTCTGCCCTTCAGGTAACAGTCCAATTAGTATGTTTAGTTTTCCAATTTGACCTGAGAGGTATTTAAAGGGAGGAAAGGTGAGTTGGGGAAGGGAAGGGAAGGAAACAAGGTTGATGGTTGGGGTTTTGGGGGTTGGTTGGGGATGTGGAGTAGAGGAGGGGAATTAGAATGTTAGGGATGAGAGAGAGAGAGAGAATTGCACGATATGAGGACAAGGAACAGGAGGAGAAGGAGAAAGAGAAGGAGGAAGAGGAGGAGGTGGTGTTTCTTGCCGGTCGGTGTGTGATCAGAGCGCCCCGCGGCCCTCTTACACACAGAAGTCTCCCTCGCAACACTGTTTTTGCACACCTTCTTATCCCTTTTGTCGAGTCTGGTTGAGGCTCGCGGTGCTCCCTCTCTCCCTCCCTTGCCCAAGATGGATCACCGTCACTCTCGATAAGCTAAGTCACTGGTGGGGGGCAGAGAGAGAGAGAGAGAGAGAGAGAGAGAGAGAGAGAGAGAGAGAGAGAGAGAGAGAGAGAGAGAGAGAGAGAGAGAGAGAGAGAGAGAGAGAGAGAGAGAGAGAGAGAGAATGCCCGAAGGAGGGACGCAGCTGGAGATTCGGTAAGGAAGCTTTTTTTTTAAGTCTCTCTCTCTCTCTCTCTCTCTCTCTCTCTCTCTCTCTCTCTCTCTCTCTCTCTCTCTCTCTCTCTCTCTCTCTCTCTCTCATCTCGACTCGCCCTAAATACTCTTGTTTTTACTTGTGTTTTCCCCTCGTGGCGGCTCCGAGGCAGGAAAAGTCTCGTGTGTGTGTGTGTGTGTGTGTGTGTGTGTGTGTGTTGGATGCTCAGAAGGCAGGAATATCGTACTGCTTCTGCTGCTGCTGCTGCTGCTGCTGCTGCTGCTCTGCTGCTGCTGTTGCTGCTGAGGAACATTTTCTTCAAAATCTCTGCAGAATTCCTTCACGTTTCCTGCGCTTTTTCTTCCTCTACTTTTTTTTTCCAATAATCCCTGGCGTAGCGTACCAAAACATTTTCAACATTTTCATACTTTTTTTTTTATATATATAGTGTGCTCTTATTTTTTATTTATTATTTATTTTTTTCTATTACTCGGTGTAGTCAGTCTACTAAGGAAGTATCACCACCCACCAACACGCACGTATACTAATATCAAACATACTAAATCAAAAAAATAACTAAAATAATTCAAAATCATATACATAATATCATAATAATTAATACGTGTCTTTTATCTTCCCTTCACTTTCCGTTCATCTTCCGCTCCATCCATCCATCCATCCAACCATCGATCAATGCTACTTCATCTGATACTCTTTCAGACAGACTGTGTAATGAGCGGCTCTTGAATAACCAGACATAGAAGAAAACGTGCCTCCTCATCATCAAGGAAGGGTTACTAATACATTCCCTTCTGCTTCGTGGTTTGAAAAGATGAAACTAACGCACCTTCAACATAATACTACAACCGTCTCGCCTCATTGACTTCTGTGCCTCCCACGACCTGCTCTTTGGGGATATTAGTGAAGCAAGAACGATCTACTTCTTGCGCTGTGTGTCCCGAAGGAGTGTCTAGGAGGAGGAGGAAGAGGAGGAGACCTCTATTGTGTGTGTCCATGGGGAGAGAGAGAGAGAGAGAGAGAGAGAGAGAGAGAGAGAGAGAGAGAGAGAGAGAGAGAGAGAGAGAGAGAGAGAGAGAGAGTGGCATTTCATATTCGCCTAAAAGCACTTCTAATGCAAATTTTTTCATGTTTGGGTCTATTATTGCAATCTCTCTCTCTCTCTCTCTCTCTCCTCTCTCTCTCTCCTCTCTCTCTCTCTCTCTCTCTCTCTCTCTCTCTCTCTCTCTCTCACTCTCTCTCCTCTCTCTCTCCTCTCCTCTCTCTCTCTCTCTCTCGCTCTCCATTTTCACTCTCCACTCTCTCTCTCTAGTCATCCCGGAAGCGATATAGGAGCAAAAACGTGAAGAAGGAGGAGGAGGAGGAGGAGGAGGAGGCAGCTTCTCGTTGTGTATTTAGGGACCCTTGGGACCTCTGGCGGCCATTCTGAGAAGCGGTCAATGGCGCAGTGTATCTTTCTTTTTATCTTTTAATTAATGTGATTTTCAAGGGGAGAGAAAATATAAATTACCTTGTCTTATCGCGTCTCCCTCTCCCACTCTTCTTAAGCAGACGTGTATGTCTTCCCTTCTCATTCTTTTTCTCTCCCTTCTTCCTTCCTTCTCTACCTACCTCCCACTCACTGGTTTTTTCTCCCTCTTCCTTCCTTCCTCCCTCCTACCCTCCATCCCTCCCTCAACCCCCTCTGTCTCCCTTTCTCATCTCACTCACCTTTTTCTTGTGTTTTTTTTTTCA
Organism: Metacarcinus magister; assembly: GCA_029783475.1. Lineage (NCBI taxonomy): Eukaryota > Metazoa > Arthropoda > Malacostraca > Decapoda > Cancridae > Metacarcinus > Metacarcinus magister. The sequence goes on along the minus strand of JAPQNM010000004.1, from coordinate 915,567 downwards.
ACTTCCATCTTCTTACTCATAATTTTTCTCTCCCTCGTCCTACTTAAGCGATTTTTTGCCTCTCCTCTTCGTACTTTACTTCCTCTTTCATCCCTCATCCGTCTCCCTTCTCTCTCTCTCTCTCTCTCTCTCTCTCTCTCTCTCTCTCTCTCTCTCTCTCTCTCTCTCTCTCTCTCTCTCTCTCTCTCTCTCTCTCTCTCTCTCTCTCTCTCTCTCTCTCGTCATCCGTTTCTTTTCTCCTCTCAACTCTCCCTCCTGCCCTCTTTTTCTCCTTTCCTCCATCCATTCCTTGCTCTATTGCTCCCTTCATCCCTCCATCCATGTCTTCCTCTATCACTTCCTCTATTCTTCCCGCTCCTCCCTCCCGTCACTCCATACTGGCGCCTTTGCTATTTGGTGAAGACGGTTTCGGGAGGAAATTGACTTCCCGCTTCAAATATCGGCTTGTGTGTGTGTGTGTGTGTGTGTGTGTGTGTGTGTGTGTGTGTGTGTGTGTGTGTGTGTGTGTGTGTGTGTGTGTGTGTGTGCGGGAGTAGTGTGAGGGTTTGAATGTAAGGAAGGGAAGGTAATTGCTCTGAATGAGAGGGAGGAGTTGGGTGGGAGGAAGAGGAAGTACAAAGGAAGAACAGACAACTAAAGCCCTACGGTACCTAACGAGGCTGTACGTGTGGCTGCACTACTACTACTATTACTACTACAATATTTACTTGGTAGGGACAAAAGGACTGCAGAGTGGAAGGTTTCATCCTGTCAAGTTACCAATTTTTTTTTCTTTATTATTTTTTCCTTCTTTCTTTTAACCTGCCTGCATGTCACTCTGAGGCAGACAGTTTTTGGTGATGGGGGGCGGTGCTCGCTCTGAAAAATTGCTTGGTTCCTATTTCTCTCTCTCTCCACACATTTATCTATAGTTGACGTGCAAAGGAATTGAACAAAGCAATAATAGATAGAGTGGAGCGGCTGTTTGTAGTTGTTTGTTTGTCTGTTCGTTCGTTGTGGTGGTGGTGATGGTGGTGATGGTGGTGATGGTGGTGGTGGTGGTGTTGGTGGTGATGGTGATGGTGGTACAATCTTGCAATGGTAACTTTACTAACCATTTGTCACACCATCCTCCATCTCTGTCTGTCTCGTTCTCACCTCTCTCCATCCTCCATAAAACACCAATCAGGCGAGATAAATTGAGAGAGAGAGAGCGAGAGAGAGAGAGAGAGAGAGAGAGAGAGAGAGAGAGAGAGAGAGAGAGAGAGAGAGAGAGAGAGAGAGAGAGAGAGAGAGAGAGAGAGAGAGAGAGAGAGAGAGAGAGAAATAAAAAAAACCTCATACAGCTTCTCAACTCAGTATATACCTGCATAGTTAATAATTACAGGTGTACTATTAAAACATTATACCTTCACCTGTCTTATGGTGTCTGCCTGCAGGGATACACTAACGATAATGTCACTGTAGTATTTGTCGACATGTTTTGAATCAAGTTATTAATATGGGAAAGTTATAGCGTATCTACTCGACTATAAATTTTGTCTGTTTGCTCCATAATTCATACATACAGGGTAGCAGACAATGTTATATTCATTGCTGTGTTGATCTGTTCTGCCACAACACGTCGGAACAGTGGTGGCAGCGGTGTGTGAGGCTTGTGTGGAGACGTGATGCAAGATAGATGAATTACATTATTTCACATCACATAACTGCAGTGATATGAGGAGCTATTTCTTGCACTTTCTTGTCATGTGTACGTTATGGAGTTATTGTATGTGTACCGAACAGACATTGAGCTTCATTCTGTTACTTGAATTTTCGTTGACAATTAGTAGGTTTGTAAAGATATATTTCCTGTTAGAACTTACTTGAGGTTTTGTGTTTCATACTAAATCTTTTTTTTTCTTCCTACCGTGTTTTTTTTGCTTCTTCATAATCTAAGGTTACAGGTTTCTTCTTCTTCTTCCTTTCTACTTGTGTTCTGTTACCTCATTCCCGCCTTCATCCTCCCCTTCCTTCTCGTTTTCGTCCTCGTCCTCCTTCTCCTATTCTTTCGTCTCCTCTTCCTCCTCCTCCTCCTCCCTTTTCTCATCTTTGTCTTCCTCCTTCACCTCAGGAATCAAATTACTCACCTCTTGACAGTCTTGTTTTTTCCCTCTCCTCATTCTTACTATTTCCTCTCTCTCTCTCTCTCTCTCTCTCTCTCTCTCTCTCTCTCTCTCTCTCTCTCTCTCTCTCTCTCTCTCTCTCTCTCTCTCTCTCTCTCTCTCTCGTTCTATCACTCTATTACTCTCTCAGTTCCAGGCACTTACACATAAAAGTGGTTCAGCCTCGATGTGGTCTGTTCCTTGTATGTGGTCTGTGGTGGTGTGTATGTGCGTGCTTATGTGGGGACCGGGTATGGTACTGGTTGATGTTTATGTTGTTGTTAATGATAGTATTGATGTATTGTGTAAGGGTTTTCTTTCCGTCTTATTTTTGTTGTTGTTCTTTTTCATCTATTTTTTCCTTTTAGTATTATTATTTCTTCTTATTATTATACTTCTTTTTTCTTCTCTTCATTTAAATTTTTTTCATCCCTCAATTAACACGTGACTTTTGACGTGTGCAATATAGTTACCAGTGTAAGAAGCCACACCCTCCACCCCGCCCTCATTGCCTCCCCCCAGCACCTCATCCCTAGACCCACCTTCCACCTGCTTCAATTAACAAGCATATAATTAGGAATGAAAAATGTAACGGCCTGGCACGCTCCCTGATTGTACCCTGGAGAACTCTGGGCGGGAGGGGAAAGAGGGGAAGAGGAAGAGAGAGGTGATGGGGACTTCGACGGGGAGAGAGGAAGGGAGAATGGGAGGGAATGGGGAGCAGGAAGAAGGGGAGAGATCGAGAGGGTTGTTAGGGAAGGGAGGTTTATAGGGGAGTAGATTGAGGTAGAAGGAATTTGTGGTGAGGTTGGGAGAGGAGACTGATGGAAATACTGATGGAGGCCTGAGGAAACAGAAGGATTGGAGGTAGTGTGAGGATGGGGAAAGAGGAGTAGATGATGGTATAAGAAGGAAGGGAAGGGACGGAGGAAAGGGAGGAAAATTGAAACAGAAATAGGCACAGTGAGTTATGTCGATTGATTAAAAAAAAAAAACATCCAAATTTCCTTATTGTGAGAGCATTTCCCTCACCAACCTTGGCTGCGTGAAATGATTGCGTCTCCTGTCTAGCTACGGGATACAAGAGTGTGTATGGGGATATGGGAGGGGGTATGGGCACGTAGGGAAGCCTGTGTAGAGGAGGTAGAGGGAGGGAGGGAGGGAGAGTATATCCTCGCGTGCCTGGCTGTCCATGTGAATATTAGCTATAAACTTTATATGACCGGCCGCCAAGACCCGAGCAAGGCCGCGCCAGCACGCCCTTAATGCTCCCCCGCCTCGGGCCTGATGTACGCGGGGCGAGGCAGTCCGGGAAGCATAAATATCCCGCGGAGCATAATGTGGGGCGGGCGGCGCGGGCTGTGTATATAGTATGTAAACAGCTGTATCCTGGGCCGCGGCAGAGACACGGAGGGCGAATGTAGCAATGAACTGAAGGGAAATACTGAACGGCAATGACAGGAGCGGCGTGCGAGGCGTGTGGAAGGAGCAGAGGATGAGATATAAGGAGAAAGGGAGGAAGGGAGGAAGGGAGGGAAGGCTGGTTGGAAGGGAAAGAAAGACAGCATAAAAAAAATAATAGCTTAGGGATATATAATTAGGAAAATGAATGTTCCAAATATTACAGGTATAGAGCCAGCCGTCCGTGCAGGTGACTCAGGCAGCGGAGGAGAAAAGGATGGCAAACAAATATTATTTTACCTGTTGTGTATTCCATAAAGCACCCTCCCTCCCTCCCTCCCTCCCTCTCTCCCTCCCCTCACCCGCCCCACCCCGCCCCGCCCCGTTGAGTGCGATGAAGTGCACGCTGTCGCCACTCTCGCCGCCCCGTTACCCCTTCCCCCTCCAGGCACGCCGCCCCGCCAGTACATTTTCTAACACTGAACTTTTATATATTTTTCCTCCTCGCTCCTGACCGCCGCGGGCCACGAGGGGGAAAATATTGGGGAGCCGAGGTGGGGGTGAGGGGAAGCGTGGGTCAGGGGTGGCAAGGGGTCAAAGCCTTCAGGGGTGAGGGGTGACATAAGGGCATGTGTGGCGTGGGGCATTAGAGGCATGGGGTATGGGGCGGCTGGTGCCAGGGGGTCAGATGGCCTGGATGCCTGAGCTAAGGCGTCATTCTAGCTAGCACTATTGTACTCGTTATTATTATTATTATTATTATTATTATTATTATTATTGTTATTGTTATTGTTATTGTTATTGTTATTATTATTATTATTGATGATAATAATGATAATAATAATAATGATAATAATAATAACACTAATAATGATAATAATACAAACTGTTACATCTATTTATACACAATTTCTCTTCGTAATTATATGCAAATGTTTTACTTCCTCCAATAGATGAAAAACACATTTACATAACTCTCTCTCTCTCTCTCTCTCTCTCTCTCTCTCTCTCTCTCTCTCTCTCTCTCTCTCTCTCTCTCTCTCTCTCTCTCTCTCTCTCTCTCTCTCTCTCTCTCTCTCTCTCTCTCTCTCTCTCTTCACTTGCTCCACATCTTTCCTCCCTTACCTGCCCCCCCCCCACTCCCCCTTCCACCTCTCTACAGTACAGACAAAAGTTAGCCTCGCAGCCAAAGGTTAAAGTTAGGTTAAAAGGAAGTTTGGTGGGCATGATTTGCATACCTGAATTGATTAGCAAAGTTATGTAGGTCTTGTTACTACCTTGGAGGAGGAGGGAGGAGGAGGAGGAAGAGGAGGAGAAGGAGGAGAGGAAGGGAAGAGAGGCAGGGGAAAAGAACGAAGAGGAAAATAAGGAATAAGAAAGAAAGGTAAAGAAGATGTAGATGATAATTAGAGGATGAAGGAGAGAGAGAGAGAGAGAGAGAGAGAGAGAGAGAGAGAGAGAGAGAGAGAGAGAGAGAGAGAGAGAGAGAGAAGGAGATAGTATGAAAGAGAATCATAGATAGCCTTTTATCGCTCCTCATAGAACACGAAGGTCAAACATTCTCTGGTTTAATGTGTGACTGAGGCCTTTTATTCGTCTACGTAGTCCCCAAAGTGTGTGTGTGTGTGTGTGTGTGTGTGTGTGTGTGTGTGTGTGTGTGTGTGTGTGTGTGTGTGTGTGTGTGTGTGTGTCTATTAGTCGACGAGAAAATAATGAGTAAATAATAAAAAAAAAAGGAAAATAGATCCTCCTCCACTTCCTCTTCCACTTCCTCCTCCTCCTCCTCCTCCTCCTCCTCCTCCTCCTCCTCCTCCTCCTCCTCAATTCCATAAAGGCTCCTAAAGGTCACCACTAATACCTTAAAAAACAATAACAATACGTATAAAGGACAAAAAGGTGACCCCGTTGGAAAGAAAAAAACAACAACTCCATCTTAAGTATTGAACCGCAGTAAGAAAACGAGGGAGAGAGAGAGACAGAGAGAGAGGGAGAGAGGGAGAGGGAGAGGGAGAGGGAGGGAGAGAAGGGAGAGAGAAGGAAGGAAAGGGAGAGAGAATGCTTGCTATATAGTCTCAGGAAACACCAGGATAATGGAGAAAGCAGAGGCGTCTGTTCCCTTCATCATCAAGAGCGAGAGAGAGAGAGAGAGAGAGAGAGAGAGAGAGAGAGAGAGAGAGAGAGAGAGAGAGAGAGAGAGAGAGAGAGAGAGAGAGAGAGGGAGAGAGAATAGGGAATGTTATAGTCGTGACTGACAGACATAAGCCATAGTATGATAGTTTAAGCCGATTATGAACTTGATCTGTGGTGGATATGTCTCTCTCTCTCTCTCTCTCTCTCTCTCTCTCTCTCTCTCTCTCTCTCTCTCTCTCTCTCTCTCTCTCTCTCTCTCTCTAAATGAATTGACTTAAATTACTTAGAGACATTATCCCTAAAAGATGCAGCACATTAAAGAGAGAGAGAGAGAGAGAGAGAGAGAGAGAGAGAGAGAGAGAGAGAGAGAGAGAGAGAGAGAGAGAGAGAGAGAGAGAGAGAGAGAGAGAGAGAGAGAGAGAGAGAGAGAGAGAATTGTAGTTTTAATCTCTTCTCATCTCCTCAAATACATATGTGGAAGCTGGTGGCAGATCATGACCGAATAAGGATGATGAAAATACCTTCTATATGTGTAAGTTATCATTTCAAAACTATTTCTTACGTACACAAAATTTAGTGAATGTTTCAGTTATTTGCCAAGAATTCCATTGACGTTGTGTGAAATCAGGTTTTTTTTTATAATCTTTTTTTTTATACTGATATGAATAAAATCAAAGCCACGTGACTATATACATTGACTCCAATATATTTTTTTACATCAATCTTCCAACACTTCACCTTCATGCAGTCAATCAAGTGTTCGGGACAGACAGGTGGTGTAGAGTCCATGAACTATATCTTTTTAAACTAAACTAAACTGTTCTTCTACTGACCTGGAATGAGTCGCCGTCTGCCTTCTCGGTGCGGAATACAAACTCGTTAAGATTAATGACATCGATCGTCGTGTCAGATACAGGACTGGTGGTATCGGCTGCCTTGTGTAGCTTAGGAGAACTACGGTATTTTGAGCAACTTTGCATCAAGGTTTGTCCGCTTGCAATGGATTAAATTTTGTGTAGTCTCTCTCTCTCTCTCTCTCTCTCTCTCTCTCTCTCTCTCTCTCTCTCTCTCTCTCTCTCTCTCTCTCTCTCTCTCTCTCTCTCTCTCTCTCTCTCTCTCATACACACACACACACTCACACACACACTTCCACACCTCATAGCTCATCCCAGTTAAGATGCATCATTAGCTATCCACCTTACCTTTCCCTCCCTCCCTCCACGTCCTCCTTTCAACACTTACTGCACCTCCTTCACTCCTATCTACACCTGCACTTAATAAATACATGAGCCGTCCTCCCCCCTCCCCACCCCACCCCACACACACGCTCCTTACTATTTAGGGTATTTATATATATAAGTATATTGATACGAACATTATCACCGCACTCTTTTTACTTTGATGTTTTCTTCATTTAATACAAACGTTATTGTTACGTTTATTGTTGTATTGTATTTTTGCTGGATGAGTATATCTTTGTGTTTGTGTATTTGTTTAATCAGTTTCTGTTCGTTGAGGTTTTCTCTAGGTACGGAAAAATGTCCTAAATCATGACGATGTTTTAAGAAGCACAATGTTGCCAGTATTACGTTGGTTCTTGGTAACAGTGAAGTGGAACGTTGGAAGTACTTTACCTTTATTGTATTTCAATTATTCGTTGCGTTCAGGTAAGTGTGGCAGCACTGTAAGTCTGTTGGGGCCGCCGTGCCGTGCGTGCCATTGTCTGCTGTATTGCGGGGCGGGAATAACAAATATTTCCGGGATAGGAAAGGAATAGAATGGTAGGGGAGAGAATTTACTGTATATTAACTTCTCCTTTACGGTATTCATTGGTCTTATCAGCTTCACTCTTTATAACGAGATCAGTGCAGGTGTTATGTAATTCATTGTGTTTGGTTGCTGTGATGCTTACCTCGTGCGTGGCAAGTGTTGCCAAGCCTCTTGAGGCAACAAGTAACTAAGTGGCCCAAGGGCGGCGGGGCTCCTTCGACCCCCGCTGACCCCCTCAGCGTAGGAACCCACCACTCACACCAAATATATATATATATATATATATATATATATATATATATATATATATATATATATATATATCCCAGCTCTCAGGTTGGTCGTTAAGGTGACTGCCATTGAGCTTTGTGAATGGGTCTGTTTTCATGCAGACGTTTTATCTTTTCCAAGTCCCCGACTTTTGTAAAATGGTCGTGGCTTCTCGCTTTGCATTGCGTCGTTTGTCAGGCGGAGCGGCAGGAAGGAAGAGGAGCCGTAAGGGGCTTCATCGCCTCCGCTTATGTTAGACGACACGGCTCTCAGGTGCCGACAAAAGCTGCAAATGCGAGTTACTGATGTATAAATTCAAGGCAAACAAAAATGAAGCCAGCGGACATCGTACACACACAACTATGTGCACACGATGATAGACACAGCTAGGTAATTATGCATGCAAATACACACACACACACACACACACACACACACACACACACATCACATCGACTAGATCAAACATGTTGGGAGAGTCAAGGCGCAGTTGTCCTGGGTCGCCTGTCTGCCCTTTAGGGTGTGTGTGTGTGTGTGTGCAATGATGTGTATATCCTGGCTTTTGTATGTACTGTGTATCTTAGATTTTGCGGCGAATAGCAGCCAGTCACTCATCCGCACACACACACACACACACACACACACACACACACACACACACACACACACACACACACACACACACACACACACACACACACACATTGGGATGCAGAGAACACAAGAGGGCAGGATGAAGCCAGCCTGAGGCACGCCACCCTAACACACGGATAATCTATGGGTGAAACGGTCTTGAGGCATCAGATGGAAAGTGTAGTTTGACCTTCAAGTCGTAGCGCGTCAGACAGCAGCGGGAGGCGGGAGGGCTGGCAGGAGGCAGGGAGGCGGCAGGGAGGCACTCTGGGTAGGCACTGGGACGGTAGCGTGCAGCAGACCTCATTAACACAATCAGGCTGAGGAATTATAAATATAGAAGCAGAACAAAACAAATAATGATCGCAGGGGTGGAAGGCGAGAGGTGGATCAGGGTATCAGGACTATCAGCAGATGTGGATGAAGACAGCTCCTCCCAGCCTGGTGTCGAGTGTCGTGGTCTGCCGGGGTGGGACACCGGGAAGGAGGGAAGGGTAGGGGGAAGAGGGCCGGCCAAGCTGCCAGACACGCGGGCCCCAAAGTCTCTCAGCCACCCTCACAAGGCCACGTCCCACCCACCTCTCACATCCTCACCACCGAACTACTAGACATGACGTGAATAATCCCTATCCGAGAGAGAGTGCGAGAGAGAGAGAGAGAGAGAGAGAGAGAGAGAGAGAGAGAGAGAGAGAGAGAGAGAGAGAGAGAGAGAGGTCGGGGGGGGGGTAGGGATGCGGGGGAGTAGGTAGTGTAAGTGGTAAGTGGTAACCTCTCAGTGCCTTCTAACATTCACCACCTCCGCTATCCCCCTCCTCCTCCTCCTCCTCCTCTTATACGGTGCCTGGCTGACTCGACTCCTTAACTCGAAGCGTGTTCCTCATTGTTCGATTCTCTCTCTCTCTCTCTCTCTCTCTCTCTCTCTCTCTCTCTCTCTCTCTCTCTCTCTCTCTCTCTCTCTCTCTCTCACTAGCTTGTTAGTTATTGTTGTTGGTGTGGATTGTATATATTGTTATCTTACATGATGGATGTATTGTTGACGGTGGTGGTGGTGGTGTGGTATTGCATCTATCGGACAAACATCATTATAGTCTCTCTCTCTCTCTCTCTCTCTCTCTCTCTCTCTCTCTCTCTCTCTCTCTCTCTCTCTCTCTCTCTCTCTCTCTCACTTATCGTTTAGTATGAAAACATGCTGTAAGGCTTCCATTATTTCCTTACTCGTGCGGGGAGACATGACAACTTTGACTGACTAACTGACTGACTGACTAAGCTTGGTGGAATCTTCTATCGAGAAAATCTGGATGAAATGATTTTGCAAGCGAAATTTGAACTTGAAGTGTGTGTGTGTGTGTGTGTGTGTGTGTGTGTGTGTGTGTGTGTGTGTGTGTGTGTGTGTGTGTGTGTCGTTATCTTCATTGCCTCCATCTCTCAGTATGTCGTTGTGGGTCGGGTGTGACGTCCTCGCAGTCGTCCTCGTTTGTCGTGTCACAAGCACCTGTTGGCTTGGGCTTCGTGGCTGACGTGACCGGCGGGAGTGTGAAGGGAAGGAAGAGCCTCCACCTCCTTCCCCTCATCCTCCTTCCCCTCTTCCTCCTCCTACTCGGTGCCTGGTTGACTCGACTCCTTAACTCGAAGCGTGTTCCTCATTGTTCGATTCTCTCTCCTGAAGTGATGCACTGCCGCGGACAACACCATGCTCAGGAATCGTTCACAGTGAGCGTCACGGCTTGAGCGTGAGCCTGTCATCTTACGGGCAGTGGTGTGTTAGGGATGGGCGGGGCAGCGGGGCACGATCACGGGGGTCTGGCGGGGCCGGGGCAGGGTATGGTTGGGCTCTCGCCTTCACTGAATGGCGACGAGAAAAGTCACCAGCAGCAACCCCGTGGATGGCGCGGCCACTTCGGTTTTGCTCAGTGTTTTAGTTTACTACTAAGCGTGTTCTCCGCCCCGCCCCGCACACATAGGTAATTATAGGTTTGCTGTCCACATTATTAAATGTGTCCGATATAATGGATGCGGAAACCTGATGAAGAAAAAAATATTGCAGAAATTACCAACCGCCAACTGATGACGGGCTCCAAGGTTGAGAGTGGTGTAGCGAGAGTCAGTCACATGGTGGTAGTGGGGTTGGGCGGTGCGGCGTAGTGCATGAAGGCGAAGCTTGAGTCCGTGAGTGCGGAAGGAAGGGTCACTTGTTGACCTCCCACAAGACCGAGCGGCGTGGAAGTGTATAGTGACTCTACGCTCGGTGGTGGTGACCGTGGGAGCTTGGCCGGTGTGTGTGTGTGGGGGTGTGTTTTGTGCCCTGGTGCGACGGGGCAGCACATCGCTGGTTCCTGGGATGTGGGCGTATCACTACTGATCGCGGGAGGTAGTCTTCCCTCGCGGGTGACCTGGCACCAAACAACCGTCGCTTGTGAGGTGAGTGTGTGGTGTGCGAGACAGTATGTGGTGTGTGAGTGAGTGTGTTGTGATGGAAGCGGTGCGAGCGTGACTGGGTTACCAGAGGACCTTCGTGATGTAGCTTCTCCCCCTCTTCCTTCTCCTCTCCTATTCTACCTCCGACTTGACCTATCCAGGGTAGCGGTGGTGGCGCCTCGACGAAAGTGTGACAGTTACGAGCCACAGTAGTGCATGGATGGCTGCCTGTGTGTGTGTGAAGCGGGAGGGGGGCGGTGAGGAGCGGTGTTGGTGCTGCCTCACCGCCCCCCGAGACCCGTTACCCTCACACAGCGCAGCTTTACGTCCCGCCGGGAGTGTGCGGTCCTGGCGGCGGGCACAGGCTGGCCACGCACGGCTCAGGGTGCATGAAGCGTTGGTGCAGATGTTACTTTAAGTTACTGAGAATGCTAATAACTTATGTTTCTTAAGCTACACCAATGGTAACTGTATAGAAGATTCACACACACACACACACACACTCACACACTCACACACACACATACACACACACACACACACACACACACACTCACACACACTCACACACACACACACACACACACACAGTGACGATATGTGGGCCGCAATGCACTCACAATACATAACAAACTTAATTAACCCTCACCCACATGGCAGCTCACGGTTGCCAGGCCCTCCGTACCCTGCCAACCCGCCCTGCTGATTTGTGAGGACGGGAGGGCGGGGAGGAGTGAGGGGATGGCCAAGGAGGACAGGACAGAAGTGGGCGGGCGAGCGAGCGGGCGGAGAGGAGAGAACGGAGGTGGTGGGGCGACAAGACTGCCCGAGGCTACACGCACACATTTTCTTCACGTCATCTAATTCCCAATACTCTTAAAACATTTCTCAGCCATAAACATTAATCCCTCGCTGCGTCTTCATTGCATGTCGCTCTTGGGAAGTCATTCACCCAACACACGTCAGCCCTTGTGGCGCGGACTTGGGGATGCAGTGATTGGGTCTGATTTGATCCCTTCCTTGAGTGCGGACTGGAAGTGTCTGCTTACGGCGCATTGCACAGCTGTTCGCGGGTTAGAGGAAGGTGTTGAGACGGTGTGGGTGAGTGAGGTAAGGAATAGTGTTTTGTTAAGAGTTCCAAACAGCAGATTATTCAATATTTCACCTGGCTTTACCTTCTACTGCATAGGTACTTCAGAATTCACAAACAGATAATGCTGGGTGATCATAGGTGTTGCTTCCTTTACTGGCAACATTTATTTTTCGATTTACGTAGCATTTGTAGGCAAGACGCAGCACCGCTAACGCCGCCCCGCCAGCCGTGTGTACAGACGTTATCGGGGCGGTGCTCCGAGTGGCCGGCCTGGCGCGGAGATAGTGAGGTCGGTGTTGAGCGGCTCTGTTTATGGGCGATTGTGTCCCATGTTGACTGTGGCAGGGTGGAGGCGTTCCTCTTCATGTGTGTGTGTGTGTGTGTGTGTGTGTGTGTGTGTGTGTGTGTGTGTGTGTGTGTGTGTGTGTGTGTGTGTGTTTAGGATTATGGCGATTGTTTTGCCTTCGTAGAATTCCTGATTTAGTCGTGAATAGAAGTTTTATTCTGTTTATTATGCAGTAAGAGTTTAGTTTTATTTTTTCGATGTTTTTTTTATAATTTTTTTTATTAGTCAAGTCAATAGTGAATAGCACTCACTACACACCACTTATACAACGCAGTAGTCTTCACATATTCTCATAAGTATGTCACAGTTGTTGAAATGTATCGCGCATACACACTACACATACACACTCCATGCTAATATTCACTTTTTTTTTTTTGTACACGTATAAGAAAGGAAGGAAGGTGTGTAGTCTGCCACAACGACACACACACACACACACACACACACACACACACACACACACACACACACACACACACACACACACACACACATGCACACAACGCTCGATGCTGTAGAGGCTATGAGGCACGTTATGGAGTCTCGCATGTATGTGTGTGTGTGTGTGTGTGTGTGTGTGTGTGTGTGTGTGTGTGTGCTGGCGTGACCAAGTTAGGAGCTCGTGCGCGATGGTTCAGTGGAGCAGCGGGGACACATACACACACACACACACACACACACTCTTGATGCTTACTCGTTTGCTTGCTTGCTTCTTTTTACGCCCCATTAGAACACACCCATTCTCTCTCTCTCTCTCTCTCTCTCTTCTCTCTCTCTCTCTCTCTCTCTCTCTCTCTCTCTCTCCTCTCTCTCTCTCTCTCTCTCTCTTTGTATCCATAAAAAATACATAAATGGCAAAGGTTTTTTTGGGGTGAGGATTTTCTCGCTGTACACTTGTGAAGCCTCTCTACCGATGCTCACTTGTTTGTCCTGTTGTGTCGCCCTTCATCCTCTCCTGTCACCTGTCCTATTGCCTCTCACCTGTCTGTCTGTCTGTTATTTTCTTCTTTGTTCTCCCTCTTCTCTTCTCACTTTACTTCCCTTCCCTTCCGACCTGCCTCTTTCTTTTACCCTTGTCTGTCTGCGTGGTCTTGTGTGTCGCTTTGTTCCTCCCTGGCTTCTCCCTTTCCCTTTTCTTTCGTTCTCTCCCTCCCTCCCTCCCTCCCTCCCTCCTCCCTCCTCCCTCCCTCCCTCCCTCTCTCCCAATGGGCTGTGGGCGGAGGCTGGGTTTCAAGTCCTTTTCTTAACCGATCGTGTTTTTAGTTGCAGGAACCTTTGATTAACTTCACTGGAGGGGTTCGAGAGAGAGAGAGAGAGAGAGAGAGAGAGAGAGAGAGAGAGAGAGAGAGAGAGAGAGAGAGAGAGAGAGAGAGAGAGAGAGAGAGAGAGAGAGAGTGTTTTTTCGTTACTGGCAAGGGGTAGACAGGCTATAGTGGACGGTGGTATAGCGTGCTCTCTATAGCGTGAGTATGTATGTATAACCTATTACTACTACTACTACTACTACTACTACTACTACTACTACTACTACTTTTACTACTGCCACTACTACTAAAAAAATATAATAATGTGATATTAATAAAATTGTGTGTTTATTCAGGCGTGGTGGAGGGTAGGGTGTGGTGGGTATGGCCTGGACAGGGTGCATGGGCAGGACGGGGTATAAGGCGTGCTGGTTGGGTGGCACTGTGGCCAGAACGCACGAGGGTCAGAGTGCCAGGAGGGTGCCAGGCAGGGTCGAGTCACGTCGCCTCGCACAGTCCATGTTTAATGCCGCTTAATGAAAACATGGAGGAAAAAGTTTTGCTGTTTGTCATCTCGTCAATTCCTCTCCTTTAATTAACTGACTAACCCGTTGCAGCCTTTCATTCTCGGCCTTAGTGATGTTTTTTTACTGTTCTCTGTGTTTCCTCGGCTATTATTAACCTTGGAGATACAGTTTACTTTACTTTACTATACTTTACACGCTTCTCGACCCTTTCTTCATCCCCCTGTGGCTCTATTCCAGAAAAAGATATATAAGAGGTTTTTTTTAATTCTAATTGTGTCCATGTTAATAATACAAGAGTTAACCGATACTTCTGTTCTTTCTTTCGTTTACTTTCATCCCTTGTGGCACTTTTAATTAAGGACTAGAATCACTTGTTATAGTATGGTTTTTTTCTTCTTCTTTTTCTTCTACTTCTACGTCTTCCTATACCTTCGATGTTTTTTTATTTCTTATTTTTTATTTTTTTTTAAGAGGAGAGTATCATGGTGTTTCGGGAACTAAATTAACCTGTCACTTTTTTTTTCATTTTTTTTCTGTCAGTTTATTGTTTACGTTATTTTTTCTTCTCAAGGGAAGGGTGATAAGTGTCTCTCTTTCCCTCTCTCTCTCTCTCTCTCTCTCTCTCTCTCTCTCTCTCTCTCTCTCTCTCTCTCTCTCTCTCTCTCTCTGTTCCCAGGTGTTTATCTTGCTCTTATCAGGTTAACTTTCTGGTAGCAATTTAAAGAAAGTCTGTTTATCGCTTCCCTACCCATTGTTTTCCGACCGTGTGTGTATGTATGTGTGTGTGTGTGTGTGTGTGTGTGTGTGTGTGTGTGTGTGTGTGTGTGTGTGTGTGTGTGTGTTTCCTTTTTGCAACACTGTTTTGCTTATTGGTTCACTGCTTCTCTTTCCTGTTAGTCTTTTTTTCCCCTCCTCCTCCTCCTCCTGCTCCTCCTTTCCACTATTTACAAGTTCTCTTTACCATCCACCTCTTTCACTCCCTCACTTCTGCCTCCTCTATTTTTTTTCTCTTAATCTTTCCACCCTCTCATCCTTCCCCTCTCCTTCCCTCCTTCCTTCTCACCCACGAGGCAGTTTCCTTAAAGACTTGTGATCACTCAAGCCAATAGTGTGAGAGAAACGGCCTAACCAGCCTCTTCCCTTCCTCCTCTCCATTCTTCTCCTCCTCCTCCTCCCTTCAGTCCCCCTCACCATTAACCTCCTCTCTTCTTCCCTTCTTCTTTCCCTTCTACCCTCTTACGTTTCTCCTCCACCTTCTCTTTTCTTCCCTCACTAAGCTCCTTTACCTCTCTCTCTCTCTCTCTCTCTCTCTCTCTCTCTCTCTCTCTCTCTCTCTCTCTCTCTCTCTCTCTCTCTCTCTCTCTCTCTCGTCTATTCTATTCTATATTCATCTATTTTATTAATTTTTTTAGTTTTTCCTCATTCCCTTTTTTTTCTTCCTTTTAAATCCTCGTTCTCTTCATCGTCTTCGTCATCATCATCGTCATCATCATCGTCATCATCATCGTCCTCCTCCCCCTCCTCCTCCTCCTCCTCCTCCTCCTCCTCCTCCTCCTCCTCCTCCTCCTCCTCCAACAGCTTATTCTTAGCTCCCGACTTAACTTTTTTTTCCGCGTGTGAGAGAGAGAGAGAGAGAGAGAGAGAGAGAGAGAGAGAGAGAGAGAGAGAGAGAGAGAGAGAGAGAGAGAGAGATCCTTACTCCTCCCTCATGCGCACTCATTATTTATCCCTATGTTTATGGGGGTGGCGGGAGTGGGGGGGGGTCGGGGGCTGTAAATTGGTCCCGTGTTATGGGGGCGCGTGGGGTGGAGAGGGAGGCAGGAGTAGTGGAGGAGGAGGAAGAGAAAGGGAGTAGGTAGAAGAAAGGAAAGGACATGAGGAGGAGGAGGAGGAAGACGGTAGGTGTTAGGAGGAGAAGAAAAGGGAAGAAAAACAGGAATGTAGAAGTAGAGAGACAGTGAGGGAAGGTGGAAGAGGACAAGAGGAAGAAAAGGAAAAAAGAGAGGTTCAAGTCGAAGGAAAAAGGGAAAGAAAGGAAAGAGGGAACGTGGGAAAGAATGAGCAAGACGTTAACGAGAGAGAGAGAGAGAGAGAGAGAGAGAGAGAGAGAGAGAGAGAGAGAGAGAGAGAGAGGAACAGTGTTACTAATAACTTTGGACCTGACCATGAAAGGGGGACGGAGACAGAAGGGAGTGAGGGGAGAGAAGGGAAGGAAAGGAGGGGAGAGAAGGGAAGGAAGTGAGGGGAGAGAAGGGAAGGAAGTGAGGGGAGAGAAGGGAAGGAAGGGAGGGAGAGAAAGGAAGGCAGTGACACTTCTGAACCCTGACACTGACTGAAAGGGGAGAGAGAGAGAGAGAGAGAGAGAGAGAGAGAGAGAGAGAGAGAGAGAGAGAGAGAGAGAGAGAGAGAGAGAGAGAGAGAACTAGCGAGCCAAAAAGGTTTAGGGAGGAAGTGGTGACGGTAGAAGAATGGATGAAAAAAGAGAGAAGAACGTAGATAGGAATAAGAAAGGAATAAGATAGGAAGAGAGACAAGGATTCAAGGAAGAAAGGAAGGAGAGAAATGAAAAAAAGGAAAATTACATATAAAATAATAAGAATAATTTGTCCAGTAAGAGAAAGGAAAGACTAAGTGAAAACAGCAATAAACGAGGTACAGTACAAATTAAAAAAAAGAAAATAAGAAAAATAAAAGGTTGAAAAAAATCGAGTAGCAAGAAGAAAAAAGAAACTTGACAAAAAATAAACTAAAATAAAAGTGAAGGAAGAAAATGCAGGAAAAAAAAATAAATAAAAAATAAAGAGGAAACGTGCTGATGAGGAAAAAGAGAAGCAGGAGGAAGTAAGAATAAAAAAAAATAAATAAAAAGATAAGATAATGAATGACAAAAGAAAAATAATGAAAAAAAAAAGAACATAGAAAGAAAAAGTAGAGTGAATGCAAGGGAACAACATGAGGTTAATGCATTTTTAAGGGGGAAATATAACATACTATAACATATGTCTCTTCTCTCCCTTTTTACATTCTTTTCTCCTTCCCCCGCCCCCCTCTGCCCCCCTGCCCCCCCTCCACCCCTC